>JAACJT020000064.1:7497279-7543019 GCA_009936485.2 Gymnarchus niloticus | reverse complement strand
AACAGGAAGTCTAACATTCTGGACATACTGTTTGTGTCTGTAATTCCGTGATATGCAAGTGCAAACAGGGTTTAATACCAAAGAAAGGAACCAAAATTGTGCTTTGCACTGAATATCAAGGAATTACCTAGAAGATATAATAAGACTAGACAAGACCAGAAACCGTAGGCACAAACATACAAGCAGACAGGACTAGGGCATTACCAGTCTGGGAACCAGGAAAAAAACACTAGGATTTAAAAACAGGATAAAAACAGGACTGGTAAATATCCCTTACACAGACCACATGGACAATCCTAACTATTCTAACCTCTCCAAACCATCAAAACAAAACGAGTAATCAAACTAAGCCAACAAAACTAACACTCGACCAAGACAAGAGGGGAACCTAGGTTTAAGTAACACAGGAAGCAGACGTGACATATGAGGGTCGTCAGGGCAAAGTAACTGGGCAAAATAAACAATGACATGAGGGACCATGAGCACAGTCAAAACCCAGTCTCTCCTTGGGAATTGGAGCGCTAGTACAGATGGGACAGAAAGAGATGAACAACCATTTTCAAGAAGGCAACTTCTGAATTTTGCTAAGATTTGCAGTTTTCTTCTGCTTGTAATCGCTTAACATTGACTGTGTTTTGTTGTACACTATTAATTGTTCACACCCACATTTGTTTTGCATACATACGCGTATCACCATAAAGAGGGACACCAGCTGTTTCTTGCATTTGCCATGTGTATAAATGTGTGTGAGGCGTATTTACCACATGACCACCGAGACCATTGTTAACCGCTATCAGCGCCATGAATGGGCGGTGGCCATGCTCTCTCTCTTCTCCTTCTGCTCCCGTGTTGCTTGAGATATCTGCAGGGCTACAGAGAACCAAGCAGCCGGTTTTTAGCATACTCCACAGAGAGTACCACCTACCTCCACCAAAGTCATCATCAGAAAATGCTGTGTAACGACAGTGTCGTTTATTTAGAAGGGTGATACGTCATCCATACAGAATATCAAAAGCATTACATGTTCAATGAACACCTAGCAACACCGATGTATTCTGTTGAATATTAAGTCTACCCTCACTATAAATAATAATATTTCCAGTAGTCCAGACAGGCTTTTGAGTTTGGTGAAGTGTTAAAGCTTCTTGTTCCTAAGCCTTCCTCCTTGTGTTGCCAGTACAGACAGTTCTAGAATTCTCCTCACACAATGTGCACTGACGCAGAGCTCTGAGTTGCCTTGCCAAATATGGAGTCTGTACCCCACAGTCAGGTCCCAACAGGCCTCATTTTTTCCTGCAAGGATGACCCTTCTGGATCATTATAATTTATACCACAACATCTAGGACCAGTTACTGTCCAACCAACCAGAGTTTGTTACTGCCATGGTTTTAAAATGACAGCTTTTGCAGACTCAAGATGACAGATGATGGACAGAGAATGGTTGTCTTTGTTCTTGACTTTCCAGGCAATATAGTGTCATTGGTTCACCAGTCACATATTTAGTCAGGTCAATTTTAGGCATTCTACTGTAGATGTTCCAAACATCCACTCCTAATGTTCCACTCCCTGGTGATTGTGTATGTGTTTTTGGTGGAACTGTTGTGCAGAATGCTAATTCAAGCTGCAAAAATGCATGCCCATGTCCTGATCCCTCTACAAGAGAGGCTTTTATATGCATGATCACATTCAGTGACTTTCATCTGTGCCCTACCGTCACAGTACCTGAGTTCCCCAACACTTTTGTTTTAGTCCTGATTCAGTCGTTTCACAAGCAATACTTGTAGCTGAAACGCAATAATATGGAAGGCTCTGTGGTTTTAACTCTACCCTGGGAGGCACCGTTAAGAAGTAGGAAAAATGAAATAATGGTCTAATGGATAAGTACATAGCGATTGTTTTAGTTTTCTCATAACCCATCTAACTCTCTGTGAGAGGCAAACATATACACAAGTCAGAGTGCAAGGTCAGCCATTTATCCAGCACCCCTGGAGTAGTTTTCAGGTTAAGGGCCTTTCTCAAGGGCCCATTGGTAACTTGGTCACTCTGACAGTCAAGGGGTTAGAACCAGTAAAGCTGGTAGCACTGTGAGGATCATGTTTTTCAATTTCACTCGTGCTTTTAACATAATCCAGCCTACACTATTGTGTGAGAAGCTCCAAGTGATGCAGGTGGATGCCTCAACTGCTTCCTGGATTACGGACTACCTGATGGACGGACCACAGTTTGTGTGGCTGGGGAGATGCTTGTCTGAGCGTCCAGTTAGTAGCATAGGAGCACCACAGGGGACTGTACTCTCACCTTTCTTGTTCACCCTGTATACCTCAGACTTCCAGTACAACTCGAGGTCTTGTCATCTGCAGAAATTTTCAGATGACTCTGCAGTCATGGGGTGTGTCGGTGGTGGACAAGATACTGAGTATAGATAGCTGGTGGATCGCTTTATAGCATGGTATGGCAACAACCACCTCCTCTTGAATGTGAGTAAGACTAAGGAGATGGTTGTGGATTTTAGGAGGACCAGGACTGAGTTGAGCACCGTTTCCATCTTGGGTGAGGAGGTGGAGGTGGTGGAGGGCTACAGGTACCTTGGTGTTCACCTGGACAACAGACTGGACTGGAGGTGCAACACTGAGGCTGTCTACAGGAAGGGACAGAGCAGACTACTTTTTGGGGAAGCTTAGGTTCTTCAATGTGTGCAGCAAGACGTTGCATGTCTTCTACCAGTCTGTTGTGGCAAGTGCTATTTTCTATGCATCAATTTATTGGGGCAGTGGCATTAGAGCTGCTGACTCTAAGAAGCTGAACAAATTGATGAAGAAGGCTGGCTCTGTGATGGGGATTGCTCTGGAGCCTTTAGAGTTGGTTGTGGAGAGAAGAATGCTGCATAAGCTGCTGAATATTATGAAAAATACTACACACCCCCTACACAACCTATTAGTTGGACAACAGAGTGTGTTTAGACAGAGACTCCTTCAGCTCCGTGGTAATAAAGATCGCTACAGGAGGTCATTCCTGCCTATGGCAATAAACATCTACAATGGCTCCTCACTGAGCAGGAGGGGGGTCTCCTCCTCCGAGGTAATACATATGGAATAATGCACATTGAATAAAAAACTCAAGGTATTTTTGGTATCTTGCACATTTGCATATTTGCACATTCAGTGTATACCATACATAGACTTTAAACTGTAATTTTGTGTTATGTGTACTCTTATGCCTATCTGGTGTCTGTGTTTCTAATTGTTTCTGTCATTTATGTAAAGACTACTGCAACACATAATTTTCCCCTCGGGGATAAATAAAATAATCTGAATCAGTAACGTTCTGGGCAGGGGTCAGTCCCACAGAAATATACACCACCACATGGCAATGTCAGCACCTTTTGAAGATTAGTTTTTCTGACCAAACTGAGTGGGAGAATGAAGTGAAGAGCAATTGACCTCAGGAGAGTGCAGAGGAAATGGTCCCCAGAAGCCCAGACTAAACTCTAGGGATTCTGGTGTCCTCTGGAGTAGCCAGTAGCCGTAGCCAGAGTGGGTTTCAGGTTTGATTCCCCCCTCAAAAGTATTTTTGGAACAATCAGTTTTCTGTGCATTTATTAGCACAATATTGTAGACAGTATCCCCCCCACCCTTCTGAAATTCATTTCTAATTGGGCCCCTGCACAGGTCATCATGTCAAGAACACTATCCCTACTGAAAACAGCATCCTTTTACTCTCTGTCTCTCCATCATGGAGTGCTTGACTACGGAAGGCAAAGTGGATGGGGCCAAATACATGTGGTTTCCTGAAGAAAGCTTGCTGCCCCCTGCCAGAAAACTATATCACCAATTTTGCTTCTAAATGACCCAAAGTGTATTGCCAAAGCAGCTGTAAATTGGCTAAGGAGCAACTCAGTAAACATCCTGAAGTGATCCAATCTGAGCCCTAATCTCAGTGTGATAGGAAACCTGTGAAGTACAAATCACTAACAATCTTACTGAAATTTGACAGCAAGAACAGTTTCACAGGGCACTGACAAAAATTCCCGTGCTGGATAATACCTTCTCAAAAAGACTCTGGACAGTAATTCAAACAAAAGTATCAACACAGTGGTGTTGTACACCTAGCTATGTCCATCCATCCATCTGTGATCCATTAGGGGGTTTGGGGAGGCTTGAGCCTATCCAACCAGCATAGGGCAAGACAGAGGTATACCCAGGATGGGATGCTAGTCCATCACAGAATCCTACCTGTACTTTTTAATTTTTTATCATTTATTGTAAAAATCATTTAAGTTCTTCTTTTCTACTTCCTCTGTGTACGTGGAATTTGCATCTTCTCCCTGTGCTTTGTGGGTTTCATCCAGGTATGCCGTTGTAGGCTAATTGGCATGTGTAAATTGTCCATAGTGTGTGACTGGGTGTGTGTGTGCGTTTCTGTGCCCTGTCAATGGGTTGGCACCCCATCCATAGGCTCCAGGCCCTTCCTCTGTTCTTTCATGACCCTGAATAAGGTGAAACTGGTTAGATAATGAATGAATGAATGAATGTCTCCAAGTTACCGAATAATGAATGATGTAATACTGGGTGTGTGATTTTATTTACCTTTTCTTTATCACTCTAGATGATGTCAAGGCTGATTCATATTTTGGCCATAGCTGCTATAATCTGGGGTAGCAATGCCCATCAAGGTAAGACCTCCAGCTGTTTTCTACATAACTTTCTTAGCAACACAGTAGACCACAAAACAGTTACTTGTTAGACAAGTCTAAGAGCCGATGGTGAGTTATAGGCAGGCCCGGAGTGGCCAGTCGGGAGACTCGGGAGAATTCCCTAGGGGCCCCTTAGCTGTTGTGCCAGTCAGAGACAAAATAATTTGACAGGTTTAAAATTGAGCCGCTCAGAAACAAAATAGTTTTCCTAGTTTGTAAATTTCTACAACAACGCTTCAGAATGTTAACCAGCAAGTTTTCTCACGCATACACACACAATAGACCGCGATTGCTGGGCTTAGAGAAACGCGCAAATATGCGGCAACGCCAGTCCGCTTGGCGTTTAGAACCGAGTGAGCGCACTGCGCGGTTGCGGAGGTGTCACAACTAATCGCTTGCTTATTGCTAATCACTGGACGTTCCTCAGGTGGATGGCAGAAAGAGACCGGGCGGGGCTGACAAAGTCAGACCGAAAAAAAAGAAGGCCGTTGGAATATGACGCTGCCAAATGTGCTAAACTCACAGAAATGTTTTCAAGCCAAACCGTCACGGAACAAGCGGGAACCATAGATGAAGACGATGATGCGGCTGGTATCAGTAGCTGTTATGACACATGGCTAATCTGTCTAGTTAGTCAAATTTTAAAGCATGACTTTGGATTCAATAAAATAACCCCTTTCAAACGCTTCTAAGCATCTAAGCATCATAAAAACAAATCCCCTGCTGAGGGTGAGGATAAAGCAGACCTAGGAACAAGCTAAGAGGAGACCATGAGTACTGACGGGTAGAGAGCAGCATAACAGTATGTGAATTAAAGTGATGTTACACACAGAGAACAAGCGGAAAACTGTATTTATGTAGCACATTTCATAGACAAGTAAACTCAATGTGCCTCATGCTAAAATGCATTTAAATAAATTAACATATGCTAAATAATAGGTAACAGTTGTTTAATCAATAGCTGCTCCGGTTAGCTGTTTCTATGAAATTATCCTGTTTGCTGCTTACTGCTCATAGCTTTCTGAATTAATTTAATGGCATTTAAAACAAATCGGTGTGATGCTGAGGCAGGGATACAGACATTGATTGAGTCAACAGCATCAGAGCTGAATTTTTCTTTTCATAAGAGTGAAATATATACTGATATTTCATTTCCATATAATTTATTTTTTTCATTGCACATATATTGTTAAAAATTCCACAGTATAAAAAGTCTATTTTTTGTTCTCAAACTTTTATAGAATATAATTCATACTGATGTTTCATTTTTACATTTACATCTGACCTTTGTATGTGTATTTATGGTACTTTTCAACCATGAAAATGGCTTGCTTGTAGGTTTGATTGAAATTTCTTTGCTTAAACAGTTCCATATGCTATTTATTATTTTCTTCTTAAAATGTCAGTAATAAATGTATCGAGATGTAGTATCGTGAGAAATGTTTTGTTATTTCTTGTAACCAGTACTGGGAGTATTTCGCTAGAGAGGTCGCTAATATTAATCTGTTTTGTGCGTGTGACCACTGTAGAGAGTAATTACCCAGAGTGGCCCACGGTCAGTGCTAACTACTTCTGTTGTTAAAGCCATATTGTCTTCGGATGCGTCTGTCGGGATATAACAAAGATAATAAGACTTGAACAGTAGTATCATTTATCAACGTTCCACCAGAACAAAGACAAAACGGGCTGATCTTGGCCATAAAAGTCCCACTTTCCTGCCTGGTTATAGGGTAGGCTTACTGGCATAGCATGAGTAAGACATTCAGACTGTGATGACATCACATCCTGTGAAGGACTTACCCTTGATCCATGATGGCTCCTCTCTCAGATCTGGTCATTCCAGTGTTAGAATCCCAGTGAAAGAGGGCCCGTACCCCCCAGCTTCTTGGTGTGCATTGTGTGATCTTGCTGTCTTATGAATTCCCTCCCACCCTTCCTCCCTCCTCTTTTTCTTTCATCCCCCTCAGAGAGGAATGAGTGTGTGCATGCTGAAGCTAAGTCATGTGGAGAGTGCATTCAAGCTGGAGGGAAATGTGCCTGGTGCTCAGACCCCGTAAGGATCCTGCACGAGCCCCTTCCTCGTGTCCCTTGGTGTCCCCAAGGCCCCTGTCACTTATATGTGCTATATGGTGTCACTCAATCAGTCGATCTTGTCAGAAGTAAACAATGTAAAATGTTCAAAAGTACATATCAAAAGTACAGCATGCAAATTTGTACCACACTTCATTTGAATCATTTTGGACCTGGGATTCAGTATAGAAAGCAGGTTGGTTTGAACCAGTGACTCCATGGGAATGTGCTGAGATGTAAGTAAGCACTTGCAGAACACATGGTGTGATTTCCAGTACCATTCATCTTTAACGGTGGAGTCAACAGCACATTTTAATTGATGAGACCTGGTGAATTTTTGTAAATGCAATTTTAAAAATCCTTGAACATCAAGAAGGGATACTTTCAAATAGAGCTCAAAATCTTCAGTTTTGGTTCAGGTAGCACTAGTCATTTCCTCCCACCCTCCTTAGAAATTCTTGAGGCAGGGAGAGCCCACGTCCTCCCGGTGTGATGAGCCAGAGGTCCTCCAGAGGAAGGGCTGCGTGGAACACCTGATCGAGAATCCCAGGGGCAGCAAGACAGTGGAGCTGAATAAGCCTGTCACCAACCGGAAGAAAGATACGGCGGCTTGGCTGAAACCCGAAGAGATCACGCAGATACAGCCACAGAAGCTCTCCATGACCCTGAGGATGGGTACATTTCCTGATGGTTTCAGATGAACCATTCTGACCCATTTAGTATGGTTCTGACTTGGACAGCACAGAGCTATAGAGTTAAGAATAAAAATAAAGGAATTATCTCAGCAACGTTTATGATTAAGGTCATTAAGCAACACTTGCTAGAAAATGAAAAAATGTAGCAAAAACTTCATTGGCCATTTTAGCACAAGAATAATGATATTACTTATTTTTCAATACTGTATATTGAAAAGAGAATAGTGTCTATCAGTGGTATATTCAAGATGACACTGAGTTGACGACACTCAAGCCTGTCATAATTGATTCCTTATCTGATGTGTCCCTCCCCGGTCAGGTGAAGCCCAATCCTTCAATCTGACTTTCAAGCGAGCCGATGACTACCCCATTGACCTCTACTACCTTATGGATCTCTCTTACTCCATGTACGACGACCTTGAGAATGTGAAAACCCTGGGTACGGCCCTCAAGAATAAGATGGAGACCATCACCTCAGATTTCCGAATTGGTGAGTTTTTTTTTTGAGATTTACTTGTGCTAGTGTTGCGAAAACATTCACCTCTGATGAAATATACAATGTAGTGAAGAACCATATTATGCATGTATGCTTTTTGGTGTTATAGAAGTTATCATATATTCAATCAACACTGAGTATTATGGATAATAACAAGCTCCCACCAGACCTGTCTCTCAGGGCTTAAAGTCAAATCAAAAACTTTAATTTCATCCATCTTCCAAAATGTGTATCCTATGCAAGGTTGTGGTGGGACCTGGAGCCTATCCCAGGCAGCTTAGGGCACAAGGTGGGGGACGCCCCAGATAGGGGGCCAACCCATCAGGATGCACAGTCACACATAGTATGGACAATTCAGACATGCTGATACATCACACGTCTTTGGACTGCAGCAAGAAACCCGTGAAGTAGGCGGAGAATATACAGGCTCAGAACACACAGAAGCAGAAGTAATATTCAAACCCCCAACCCTGGAGGTGTGAGCCACCATGCCCCCTCCCCCCCCTTTAATTTCAATGTTCTTGAGTTTGTTTTACAGTTAGTCTTGGTAAAGTAGATAAGCCAGTGAAGGTCCGGACTGCTGGATGCTGTAACGTGGTTCTTTGAGGCTTTGTGGATGATAGATTTTGGCAGGACAGGAACTGCTGCAGAGTTCCATTATTGTCCCACACTTTCTCCATTTGGCTAAAATGGACCAGTGTGGGGTTTGGTGGAGCCCCTATGCCTTAGAAATGCCTGGGTAACCCTTCCAGGGTAATTAAAATCAACAGCGTTTTTCCTGGAATTGTGCCTTGAGAACCTATTTGATGACTACCGCTGTCCAATGTGTGAGCCAGTGTTCAGGGAGACAGACTCTAATTATTGTTTTGTTTGTGCCAGGCAAAATTAAATAGCATGTTAAATTACCTTGCACATCAGTAACATGAAAGAAGCACCAAACTTTGTCATTTTTATTACTTATGTCTTTCATATACAGTATCTATACATATAATCAATGAAAGAGCTGACAAAATTCAGAGTAATTTCTAAAAATTAGGGCTGCCAATGTAAACATGTTAACGTGTTGTTAACATGTTGTTAACATGTTAACTTTAATAGCCCTAAAAATGCTGAAGACAGGGGATATAAAAACACCTCTAGCAAACCAAAAAGATACCAGTTTTTATCAGATGAAACAATTTTAGAAAATCAACAAGAACAATACAACCTATAGATGTAAACATATGTGTTATCCCATCCAGGCTGTCCCCTACCTAATGCCCTGTGCTCTCTGAATAGGCTCCAGGCTCCATCCAACCCTCTACTGGGTAGATGGCTTAGGAGATGGTTGGATGGAAGGATGGACAGACAGACAGGGGGACAGTAAAACGGATGCACAGACAGATTGATGTTGGCATCGGTGCAAAAATATTTACATCAAGCCTGATCAAAAGACCTCTTACTGTTATGTGACCATTTCATTACTTTAAATCACGATTTTTTTCTAGCTTTGACATTCATTAATACTTGGTAGCTTCATATGATTCCCAGTGAACATTTGTGTGTTTGTGTGTGTGTACCATTTTTATATTACATTTGTTGTGTCCCCATAAGGGAAAACTCAATTTTATAAAAATTGCTGAATGCAATCAAAATACCAAAAGAGGCCAAAGTTTTGTGTATTCTTGGATTACTTATGGTTAAGTATAGGGCTGGGTAAGGCTTAGGGTTGTCATAGTTAGGATTAGGGTTAAGCCCATAGAAATGAATAGAAGGTCCTCACGAGGTTAGAAATACAAACGTGTGTATGTGTGTGCATGCGTGTGCATGCGTGCGTGTGTATGTGTGTGTGTGGTGTTTGCTTGTTCTCCATGTGTTTGTTTGGTTTTCTTCTAAGTACTTCAGTTTCCTACCAAAATTCAAAAGGCATGAATTTAGGTGCATTGATGTCCTCAAATTGCAGTGTGTGTGTGTGTGTGTGTGTGTGTGCTCCCTGACATGGTCTGGCAGCCCCATTCTTATGCCCTGTGATTCCAAGGGTGGGCTCTAGACTCCCTGATATCCTGTACTGAATCAGCAGTACTGGGAGATGGATGTCAAAATACAGGATTGCTGTTGAAGTGTGGTATAATTCTTCTCCTCCGAAGACCTCCGACTTTTACAATTCTAATGTCATGTACTGATGCCAGCGAATATTGTTTTTAATTAAAAGCTGTGTGAGTTGTCTCATTAAATGCACCGCAGTTGGCACGTCGGTTTTTTTCCCCTTCCTTTACGAACTCTTTGACTCCCCCTTGTGGCCACAGGATTCGGCTCCTTTGTGGAAAAGACGGTGATGCCTTTCATCAGCACCGCACCCGGCAAGCTGCAGAACCCGTGCTTTGCCCACGAGCAGTGCACCAGCCCCTTCAGCTACAAGAACGTGCTGAACCTTACCAGCGACGGCTACGAATTTAACCGTCTGGTGAGCCAGCAGCAGATCTCCGGAAACCTTGACTCCCCAGAGGGGGGCTTCGACGCCATGATGCAGGTGGCCGTCTGTGGGGTGAGAACTTGGCGGAAACGCCTCGCTCTCAGTCGTCACAATCCAGAATGTTTTCCTGAAGAAACATAAAAAATATATACCTAAAAATCCACAAGAAAAGCTTTAAAAAGACCATTCTATCCTTACAGCATGAAACGATAAATCTGTTCAAAATACTTGGATGCGTATTTTACTATGAATTTTATCTCTTCCTTGTCATACATCTGCCTGTGTTCCTCCCGTCTTCTGACCTTGACCACTCTGTGCAAAGGAGCACATCGGCTGGAGGAATGTCACACGTTTGCTGGTCTTTTCCACCGATGCTGGCTTCCACTACGCTGGAGATGGCAAACTGGGCGGTATTGTGCTACCCAACGATGGCAAGTGCCACCTGGAGAACAACATGTATAGCATGAGCCACTACTACGTACGTCCCCTACTCAACCCCAGGCCCGGTGACTGCCAGCATCCCGTTGCTATGCTTCTGTCTCGTTTGCCTGTTTCTATGGTGACACTCTAGCAAGCTGTGGCGATGTGTTACCTTTGTACATTGTCCATTGGTTCTCTGAGTCACCATGGCAATAGACCTTTCCTCACTGGTTCCTGATCCATGTAAAGGATATGTTTCCTAAGAATTCTGAGTATTGTGATGAGGTGGGGAGGTGGTCTTTCCGCAGGACTATCCATCCATCGCACATCTATCTCAGAAGCTGAGTGAAAATAACATCCAGATTGTCTTCGCAGTTACGGATCAATACCAGCCTGTTTACCAGGTAATCCTGAAGGGTCGGGTCAGCTTCTGTAAACCACTAGTCCTCTGAAGACCCCTTGCACCTTCAAGGTCAGCGTTTGGGTCCTCTCAACAAAAGCACTGCATTTGTGATCTGTTCCTCTTTCTGAACAGGAACTGAAGAACCTCATTCCCAAGTCCGCAGTGGGGATCCTGTCGTCCAATTCCAGCAATGTGATTCAGCTCATCATTGATGCTTACAATGTGAGTACAGCACCACCCAGTGACACCTGGGTGCATCTGTCATGGACATGCTTCTTCATGCTGCTAGCCAATGTTGAATAAAGAAATAGACATTTTAATGGAAGGAGGATTTTGAATAAGAACATATGGCACCATTTACATTACTGTTTTCAAGCTTAATTTCTTAACCATTATTAGCTGACATTATTGGTTTATGTTAGCCAATATTAGCCAACCTGGGGCCTGTTCCAGAAAACAGGTTTAACAAATCCTATAATCAAACCCAAATTCTCACTGGAGAAAACTGAAAGCTCAACTTCAGGATTTGTTGATTTCCTCAATCTCCCTGAATTTCTCCAGTCAGAATCCAAGTTTGACTATAGCATTTTCTATACCCGTTAACTGGAGCGAGCCTCTGATCTCACATTAGTCAGTAATAGTAAATATCTGTTAGCATTAGCTGACATTAGCTACTATTATCCAGTATTGGCTGACATTAAGCCAATAGTAGGTACTGTAAGCCCACAGTAGCTGATTTTAACTGCCTGTGTTTCACACCTAGTCCTTATCATCAGAAGTAATTCTGGAGAACAGCAAGCTGCCAGACGGGGTGAACGTCTCGTACACGTCCTACTGCAAGGACGGCATCGTGCGAGAGGGCGAGGATGGGAGGAAGTGCTTAAACATCTCCATCGGAGACGCAGTGAGTGTGGAGTCAGGTGCTTCAGCAAGGTCTGAGGCCATGATGCCATTTAGTCAACGGTGGGCTCAGTTCAAATGTTGAACAGACTCAACTTTCGTTATAAAATTACATTTTGGGACTGGAAAACAGTGACTAGCTGGGACGGCCATTTAAATTATTTCTACCCATTTTTCCCATAATTCGCCTTCAAGATCAGCCCTTTAAACAAATTTTGCATACTCAAACTTAATATATACATGTACATATGTGGTTGTGTGTTCTGACATGCGCAAATTATGCCTTCTAGGTGACATTCAACATCAACATCACAGCACATGAGTGTCCAGAGAACAGCAAGGAGCATTCCATTAAAATCAAATCCCTGGGCTTCAACGAGGAAGTGGAGATCCTGCTGAAATTCATCTGTGAGTGTGAATGTCAGCATCATGGTGAGCCCAACAGCCAGCTGTGCCACGGTGGGAACGGGACATTCGAGTGTGGGGCCTGCAGGTAGGCTTGTTCTGCTGTGAGTCATCCTGATTGGCTAACCAAGGGCAGTCTTTAGCATCTCGTTGGTTGAAACTTTTTGATCTGGGTTCTTTCTGCCATATTGGTTTAGGTCCAGTAATTTAATTGGCTCAAACTATTTGTTCTGCATTTTCATTAGTCAAGTCTACATTCGCACCCCATGCTCCTCGTCCTGGTGTCCAGGTGCAACGAAGGTCGGATCGGTCAGCTATGCGAGTGCAGAGCAGGAGAGATCAACACCGAGGATCTGGACGTCACCTGTCGCCGCGACAACGTCAGTGACATCTGCAGTAACAATGGGGACTGCATCTGCGGGACATGTGTGTGCAAAAAGAGGGAGAACGCAGAGGAGCGTTACTCTGGGAAGTACTGCGAGTGTGACAATTTCAACTGTGATCGCTATGACAACAAGCTGTGTGGAGGTAAGGCCCGGCAGAACGGTAGAGCTGTGTGTGTGTGTGTGTGTGTGTGTGTGTGTGTGTGTGTGTGTGTGTGTGTGTGTGTGTGCAATTCTTAAATGCCTGTTTTGGAAGTAATTATAATGTGAATGTGGAGGATGATTTCTCTTGTTTTGATGATTTTTGTTTACATTTAGTTATGACTGTTATTCTGAGGATGGCACAGTAGCACAGTAGGTTGTGAGCTGGAATCCTACCCCAGCATTGTTCAGTTAAGTGGGTTTTCTTCCGCAATTCTAAACCATGTCGCTGTGTAAAGTAGTATCTCTAAAACACTCCTTTAATTTCTTCATACATCCTGTTATGTGAGCTGGTGCTTCAAAGTTGCCCAAAAAGTGTGTGTGTGTGTGTGCCATGTGATGGACTGGCACCCCTTGCCTTGTGTCCAGTATTGCCTGGGATGCACTCCAGATGATGAAGGAACAAAAAACTTTATGTGAAAATATAGTATACTGTATGTTGATTTCTACAGTATATATTTTTAATTCTATATAAGATTGTTGCTCAGTGACTCCTGATCATGTTCCAGGACACGGTCGCTGTGAGTGCAGGGTGTGTGTCTGCGATGCCAACTACACAGGCAGTGCCTGCGACTGCCCGCTGGACACCACACCCTGCCTGGCCCCCAACAATCAGATCTGCAGTGGCCATGGCATCTGCGAGTGTGGTGTGTGCCGGTGCAGCGATGAAAAGTACCACGGACTGACCTGTGAGACCTGCCGCACCTGCCCCAGCGTCTGCATCGAGCACAAGTGAGCATCCACCTGCTCCCTAGCACCACCGCCACTACTAACACTTGTTCTCCTAGGCTTTCGGCCTGCCACTACAGACATCGGACTCGCTTGCCAGTCCCCTGTATCTGTCTACACCTGCCTTATATAGTAAGCCCACCCACAGTTCTGTTAAGTCCCGCCTTCTTAAGTAGACCCGCCCCTTATATCTATCTAAACCCACCTTCTTTAGTGAGCCTGCATCCTGTATCTTTTGAGCCTTAACTTGTTTAGAAGGCCCCACCTTCTTTAGTAGGTCCGCCCCTTGTCTCTATGTAACACATTCTTTAGTGAGCCTGCAACCTGTTTCTTTTGAGGCTCGACTTGTTTAGAAGGCCCCCCTTTATCTGTCAAGCCCTGCCTTCTTTAATATGTCTGCCCCTTGAATCTATCTAACATTTCCTTCTTTAGTAGGCCCATCATCAGAATCTGTCTTTTCCCACCCTCTTTATTAGACCCATCCCCCTAGATCTGTCTAGTCCTATATTACTTAGCAGACCATCCCCCTGTATCGACCTAGCCCTGCCTTTAATAGCAGACCCACCCACATGCTAACCTCAAGCCTTTGTGTTAATGTACTTGCATTGCCTGCTCTGTACCAGCATGGAGCAGCCATAAGTCAGATGACAGTGAGTGGTGCTCCTGGGCAGGGACTGTGTGGAGTGCAGGGCCTTTGGCACCGGGGAGAAGACGAAGAACTGCAGCGAAATCTGCGATTACTTCACGCTGATCCTCGTTAAGGACCAGAAGTCGCTCCCAGAGTCGGACCAGCACTCACTGTGCAAGCAGCGAGCCGAAAATGACTGTTGGTTCTACTATACCTATTCAGTCATCAACGACACCCAAGAGTTGGTTTATGTGGTTGAGAAGCAGGGTGAGCTACGGTTCTCGAACCTGAAACATGTACCCTATGGCGTTTTTCCTGTCTGCCGTGACAAGCTAACTGCTGCCAAATACCAAGACACAGCTCCTGTGCCATGCAGTTAGAGCAAAACAAGTATCACCACTGGCTAAAATTAGCTAACTGTTCCATTGAAGCATAGCACAAGAACCGCTGCGTTCAGACTTCAAAATGGGTCATGTATAATGTCAGAAAGCCCACAAGGTCCAAAAAGCCCATATTCAGTATGCTGGCTTTAGACAGTTTTAGCACTGTGCCTGTTGATTTGTAGAGTAGGTTTGTCAGCTGTTACGGCCTCTACATATGTTGCTTAGAGTGACAGTAGGAATGGTGGCTCTCAGCGTGCGCCAGAACCTTACAAGGCTCCGTGATGACAGCGGTAAAGGCAGAGCGGGGTTCTGGCAGACAGTCACGTGCTACTACCCTGATGTTGTTTCCTCACTGCTGAAATATGGAAAAGTGTCACCTGCATAATGTAACAGACAGGATGTCTCGTGAAGTCTGACTTTTTCTCTATTCCTCTTGAACTTGACCAAATTTTATTCTTAATTCAATTTATTATTTTTACTATTTCCAATTTATTCCATCTCAACTATCAAAATAAACCAAAACATACACAATTTCACAATATTTCACAATAAAATCAAATTTCAATACAATATTAAAACAACTCTCTTGTTTGTTATTTCTAGCAGTACAAAACTGTGGTTTCAGTAAAATGTTCACCTTTAGTTTAGTTAATTAATTTTTTTATATAAAGATGTAATAAGGTTTTTAGAAGGCCATACATTTAATTCTCACAATGGTGTTCAGCCTACCTGAGAGAAGAGTTTTTGCCTGTGACCATGTCCCATAATGCCTTGCTGTCTCGTACAGAGTGCCCCGTGGCTCCTGACATCCTCCCCATTGTGGTGGGCGTGGTGGTAGGCATTGTGCTCATCGGCCTGGCCCTGCTACTGATTTGGAAGCTGCTCACCGTCATCCATGACCGCAGGGAGTTTGCCAAGTTCGAGAAGGAGAAACTGAATGCCAAATGGGACACGGTGAGGATGATGAGAAATGTAGCGAGGGGGGATGCCTCCTTGGTAGCTGGGATTCAGGCCTTGGAGATTTGAATCATAGCTGCTCAACTGTGCAACCTTTCTGCCATCCATGGTAGAAGCCAATTACAAATCTGAAGTATGCAGCCACTCTCAGTCTGCCTGCTCATCAACATTTGGAGTGAGCATGTGCTGGTTCTCAGACTTCAGTAAGCAAAACAGGACAGGAACAGGGATATTTGAGATGGGAAACCTGCTTAAATCTGCATTACGAGGTGTCCCTCTGCTGTGGGAGGCCCTGTTTGTAGGTGCCATTGGTATGGCTACCATTGGTTAAGCGAGCCATCTACTCATTTAGCTATGAAAAACGGATTGATTCTGAGTGCAATCTATTACGTCGTTTGATGTGGTGCTGCCATCTAGTGTTAGATTAAGTACTCGTAATAGTACAGTGTCTAATGCAAATTGGAGACAGCATTGCCTCTGGGCATCATGGTATTTAGAAGGTCTTCTTGAGGTTTTATGGTAATAGCATTAGGCTCCTATGAAAAACAGTACTTTAGAGTTCTATTTTAAGTATTAAGTTTTAAAGTCACTTTCAGTTGTTTTTCCTGTTGAATTTAACAATGATCTTGTTATTACCTGGTGGAATGTCAGACTTGATAATTAGCTTTGGGTTATGCAAATTATATTTGGCACACAACATATTTATGACGTCAGTATTCGCCCAGGACACACCAGCTACCTGTCACAAAAAGCATCTAACCTATGGATTTCTATTAAACACTATTTGTAGCCCCTTCTGACTTTGACCTGTCCAGTTTTCTCAATACTGTCCCTTCCTTGTCCACTGTTCTGTCACCTGTCCTATTCCCTATCCGAAGCAAGTGAGCAATATTTAGAAAAAGTCTGTTCATTAAGTTCAGGGGTCCAAGACTATTTTTAATCGTCCTTTGCGCATAGTACAGTAAAATGTGCCTGCGAGCCTCCTGTAGACCATAATGCCAAATAAATACAAGGCGATATATACATCAGCTGACACTGAATCACAGACAACAGAAAATAACACAACTGTCGACACACAAACACTCGGCGTGTGTGTTTTTGAGAGGCAGCACCGTAGGGTAGGACGTCATTTGTAGCATGAGTTTATTGCACTGTGGCCAGGAAGCCATGACTCTGTCAACCTTTTGTTTACACAAGTTTGTCATATTCTTGCACGTAATTTTTCCTGTGCATGCTTCCGTATACCTCTATATGTTGTGTTTTCCTAGGCTTCAAATCTGAAAAATGACAGAAGCTACACATGAAGCAGAAGAATTCTGTTTATTCCCAAATTTCTCCTTTTGAATTTCTTTTTAATGGAAATGTCAGCTATTATTATTTCTGCACTTTAATATGTCTTTGAGTCGTGTTAGAGTAAGTTGGGAAATATATACAGTATATCGCACTAAAGTGGCGAATAAAGTGGAGGATAGAAGGTAAAGAAGTGTGTGTTTGTACACACACACACACACACACTCCTTAATTGTAAAATGTCACTAAGGGGGAATATGCTAATGGTGTTATCCTGCTTGAAAGTGTGTGTTGTAGAGTTTCCTGTTGTGAGATGCTAGGTTTTAGTTAATATTAAATGAACTGCGTGTCTAAACACTTATAAAACAACTGTAATGAGAAATGATAGAGCGGAAAAATGGCATAATGATGTAATAACGATGTAACCATGGCACCGTTATTTTTTTTGGTAAACTGGAGATCGTAGCAGTGATGGAAACCAGGACCTCGTTGATAGAACTGTAATGAAATCAGCATCCAGCACTTAAACTGTAAAGGTTCGCCTGAAAAGATTGCCTGTCTTTATTACATGAGTGTTCGGTGTGGGATTTAATAACAGGATAGGTCAGGCTGTGAGCTGCCTCTAATGTAAGAGGTTACCAAGGCGACATGCTTACCAGCATTCTGTGTGTGTCATTCCAGGGCGAGAATCCGATCTACATCAGTGCGGTGACAACTGTTGTCAATCCCAAATACGAGGGGAAGTGACGGACCCCAAGACACTACACTACAGGATGGGTTGGGGGTTTTTGCTGCGGAAGGGGTGGGTGAACGATTTACTTCTTTGACTTAATTTAAGTATAGCATGTTATTTCTTCATGGCCACCATCCTAGCATCTGTTCAAAATCAGTTTTTTATGCATCGGTTGGGTTTTGCAATATGAATAAATCAGAGTTTTTGTAACATTGTCATTGATGGGACTGTTTTCATAGCCCAAGGGCAACTGGTGGCACAGCGGTCAAAGACATCGGATAGCCCGAAAGGCAATGGTTCAGGGCTAGTTCCAGTCCTATTTGGGAGCATGCAGTTGTACCATTGAGTGAGGTGCCTACCAAGAACCTACTCAAGACGGGTAAACAGGTTCAAGTGTATTTGAACCACACAACCGATGCGTGAAAATTTTAAGGTTTGGTATTAAGAGAGCTCAGCCATAAAACCAGGTTGAAAACATTTAACCTTTCATTTAGCCATTCTCTCAGAGCAGAAAAGGTAGGCAGCGAGATCTGGGTCATTCCATTTAGCTCATAGTGTGTTCTATATCGATCCAGAGGAGTACGGAGTCTCAGGATGGAGAGACAGAGGAAACGAGATCCCAGGAAAAGGCTACCGCTTTTCTATCAGATTCTGTGTCATCTACCCAAGATGGATTGCAGTTAAACTCGGAGAGAGTATTGGCTAAGTGTCCCCTCAGTGCCAAAGGGTTAATTGCTGAGACATTGTGAACGAAGCAGTAGGTGAATATCCTCTGGTCCTGTCTGGCACAGCAAATGACGATAAAGGGTGTTTATGTAAGACAGAGACGTGATTGAACATCAGTCACAGGAAGTGAGCCTCCACGTGGGTTATGAATGGCTTAGTAAGTCTATAATCAAACATTTTAATTCCTGGTTCTTTCCAAAATGCCCAGGATGTGTTAGCATGTTTCTGCCTTGTAAACAGTCCTAAGGGGTTGGCTTTTAACGATCTGAACATCACATTTATGCCTGTACCACACACACCGCAACACAATCTTGGTTTAAAAGTCACCTTTATTCTTGCTTTTTGTCCTCACATTCACCTTTGCAACCCTGTCTCTGAGATTATTTCATTAATAAAGCATCAACATGATGTTTCCAAAAGCTGTTATTTTTTATTGAAATCCTGATTACAGTGCATTATAGTTTGACCGGAGCTTGTATAAACCAATACATTTGCTGGAGCCATTAGGTGGGGCTCTTGCTGTGTGAAAGATAGCACAGTACTGAATGAAAAGCACATTAAACAGCAGGAAATTTGGAGGACTTACTGTGACATCGAGCCTCCATCACACTACTCTACACTTCAGTTATTCCTATCCTGTCTTCCTTCTACAGTATATTTTCCAGCCATCTAACCAAAGATCCAGCACAGGATTGTGGGGGGGAGTCAATCACAGGAAAAGCAGATCACAGGGAGGGGTACACCCCAGAGGGGACGCCAGTCCACTGCAGGGCACAAGGCTGGGGTATACCCTATATGGGATGCCAGTATATCTCAGGGCACAAGGCTGGGGTACACCCTGGATGGGATGCCAGTATATCTCAGGGCACAAGGCTGGGGTACACCCTGGATGGGATGCCAGTATATCTCAGGGCACAAGGCTGGGGTATACCCTGGATGGGATGCCAGTCCATTGCAGCGTGCAAATATACACACATTATGCACATTTTTGAGCTACCAATTCACCTTGCCATTTGAAATGGGGGGCTAGACTGGGCCAGTTGTTATGCCAGAGGGGCGCGTATGGAAAAAAAAAGAACTTGCATTGCCACCAATCAAATTACAAGCACCACCCCAATGCCACCCTGTGATAGGCCACAGGTTGTCACTGTAATATCTCCCTGCAGACAGGGCTTGCAGGTCGCTGTGGTCTCCGCCATGATGATGACAAACTGAGAGAATGTCACATTTCTGCCTGAAGGTGGTGTCGTCATTGGTGCGATGCTGGAACAGGACTCGCTCTCCTGGGACCAGTGTGCGGCCTCCCTGTTGCCAGGTCTCTGCTAACTTCGGTGGGCTGGGGGTTAGGAAAGGGGAAGGAGGACACGGAGCCTTACCTCCAGAGTGACAGCAAAAGAAAAAGAAGAAAAGGAAATGAGGAAGAAGGGAAGATGAGGGGCTGAAAACAGCACAGACAGGCCAAATAAACACTGACGCTGCGGACATTGAGGAACAGCAGTGTGGTGACATTCAGCACAAGTGGGCCAAAACAAACACTGGGGAACAGAGGACTGCCCTACCCCTCGCAGGACACGGTCACATACAATGGGCAAGTTACACACACCATATAGCTATGAATGTGTGTCTTTGGACTGCAGGAGGAAACCCACGAAGCACAGAGAGAACATGGAAACTCCACACACAGAACAGAGTTGGGATTTGAACCCTCAATCCTGGAGGTACACAGTAACAGAGCTAAACACTGAGCCACGGTGGCTTAAAAGTAAGACCCCCTGAAATAATAGATACTTTAAAATTCAGCAAACTACAAAACTGTTGTGATCATTACACTTATAATTTCAAATTGTACAGTATAATTATGTATGGCCAAAGGGCTAAATCACAGGTAGGCAGTAAGCCTCAATTTATGAATATTCAGTATTCAAGTTTGCACTTGTCCAAACGGGAAGATTTTGCTCCCACCGTCTCTATTTCGAAATACCATTTTCAGTTAAAGGCCCGTTTCGTGTGAAAGTGGCAGAAAGTATTGACCCCCGCTCTCCCTCCTCCTCACCTCCATCTCCTAGTAAGTGAACTGTTCAATTTTGTTTACTTAAAATGTTTTGCTATTTTTTTTCAAAGCAACATGAATGTCATTGTATTTCTCATACAAACAAATCACCAATATCGCAATTTAAGTACTTATACTTGTGTGATGACAATGAAGTTGAATCTAAAGTATTCAATTATTAAGCAAAAGCAAATGATTATATAAAAGCAGATTTAAAAATGAATTTGAATTACTAGATAGCTACTTTTATGGGAATGGCAGTCCTTACAAACATTCTTTATGTTTTTTTATGTTTGTGTTATTACTGAGTGAATTAGTCTGCCTGAAAGGCAACCTGGAGGCTCAGGGACACCTCAGGGTTCGAGGTCTGAATCCTACTCTGGGCCTATGTGAAGACTGCCTGATCACCCAGAGTTGTGCAGATTTCTTCCAACAGTCAAAAGACATGAAACTAGATAAATTTGTGTTTAGAAATTGCCAGTAGTATATATGCCCTGCAAAGGTCAGGCATCTCATCCAAAAGGTATCCATTGCTGCCTGGATTATGCTCCATACCTCTTTGTGAAGGATTAACATTTAGAAGACAGATGTTTGGTGTGGAAAGGGTAGGCATTTTTGTATAATAGTGTTTTTTGGTGGGGAGATTGGCAGGGTGGGTCCAACAAGCTTGGTCCAGCCCACCTCAAGGCAAGGCAAATACCAACCAATCAGCATGTTTTTTGGATCATTAAGCTTAAGAAGTAAGAAAGGTGAACATTTTAAGATAGACTTGTTGAATTCTTCCACCCAAACACTCCCCCCCAAGTCCCTCCAGAGAAGCCTGTGGCCTAACCCATATCTTACATCTGGAGCCAGGCCCAACCAAAGCACAACAACTGCTTAATCCACAATTACTCCACTGATCGCAGCAGCCGTGAAATAAGCCAGTGAGATAAAATCTCTGCATCATAAATCGAAGAGTAATTTACCAGAATGACAATCTCAGGTCACTTAAGAGGATTCCAACCATGTAGCACCATCTGCCAAGTGCCGGTTGCAGACACGGTAAAGTTTGCACTGCGTTACAGCTCTGCCTGCTCTTCCACACTCTTCTGTCAGGGAGAAGGAGGTACGCCGGTACGACAGGAGGTGCCCAAAGCCACTGCGAAACAAAGATATTGAGAGGGAGGGTTTCAGATGATCAATAGGTGAAATGCTCTGGAGAGGACAGCTGACCACGTGCTTCCATCCAGAAGCTCCTCTCTGAGGCTCTGGGTCCCAGCACACTGGTTGTGCATCACAGTGAATTATTTACAAGGTTTTGATCAATAACCACCAGGTGCTGGTCCTCCTGGGTCTTCACACAGATGTTAGGCCACATAATACACAAAAGTCATAAGACCCGTAAAGGAATAACCGTGCTTCAATTTACAAGTGGATGAATGCATGCATGCATGTGTGCATGCTTGGCTGGATGGATGCATAGATGGATACAGTGAATAACAATGGCAGCATTTCTGAGCTGCGTTTTTACATGAGGCTGCAGTAGTCATCATAGCATTTGGCGACGTGCACCATGAACTCAGCCACCAGGTGGCATAGTACTTGGAAACCAGCTGTCAATTCAGAAGTTGACACACTCCTCTGAGGCGGCATTTGACACGGAGAGAACGGGTCCAGCCGGCTCACTTACCGTGCCACACACTCAGCGAGTTCAGAGCAAAAGCACCAGGTGAAAAATGAGTCTTGAGCGGTCGCTCGTCTCCCGGTGTGTTACAGCGAAAACAGCCCATCCCCAGCCCGTCACAGTCCGTTCGCCGCAGGTTTATCCGCTGCACTTTCGACGGGTGATTCATGCAAATTACTCCTGAGATGGCTGGCAGCTTTCTGGCTTTGATGAGCTGGGTTTTTTTTTTCCAGATTCTGCCTTTTTCATAAAGATACAGACAGTCTGCCTTAAATCACTTAATAACCTGTTCACCATTCAGTCCCACTGTCCCACACTGTAGAGTAACAATGGCAGGTAGTGATGACTGCTGTGCCGCGCCCTCTGCAACCTGTAGGCCCAGGCAATATTTAAGACCTTTTCATCGGCTTACAGACCATCGTCCCCTCCCTAGTTTCACCAATGATCTTGAATGCTACCATCCGGATGTGCCAGGTGGCTCGGATGCTCTTGCCGGTGTGCCATTGGGGTCTGTGAAATGTCAGATCACCAGGAATGCTCAGTCACCGCTTGTGCCAGGATTTCAGATGACAAGAACAGCTCATTTCAACCCAAATCTGCCCCCGCAACACATTACAAAATTATTATGATGATTTCATCCATCCATCATCCAGCTGTTAATCCAGGTGCAGGGTTGTGGGTGAGTCGGGTAGTATAGCATACAAGCCCTAAACCAAAATATATCTGTAAATAATTTTAAATAACCAGTAATAAGAATTTATTATTCACAATATGATATTATATGCACACATATTAAAGTAGCTCTACACCATGCTGAATTTCATTTTATAGAGCCACTATTGTTCATAAACGGAAAAAAAAATACCGAGGAACGTATTCATATTTCAACATACATATGTAGAATATGAACAGAACAATATATGATGTGTGTTAGATATGAGTTCTAGTGTACTCTGCTGTATAATCGGCAAGGTCTGACGGCTGACCAGCACGTCAGCTGTTTTCGACACGGACAGCCATCAACGTCAAGCTCGACCACCGGGCCCGCACATCGGGGGCCGCTGGAAGCTGCGTGGAAGCTGCGGCGCGGGAGCCGCGTGACGTCACGGCGCCCAGCCGTTCCCGCGCAGCTGATTGGTCCGGCTCGCCGTCCAATCGTGGCGAGTCTGCTCGCCGTCGCAAAGTTGTTAACCCCGTAGCGGAGTGTTCTTCTGCCTCGGTCAGCTTCTAATCTTCTTCAAATGACGCTCTTATTGCTTCCTCCCCTCCCTCCTTCTGCTTCATCTACATAACAGTTTACGGCTACGTGGAGGCTTACTAACCTCCAAGAAAAGCCGATCGCGGTATATTTCCAAGGGATGATCAGGATGGTGTTTAACAGTTTGGCTGCATGGCGTTTGCTGTCCGCTGAGCCCCGGCTGGCCGCCCTGCCTGCTCTTTTCCTCGGGCACGTTAAGAGGGATTGTCATCACCCACCCTGGCGGATGCGCTGGTAAGTTTCATTTTTCAATCACGTCTCAAAAACGCGTATTCTGCAGACCGTTTTAATAGCCTTTTAATAATCAGATGAGTGCATGAGTCTCAGTAGAGGTAGCTTTAGCCGGATAGCTAATTCCGCCCATGGTGTCGCGTCACCCGTCGATTTCTGCCGGATATTACAATAAAGTAATCTATTCATCGGCTTTACATTTTTGCTTTTTCTAGGTGGGATAAGTCCGCGGTATTTTGTTCTCCATGTTTACAGTAATTCCCCTATGAGCAAAAAGGGAAACTTCAATCCGTCCTTTTGGACTTCTTTTCCATCCGAATGTCCCCAGCGCAGAATGCGTAGCGGCGTTACACTGTTACAAAGTAATCTTTGTCTGGATACTTTGTTTCCAAAACCATCCTCCCGTCGATCGCTATGTCTGCCTTTTTCAGTAATACTACAACTGACTCAAGTCAAACTAATACGCAGATGGCCAGCTTGCCGAGTAGTAGTTATTTTGTCCTTTTTTGTGATCACAAGACAGGGGCTGCCCTTGCTGGGGGTAGATAAAGGTGGAGGTTGACATATTTAGTGAGGCTTGCGTGAAGTTATAACCCGACGGATGATTAATCCGTAAAAGACTGTCTGCTTTACTTTTGGGTCTTCTCTTTGTGTTCGTGTTTAGCATCGTGCGTGATGGCTGTTTTATTTCCTCGGCTCTCCACCGTGGACTACTGTCATCATTTATTTCCTTACGGGTTTTACGTGTGGTTTCGCACGGTGGGGGGATCTGCTTTTTGTTTGCATCCATCTGTGATGGTGGCGCTGTCGCCTGTAAGTCTACGTTTTTTTTTTTTTAATGTCTTTTTTCCCCCCTTTAAACTCGCAGTAAATAGAAACGTGTTATTTATATACGAATCCAAACGTGTCTTGCGCGCTACGTGGCGGCTCCGAGATGATCTCGGACTCAGCCGATGCCTTTGGTGCGTGATTATTGCGGGGATGCCCCCGGGTAAAACTGGCGCCCATGATCTAATTGTACTTTATACAGTATTTAGCGCAGGCGGGGCTTCACTGTCGATATGCAGCTTCCCTATTTCCTGAAAACCGTAAATAAGGCTTGTTGAAAGTCCCTGGACATTTTTGTTTAGTTAAGAACTGCATTTCATTCTCTATATGTCGGGATCCGCTTTGGAATGTACAGCAGAAATGACTTAGTTTGTCATGTATGTAGATGGCTTCCTTGCCCTATCCTATTGGCAGCCTGCTACTCCTCCGACGCTCCCTTTATAATAAAAATCTGCCCCCGTCAGTAAAATTTCCATTTATTTCCTGCCCATCCCCCTCTAGCCCCATTTTCTGGATCGGATGTCGCTCTCCCGCAGTCCTTAAATTTGACCTAATTTAATTTGGTCAAGTTTTTATATATATATATATATATATATATTCATAACATTGGCGGACTTATTTTATCTCCTCTTGTCACTGACGTTTCTAGAAACAAAGCGAATCTCAGTTGTCCTTCCTGTTCTTCGACTAGTACTGTACAGAAAGTCTTTGCCATTATTCATGTCGCTGTATACGCTTTTGCCAAGTTTAAGGTTCTGCGTTTTAAAAAATAATGTACCGGTGCTGTCACTATTGTTCTTGATTTTAAAAATGTCTCCCTGCACTCCCCCACCCCATGCACCGAGTGCTTGGTGAGTTTCCATACACTTAAACCAAAAGAGGTTCTTTTTGGGTCCCTGTCGCCCGAAATGACCTGTGAATTGGTTCTGTCAGGGCGTGAAGTCGCTGTACCGCAGCACGGAGGAACACCTTCGACGGCTGGGCTGCTCGTCACCGAGTCTGCCTTGAGGGGCTCCTCATTTCGCTCTTCTGACTTTATCATTCTCACAAGCTTTAAAGTGAAGAATACTTTCGTTCTTATGTGGATGGGGGGTTTTTGCAGCACATGGGTGTGTAACTCCTTTGCAAGGAAGGGAATACATATGCTGGTTTTTGTTGCCCCTCAGCTTCTAATTGCTTTGTTGTAGTAGTTTGGTATGTTGAACAACAGTCACCTAGCGTCTGATATTAAATGAAGACATGCAATGGTTTGGCCATCAGTCATGAAGTTGTCATTGGTAGTTCTCATGGATGATTAGTCAGTTGTAGTGTGTTTTTATATTACAATTGATGACAAAATGTACAAACTAACTATAGCCTTTATATCTTCAAAAAGGGACCATGTTCCATTAAGTGGAACATAAGTACTACCTAACAGAAATGAACAAAACTTCACAATGCGTTATAACCAGCATGATATTACTGCACCTGTAGCTTGGACACTGGCCTTATGTTGGCTTAGGAGCACCAGTTTTCCTGAAGAACTTGTTGCTTCAACGCTCATAATTTCTGCGCAGATTTGCTGTCAACAGAAGTTTTGCCTGAACCCCGCACCTCACCAGAGGGGGTTCTGAAGGGTCTGCCACCTCATATTGGTTCTTCATCACTTCAGTACCACCCCTTTCTTTACATGTTGTGTGAACTGGGAATTCCCATTATGGTAACACATGCTGTCCCTGGGTATTCACGTTGCGCACAAAGTTAGTATGATTTTGACCACCATTTCCATCGTACAGATTGGCACAGCTTCCAGTGTTGCTGTGTCTGTATGTTGACTCTTGAGCTGAAGTCCACGGCATCCAGCAGCTGGGATGGGTTTCAGGTTGGTGATCTGCAGTGTAGTGCATTTGAGTTTGGCAAATCGAATCGGATTCTTGAGCATGTTGGGATTATGCAGCTTAGGCTGCTAAGTGAACTGTCTAAACCATTAGATGTAACCCAGTCTTCTCATGTGTAACATGGGGCTGTTTAACAGACTCATTGCTTGTTTGTCATTTCAGCTGCTTTAGCTACGATCCCTGGACCTTCTGCCGTCTACAGGTCGTCTTCTCAACATGATGTTGAGTGAGCAGCATGTTGCTTACCCGTCTTGACGATAATGAAACGACCCATCATACTCGGGTTTGGTGATATTTAATATCACCCCGGTTGGCCGTTCTGTCCAATCAGATAAGTCGCCCTCCTTCCTTCAAAGGTGCGAAAAAAAAATTAAAAATCCTGTTTCTGAGGGTTTCAGATAAGGGAAGTCTGACCGAATGCAAGAAATGTGTATCTTTGCAAGGCAGTGTGAAATCGCATTGTGCTTCTGCTGCACTATACTGGGTGCAGTCTGGGTGCTGCAGAAGATGGATGTGGCTCACTTTGTAGCTTATCTGCATGTTTCTCACATTGCCGTGGAAGGCAAGGAGGGGCCCAGACATGAGAATTATTGACCTGTCTAGTAGACCGCCTTCTCCTGCCTTGTCTCCCTCATTTTCTTGCAATTGCTAATTGTAATTTGTGAATTACTCAAAAGCGTTAGAGTAACTTCTGGGTCCAGAATCTTGGACTGTCTTTTCGAGATTCACGTTCTGCACCCCAGGATTGCTTTGCTGACCTCACTCATTGCATGTTTACAGGGTTTGGACCGTCCTGCCAGAAGAATCAAATGCTGCCTCTGTTTGTAAAATGGATTTTGTTTCATCCTGCCTGTCTCCCATGCCTTAAAATGGATCTCTCAGTCTTATTCTGTTTTTATAGCTTGTCTGGCAGGGTACATATTTTAAGGAGCTGCCCATGTAGCATCAGATCGGTAAGGAATTGAGGACAATGCCGTTTTTTTAATTCTCTTTTGCTATTGTGCGATGTTTTGTGTACATGTATTTATAGCCGAATGTCAGGCTGGTTTGTGCTGACAGTCGGCCTAATTGGTCTTTTTTTCTCCAATGTCTGGCTGAAGCTCAAGGCCTTACAGGGAAAGCGGACAACACCAGTACCACGGGGGGTGGGGTGGAGGGTGGAGTAGATCTACAGCTGTTTGAGGAGGATGAGGAAGGAGAAGAGATGGCCACAGCCTGATATCCTGGTCACTGGGTTCCCACTGTCTGTTCCTTGCTCTGGGCTGCTGGTCCCGGTGGATTAAACATCTTTTCATGAATGCTTCTGCCCCAAGCCTGTAGGACACACTTGAACAAGCCTCTTCTCTTAACACTTTCAACATAATTGAGTCTTTGATAGCATCCTCAGTATCATTCTCCACCTTTGCGGTGGTGTTACTGGGCTTACCATAAAACGAGAGGTGCCAGGCATTTCATTTCCATGGCAACGTGGGATTCCAGTCATGGCTGCCATACCGTGAGGTAGCTCTCATTTGGGTGATCTGTGTCAGTCTGCTGCAACACCATTGGCCGGTCCCTGTTCTCTTATGGGTGTCATGGCCATGATTTGTTACCTTGTTTTGATTTTTTTCCCCCCCCATATTTCATGACCCAGTAGTACACTGACTTGTGTAGGTTTTCTGTTTTCCTGTTCTAAACATTCTCTCAATGTTCCCTTAACGATATCAGTTAGTATTTCAAGAGCATGTGGAACAGCCTCTCACAGTAACTGTGTTGATTGAAACTGATCTGTTTCCCCCTCCGAGCTGTGTGTGGTTAGGACTTTCACAGAATGGTGTGAAGAATCAAGATTTCCTGCTGAGTTTGGGCTTTTAACTGCGATGGATCACCAGTGTAAGTGAAAGCGGCTAACAGAGGTCAGGATAGCTGAGTATCTAAGCGTCGTTTCCACTCCAGTGGTCTAAAGGCCATTACAAGCTTCATATACAGCTTGCGTAATGTGACATGTTTCACTAGGGTCTTGTACTATTTCATTCTCCAGTATTTTCAGGAATGTTAGTCTGCTTACAAACTTGCATTGAGGTCTCTTTATTATCAAGTAATCTGTTGACTTGCCTGCCATATAAGCTTGTGTCATTCCAATAGTCAGATGGGCTGTCCAGTTATTTCCAATGAGTCTTCAACCCTGGTTTGGTCTGAGTTTATCACTGTGGCCACTTGCATGCAATAACTTTGGCCATTTGGTGGTCTGTTGGGTCTGTAATTTACACCACAGTCGAATTTTCAGCTTCATTTCATAACACCATGGTGAGGTGAACTGGTTAGACCCTTCCAGAACATACGGATGTCAGCAATTTGACTGCCGCGTGGCTGAAGAGGTTTCCATAGTGACACCAAGATCTGTGGTCACCCGCAGGCCCAATGACAGTCAGGGTGCAAGTCAGAGTCTAGATGCTGGACATGGTGACTCAGTGGGCATTTACCTGGTGTGGTTGTGCTGGCTGTTTGTTGGTACTCTTCAAATTGTCCTTCTGGGTTTGGTTTACACCAGTTGGCTTTCATTTGTCTGTCCCAGCCAGTGCATGTTTGCTGTTGTAATTATTGTCTCTGATCACCTAGTTCTGTTAAATGGTTAAGGGGCACATCGGCATATAATGTGTGACAGAAGCTCATGTATAGTACATGTGCTCTGTCCATAAATGCTTGGAAACTTCACATGTTGTCATAACATCCCCAGTAGAGGGTGATGGTCAGTAAATACCTGTCCTTGTGATTTGAATGCCCATCCTAGCAGATGCCCTGCTTGACGGACACAGGCGTTTTAGCCAAATTTGCACAAGTGTTTTTCAGGTGGAGTTTATCAGTTGGGCTTGGGTACAAGATCCTGTATGACGGTTGTGGTTACCATGCCCTCAATCGGTGCAGCTGGTAGCCACAGCTGCAGGTTGATTTGCGTAACCACAGTGTTTAACATGTTTGGGCATCGCACATTGGGTCGAGTTGATGCCACCCCCTGGCTGTGCTGTGTATATGCTGCACATCTTTAGTTTAATGCAAGAGAGAAAACAGTGCTGTAATTGAACTGGGGATCTTGGTACATTTGGGTGTGCTTAAAGCATTGAGATAAATTTGACTGTCATTTGCAGCCTTGTAGTCATTTTAATTTTATTGCATTCTCCCTCCTGCAGTGAGTCTCACCACTCAAACCAGTGCCTTTCATTTTTCTGTACAGTTGTTAATTGGGAGTTTGTCAATAATGGGCGACCTGTCAGTGTGCCTAGAGTATTCCTCACCACTAAGGAGTCCGCAGTGCTTGTACCCACTGTTAAGAGGTACGGCTTATTCCCCTATTTTCTGAGCTGTCCTATTACCAAAACCCAGATGGCAGTGCAGCTTGTACGTAATAGCTTATTTTCCTGTGTCTGTATGGGACATTCAGATGTTGGTCATGTATACCCTCGAGGGAAGTTGCTGGATTAGTGATGTTGCTGCTGATGTTTAGAAGCTCAGCTTTGGAAACCCCTGACCATGGTTAGTTTGGACCATGGGAATGATTGCTTACTGTACCACCTTAGTCTGGAACTGTCTGGTCAGATTTCGAAGAATCAATTGCTGCAAGTTCATCTTGTTTGTAGAAGAAAAATTTGGGCAAAACTGTACACTTCTTAGTGTTTATAAAATTCAGTTCCCAGCAGCCACACAATCTACCGAATTTGAGCAATTCCTACATCTGCTTCTTGAGGTTATCGTGATTTCCCCTAGGTGGTGTGGTAGTTCACTTGGTAGCAATGTCACATCACACCTCCACTGTTTGCTGAGATTCAAACCCCTTTCTGTGTGTGAGCAGTTTGTGTTTTCTCCCCGTGTCATGCAAATTGCCTCAGTCCAAAGACATACATTTGGCATAATCGGAGTCTTTGGTTCACGGTGTTGGTTGGTGCATATCCCGTAATGCGTCCTATTCAGGGTGGTGTTCTGCCTGTACCCTCTTAAGCCTGGGGTCCATTCCAGGCAGCCCAGTTACCACTGCTGCAGTGGATAAGTGGTTGGAAATTGGATGAATGGCTGGGAATTGTTTTCACCGTAGAATAGATTTATATTTGCGCATTGGAATTGATCTGAAGGCTGTTCAGGTATCACTTCTAATATCAAACCCGAGCTGTCGAGTCCGTATGTGGACTTATTTTGGCCAGCCATTATGAAGCTTCTCCGTTCGAGGTTTGAAGTCATTTAGAGGGAGTGTAATGTTAAATTGTACCACACGAGGGAGACATTTCCGAACACAGCATTCAGGCTAGAATCTTCAGCTATCAGAGTGCAGGAATGTACCTTGACGTGCTGCTTTGTAATTAGATGCTACAAAGATTATTTTGAAGTGGCACAGTTTTTGAATGGACATTTGTGTATTTTCGCGAGTAATGCATGCCTATACAAGTCGGAGTTTTTTTTATGTTGGTATGTTTTGAGTGATCAGTGATTAGCCATGCACTACGCCACACTGTTGTAGAAATGTCAAATCACGACAGAAACTTTCTCAATCCGCGACGTTAAATTAAGGATGGTGTAAAACAGGTTACATCTCGAGCCCAAGCTGAGCCATGCGCCTTTGGCAGCAGGATGGTAAAGATGTGTTCCTTATAGCGAGAATCACGTGTATGCATTAAAGGGGGTGTGGCAGGTAAAGGCGGCCGTGCGTGCTCAATGCTGTGGATGTTTATGACGCGTACAGCGCGTACCCCCCCCCCCCACGTGCGTTTTCCGACGGGTGGAGGGGGGCGTCTTTCACCGTGCGTGTGACAGTACTGGGAGCGACCCCCCTCCCCCCTCCGACGCGAACGCGCACGCGCTTGCGGCCGCGTGGGAATGGCTGCCGGCTGCTCTGGGGGTTGGGCCGCTCCTAGCGAACGGAGAGTTAAAGAGTTTTTAATGTCCGCCATGTTGGCCATGGCGTATTGAACCAGGGAGAGAGGGGAACGACTGTTTTAAAAAAAAAAAAAAAAAAAAAAAAGACCGAAAGAGAGCGACCAAGATCCGGGCCTTTCGGGCTCCTCTCACATCGCCGTTTGTGTGTGTGTGTATATTTACCAGTCGAACAACTGACTGTCGGAGATCGCCACAGACCCATCCATGAGAACTCTAACTGGGACAGTTGTGAATTATAGGGGATCGGATAGATTTATTCTGCATCTCGAATTATAAAAATGAGTAAATTGTCGTTTCGGGCACGGGCGCTGGACGCTTCCAAGCCTCTACCCGTCTTCCGCTGCGAGGACTTACCCGACCTGCACGAATATGCCTCCATTAACCGGGCAGTGCCGCAGATGCCGACTGGGATGGAGAAGGAGGAGGAATCGGTACGTTATACGGTTACAAAAAACCTACAGTTTGCAATATAGCCCGAATTTCGCATTATCAGGGGCGCCCCTCTCTTGTCTGCGCAAGTTTGCACAAAATGGCCGCCGTTTCTCCTTCTTGCAGAAAGGCGTTATTTCGCTGCACATACGCCGAGCCGGGTCGAAATAGACGGCGTGTTCCGAAAGAAAAATGCGCACTGGTTCTAAAATGTGTGCTTGGTGCCGGTTGTCGCGCTCCGTGTCGCTTTCAAACCCTTTAGAAAGTACAAAGGGATCACGTGACCACGCCGAAATCCGCCATTTTGTTCGACTCTCTGTTTGCCCGCTTTTGGGTGGGCCGTGCGGCGCTGCCGGCGGCGGACACGCGGTGGCGCCAGAGAGCTGGCGTGCGCTCCGTGTAGCCGAATGACAGGCGGCGTGCTCGGCGAGACGCCAGTCCGGCTGGCCCTTTTTCTGTGACTGACTTTGTGTCAGGGCTCCGGAGATAGCGGGAAAGTTCGAATGGCTCTGCTCAGACTCTGTGGTATTATAATGCGCAGCTAAGTGTCAGTGCTCGGCTACGTGAGAGTTTTATAATGGCTGAGACCTGCTGCTGTTTGCGTTAACCTGCGGCTGTTTTGACGCGTTCGTAGGCAAACCTCTCTGACTCAGTTTTGTATGAATCGGCCAAGTTGCTGCTCCCCTTTGACAATATTTTGCTGTCCTTTTATTGAAGTGACAGCTATGTATACCGTTCTGGCACACGCTTATTATAGCTGTCAGAGTGTGAATGTCTGGTGTTAACACGGCTGCTGCTGACCCGCCGAGGTTCTCACCTGTGCTGGCTCAGTAAGTTTTGAAGCCTTTTTCATCCTTGCAGCTAGCATGCAGCCCTGTCTGGAATTCTCAAACCGCATTTCTAGACCGCTTCCTCGGACATCAGATAAGTTGAGTCAGCAGTGCCCGTTGATAGTCTCGTTTCTTAGAGACCGATTCTGTAATTCTGTGTGATAACCGCATCTATTTGTCCCTTACAGTTAGTTGTAATACCAAACTGTTTCCACCCGCACCAAAAAATTGCTTATACTTTCAGAAAACACGACCGTGCATGCAGCCAGAACATGCCTGCCTGTTCTGTAAATTGGAATCCAGTGGTTTTCGCACTGTGTGTGTGGGTGCTCGGGGTGTGTTACTGCCAAGTTTCGCGTTCCCATATTTTCCAGCTGTCGACCATATAACATGCCTTTTGGACTTTATCAGTGTTCCCATCGTGTGTGTTTGAATGAAAACAACTTGCCCCCTTGTATTGAGTCCATTGAGAAGTGTCAAGGAACACTAGATACATTTTATCCATTCTTGCCCGTTTTGTACTGTGCAGAACCCTGTGTTGCTTTTCTGTGGGAAGTGGTACATCTTTTAACTGTACCAGAAAACAGCTGAATGTGCAGTGCAGGATATTCAAATATGGAGCTTTTAAAAATGCCAGTAAGGACTTTTTTAATCTGCAGGCAAGAAATTTGAATTATACCAGGATGAGCTGTAGGTTTAATTAAGAAATCGGAATATTTGTGTTTCTGGCCGGTGTGATTGGTTGGACTAGCGTAGCGTTTTGGCGGAGGATCGATTGCCTTCATATGTGGGCGTGTTTGTGTCCTGGGCAGCAGTGTGGTTTATTGTAAGTATAAGGGTTCTAAATGCTGGTTTAATCCTGAACCTTGTTGTTGCTTCCTTATTTGATCACTTGCTTGGCTCATCTTCTGTTCACCTTTATAAGGTGGGGTTGAAATGCCCTGGGGGGTGTGTCCCAGGTCAGCGTTCTTCCCCCTAAGTCTGTACCTGTGGTCTCCTGGCAGCTGTCAGCAGGACTTTAGAGTAGCCTTAACAGAGTGTAGGTGATGGTGAGGTCTGATATTGATTGGTTAGCCTTAAGGCTTCAGACCCTAATACTGGCTACATGTGAACCGCAGGCCAAGGTGTATGCTTGTTAACAAAATGGCATGGGGTTTTTTTTCCCCCCTTTTAATTTGACTTGCCAGATATCATGTCTGCGGAGCCTTATGTCATAATCAGGGTACAGTTGGGTGCCTTTTATCTAGCCAAAAATTTTTTTTTTCTTCAGTAGGACTGGAATAGTGCCTGATTTCTTGGGAAGCTGTAGTGTGGTGAAGCGGTTTCAAGTGCTTCTTTGGGGAAAGTAAGGTGTTTCTGGGTCTGCTTTGGGGGGCTCTGTGCCATCTTGCCTCAGTTTTCAACTGAATTACAGAGGGCGTGATTATTTATGGGTGCGTTTTTTGTTTGCGTCGTGACCATTGCTGGTGACTGTCCCCGTGGTTAAGGACTTGAGGTTTTTTTTTTTGTTTTTTTTTCCCCCACTATGCTGTTTTTGCATCGCTTTTAATGACGCTAAATGTGTTCTCGAGCTTAATGTCTCTGAGCGTGGATTAATTCATTCAAACGGCACAGCAGTCCTCATGGCTCTAGGGTGTTTGCTTAAATGTCAGCTGTTTTATACTTGCATACAGGAGAATCTGACTTTTAAATGTATGTTGTTCCAAATGTGTGCATATGTTGATTTTCTTTACTGTGGTCTTTTATGCTCTGCTGTTTGAAAGCATATGTTTTTGTATGGTTTTGCCTCATGGCTCTGCTTGCTTCCTGGATGCATCAGTTCAGCATGATTTTTAAACAGGAGGTTAGCTATTTATTGGACAGATTGATGCAATGATACCAGCCCCGTGGAGGGAAATGCTTTTGGGCTGAAGGACTCTTGAAGTTGGCTGTGTACATGCTACTTTCTCTAAGTGCTGTAAGTAGATGCTTTGAAAGAGGTGTTTGTGAGACTTGCTTCATCACCAGTGGCCTCTTCAAGAGCCAACCCATTAGTCAACCTGCAGACAAGGTTCTATGTTTATCAGCTTTGGGACGATACTGTGGCAGGGACAACACATTTAAAACCATGAAGAGTCAGGTGTGTCTCCATGCGGTCTGAGTACAGGAGGCCCTTGGATCAGTGAAAGGTTTTGATGGTGTTGGTGTGTGTGTCTGGTGCTTGGTCATTGCCATTTCTAGTCAATCTAGTTTTGCTTGCTCTTTGTTACACATGTCGTGTGCCTAGTACTGTGTTTAGACCAGGTTCCCAGCATGTATGTCAACGTTGTGGGGGGTCATCACCAGCTTCTACCTATATTGTCACTGTGCTGAGTAATCTGCATGCTTGAATTTGCCCCTGGTCCCTTAAAGCTTCTGTGGCTGAGTTCCATCTTGCAGGGATGAGATTGATTGCTCAATTAAGCCCCCCGGCACATGGGTTTCTCCCCCACGTTTACAGAGTGATCTACATGCTTTGCAGCCCTTTTCGGATTGCAGCGCCTCCACCTTTTAATATATCTCTTATTTCAGAAAGTGTGCCAGGTCATTTTACTGCTTTTCAGACTTGCATCCGTTGTAATACTACTACTTGTAATGGAGTTAATTTGACACAAACGGTTTTATTAGTAGAGTCATTTACCTTTTAATTATACCGGTAGCCATCTGTTTCTGCGCCATTTATTAAACTGCTGTAGTCTATATAAACATCAGTAAGTGACACTAGGCTCTGCCTGTGATTGCGACAAAGTCTGCGTTTATAGTGTTAACCTCGGTGGTGAGTCCCTTTTTAACGGAGGCTACACCCTCCTCAGATGGTGACGTTCTATGTTGAAAGCTGCTTTTCTGAAACACTTCACCATTGAATGTCAGGAGTCTTTCAAACCCCTCTGCATGTTCCTGATGGTGTTCTGTGTACTTAATGCAGCTTTGTTTCTTAAAACTGCAAATGAAAGGCATATTTTTTGTCTGTCGGTATACATGTTTTAAAACTGAAGTAGTTTGGATTCATTTAGGAATTGGGGCCTGATGCCTCTATTTCCATGTTCAGAAGAGATTGTGACACGGCTGTCTGTCCACAGTGTCCTCGGATGAAGCTGTGACTCCATACACCATTGTTGACATTTGGCTTTGGGGTCGGTGGTACCTGTTTTGGCTCTCGGCTGCGTCACCGCTGATGTTGGGATTGACTTGTCGCCTGCTGGTCACGTGCATCAGTGCTGATTTGTAGTCACGCCGGGGACCCCTTTTGGCCCCGCCATTTCTCTTGGAGGGTGGGCACAGGTACATCAGAGACTCCTGAACAGTTTGGCATTGATTGTTGTGTTTAACCGCTTTCCCCATGCTGTTTTTCCTAATGCTTTGTAGAAAACGTGGTGTTTTGAGCTTGGTGGCTTGGCACAGTTTCCTGCCCTCTGGCAAGGTGTGTCTAACCGTTTTCTTTGGATTAGGATTGATTGGCAGTAGAATGGTAAATAGTCTGGCATGAAAAAAGCAGTGCTCTGACTTCCTAGAGCTAGAGTGGCAGTACTTTGACAGACGGATTACAGCGGACTCCCTGCAGGTTCATTTACTTGCAGTGTTTTACTCAAAGCCACCATGCATCCACTCAGGGCAGTGGATCACGGTCTGCTCTTGGCTTGTGGCATTTAGAAGTCAGCCCCTCCGACACCTGAACTTACTGGCCCATAATATATGGTTGTTCTGATTTAGTATGGTAAGTGCCTCATACATTGTAAGATATCTTAAACGGATGTGTTAAATTTGCTGCTCCTGCTGCTAGAACCACTTTGATTACAACACTTCAATGCACAAGAGCTCTGTGTTGGTCTGCCCACCATGGCTGTCTGTCGTCGTCATCCCTAGACGACGACAACGCCCAACCCCCCACCGCTACCACGGAATACAGGGACAGACAAGTCCAAGCATGTTCTGTTTGTGATCTGCTGCTGTCAGTTCATGTCATTGTGTGAAGTGTTGAGGCTGTTGGCCAGGCACAAGTTGCCCCTCCCCCCATTTCCCCCCCCCCCCCCAGGTAGTAGTGTTGGCATGGTTACTGGTTTCATCATGAGCCATGTAGGGATGTCACGATACCAGAAATTTTGTAGTCGGTACCAATACCAGTAGAATTACATGATTCTCTACCTAATTCGATACCATGGTTTAAAAAAAAAAGCATGCCATCGTTTGCATATTGCCTTTTGTGACTCAATTATCACCCCTTGCTCATCCGACTCGAGCGCAAAGTACTTCCATACCCAACTCTTACTGCCTTTCTTGTCAACAAGTCGTGGCGGAACTACCACTGCAGCTGCACTGATTGCCGTCATCCACATGTAGTTTTTTCTTGTGCTTGTGGGCGTCCTGCTTTTTCAGCATGTAGGGATAGACTAGAACACGTGTAGGCGTATATGCTGCCCCCGTCAGTTCCGGAAGAATTACAGTCTCGGTACATACTCTGCCTACAGTACTCCAAAAAACAAGTGCCATCACGTTTTCAGAATTTTGGTATTGTAAGTATCGGTTCTGGTGACATCCCTAGAGCCATATTAAAATATGACTTCAGTGACTGTCCATATGTGATTGCTGTCATGCATGGTCCAGTTCAACCAATGTCAACATAGTGCGCTGCAAAATAGAGATGTCTATATCTATTTATTCACAAACTAACAACTATATAGCTGTTGCTCTTGCAATTCCCCAAAGTTTTTGTGCAAATGTCTCAATGTTTCTATTTTTAAAAAAAAAAAGGTGGTCAATAAATTTCACTGTACATTTTAGCACAGCTTTTCAAGACTGCAATAATACTGAACTGAATGAATTTTGTTTTGTGAATATTGTAACCAGTTTTCATACTGTTGCGATGTTATCCCTGTCTTAATGTCAATTTTTTGTGTGGCTGTTAGGAAGAATGTTCAGCTGGTGCAGCAACCTTTTGGAGGTTTAGCCTCTGTATGGGTTTACACCGCAGACATGCAGCCGAGGATGCATTTAAGATTGCAGCCCACTCTGAGCCTTTCCTGCGTGTTTCTGAAACTTTCACTTTAGGATTTTAAACCCAACTAGCCAAAAGAAACACTCTGATCCCTCAAGCTGTCAATTTGATTTAGTTTAATGCCGTACCATTGTTGTTGCATATGAAATCGGCACTGTTTGGCTCCGAGTATATGTGGGTTTTCCCGACTTTTTATTTATTCTAGCTGATAAATTTTGTCGACTGAACTTTTGTCTGTCCCCCCTTCTTAGCATTTTTCACTGTGTAATCATGCTGCTGAACACCACCATTCACACTCATGCTTAGCTGGCCTGCTGAATAGTGTGTGCCTGCTTATGATAGTCCCCCTCCATCTTTGGTGTAATCTCTGATGGGATCACCGCTGTTCCCTCCTGACTCTGGAGCTCTGCCAGGCAGCCAGACCACTCATCCTCTGAACCGCATCTGTAAAGCTATGGAAGCCTCTGACTGCTGCGTGTCCCGGTAGCCTGGGGTCACCCTGCTGACTTAGACCGGGCTACACTACTTTAGACCGCGTTCCTCATTCCATGTTCCTGATCTGCTGCTGTGGTTTCTCCACTTTGGTTATGTTGTAATTCAGCGGAAGACAGGGTTACTGTTGTATACCTCACATTCTAGTTCTGCACTTGAAAGACCTCTTACATTGTGTGGTGTGTCAGTTTGTGTTTGGTAAGGTGAAGTCTAGGTGCTTCTGGAGAGTCCCACTGCTCTGTGGGTTTTTCGCTGCTGCCACAACTCCTGAACATATGGGGCAAGGTGCTGCAGGGCATTGTGGGGTGAAATTGTACCCGAAATATGGAGTTAATACAACAGCAGCTGCTCTGCTGCCCCTGTGCCTTCAGTACCTTGCCAGTGGGAAATTAGGCTTGTGCCTATAAATAGTGGTGTCCTGCAGCACACTGTCTACACCCTATTTGTCCAGTGCTTGTATGGATCCACATGCTCCTGGAATGGCTTTTTTGTGAAAACATTGAGTTTGGAAGGGGATAAATGCTAGACCCTCATTTAATTCCTACCTGCCAGCGCGTGCGCTCTCTAAATGATCCAGACTCCACTTGAGCTTGAAGCCACCTCCAGCCGTCACACTCGCACCTTTTGGATCACTGCTTTAGTCTGTTTGGGGCACGTCTGGGTTGCTCTCCTGAAATGTGCTTCCATCAGCATATCTGCCCCAGGCACAAAGGAACAGTACTGAAGTGAGAGGCTTCATAAGCGAAGACTGGCTGATTTCAGTGTTGCCATATGCTTCCGCTTTGGCCGGTCAGGCACCATGGCGGTGGGCTCTGAAGGTGCTCGTGGAATTGAAGCTCCAGGTCCGAAGTGTTCTCTTGTGCGGTTCAAAACTCTGATTTCCCAGTACCTTCTTGGCAGCTCGGTGGTGGAGTTGTGAATCTGTCTGCTGTGACCACAGAGCAGGTTTTCGCCTGTTCTGCCTGTTGGGGTTATGCCTTACTTTTGTATTGTAACCAGTATGCAGTTTCTATGTATTAAATGCTTGTGTAAAAGGCTTGAATGGTATTTGCAGTTACTACATGACTGCTTTGGTTCCTGGGTCTGTTCTGGTGCATTGTTGGCCTTGCTGGCTTCCCAGTGGACCTGGGCCAGTCCGGTCATGTTTGCTTCTGACAATCTACTTTTCCTTATGCTAAGAAAAGAGATCTGGTTCCCTGGTTGCACTTTGAGTGAATTTGTTTGGATGGTTGTGAGCATTTTGTGTTTCACATTCAAGGGGACCTGAAATATAGTTTTCCTGCCAGTCGTGAGGCATTCATTTTGGGGGTAATTGTTTTATTGGCAGTTTTTTGTCAAGTTTGATTTTCTATGAAGTCAAATGTAAAATACTTTTAAAATGAACAGTGTATTGTGCAAAGTAAATTTGAGATTTCAACAAGGCTATTAACATATAAATGAGCTTTAATTTTACCGTTCTTGATTAAATGCCAACTCGTGAGTAGGGTTGATTATTAAAAACCTTTTCCCCTTTCTTGTAAATGTCAGATTTAACGGACTGGTTGCAATAATAGTATATGACTGGTACAGCACAGCCCTGCTTGTTCTTTCATGAATATTACTGCGCCTCTCATTTCATTGCTGTTATGTTTTGATGCGGGGGAATAGCCTTTCCATTGCTCAGGGGGCTCAGAGGAGGCCTGAATTTCCCTGTCAACCTGTGGGCCAAGGCTAAAGCCTAGGCGTTCACTTACAGCAGATATAGGTGGTGTGGGTGGGCTGGTGCCGGCGTTGTCTGTGCTCCAAACTTTACGTAGGATGATCATGAACTTGGGTGGGTTGGGGGGGTGGGGGTTACAGTGACATGAATGTTTTTTCAGTGTTTCTCTGCTGGCAGATGTTATACTGAAGTTTGTTTGGCAGCCAAGATGTTCCTTAGTGTGGCCGTCCTCTGCTTTGCGCGCTCTGTTAAGGATGGTTATAGCTGGCACCACTCCTGTTCTCTGAGGTCCCTGTTTATCATTTCCCTCTTTGTGCACCTGAATGGCTGGATTAGAATCAGGCGGGCAGTCATGTCACCTGCGTTTGGAAATCTTGCAGCCCTCACTGACCAGCGTTTGTTTGCTAAAAGCTCACTCTTTTAAAAAGTTGGGCTAACTCTGTGATGTCTGCCTTCACTCATTTCTCTGTGGAGTGAGTCTCGTGCAGCATGGCCTGTCTGGAGCATGTCCTAGGGTCACTTCAGGGCTGTCTTATACTGATTAGCAATGTGCCGAAAGTTTGGCGGCTGAAAAGGCCAAAAATTGGTTTCAGCCAAAACATTTTTTAAATTTTATTTTGAGCAGGAAACGTGTGGCCAAAACCCTTTAAGACTGAAATTACTAACCAAAATTGTGATGTCTAATTTGTGACCATACGTGTTTACATTTATAGTTTACAGCATGTCAGCTGTGTGGATGCATATCTGAATATGCAAAATTCGCTGTTTGTAAAGTTCGTCTAAAATATCGAGGCAGCTTGGTGCCCAAAAACCTTTACTACTACAGATTAATCACTTGAGAACACTACACCCCAAACAGCACACCGAGTTCACCAAAGTAAACCCCCCCCCCCAGCTCTAAAACAACTCTATCCATGGCTGAAATATTTGAAAACGGTAGGAACAGTACCAAAGCAAAAGGTATCACTAAGAAAAAAATGGAATTTATTACTTTGGATAACCAGCCCTTCGGAAAGTTAATTGAACACATTGAGCGACATTATACAAATCTGAGTAGACGTTTGTTTTTGGCCGAAAAAAATTTCGGTTTTGGTAAAAAGATCATTTCAGTGCATCTGTAATACAGATTGTGTAAATCATGCTGTTTGAAAGGTAGCAGGATAGTTTAAACACAACGGGTAAGCTGGTCCCCAGCACATAGGAACCTGGGATCGTGATGCGGTGACCCAGTAACACATTTGGGTTTAGTTTAAGGCTGGGAAGTATCGACAGATCATCTTAGAGTGTCGAACCCTCAGCTGAGCTCTGTTCGCTGTTGTCAGATGATGTGGGTAAAAAGCAGAGCTGCACTGGCCATTTGCACTTTGCTCCTCCTGGCATGAGCTGCTTTAGGTGTGTGTGTGTGTGTGTGTGTGTGTGTGTGTGTGAGATCGTATAAGCAACTGACATGACCTCTTGGGTTGCTCACGGCTCTCTACTCTCTGTCACCCCCTGCAGGAGCACCACCTTCAGAGGGCCATCTCTGCACAGCAGGTGTATGGGGAGAAGCGGGACAGTATGGTGATCCCTGTGCCCGAGGCGGAGAGCAACATTGCCTACTATGACACCCTCTACCCTGGGGAGTTCAGGATGCCCAAGCAGCTCATCCACATCCAGCGTGAGTAGTGGTGGGGTCAGAGGGGAAGGGGCTGTGAGGGGGCCGGAGGAAAAAGTGTAAGCCTGTGGTTTTGAAGCGTGCCGTGCCGCATCACTTGCGATGAGGTTTTGCTGCTTTTTGTGCAGTGGGATGATTTAGGGAAGTCATGCGTGTTTATCAGCTTCACCAACTGGGGACATTCCCTGCTTTTCACTAGGCTCCAGGACTAGGCCTTGATCAATGAGTGTGAATGGACTGTAACTGCCGCTACTTTATGGCGTGAGAATATGCCGTGAGATACCTACCAAGCCTTTGTGAGCTGGAGTCGTAAACGGGTTTGTTTTAACCAAGCTGTCTACATTGATTATTTCCAGATGTGACAAAGTTATGCTTCAGTTGCAGTAGACTCCCTAATGCTGTTTTAGGGGGCAATTTTAATGAAGGCAATATGGATCTAATTATAGTTGTTTTAGTGTGCTGCACAATGGCTGAGGTTTAAGATTGTGAGTGAGAGAGAGAGAGAGAATTCCGTATGATATGCCAGCAGACACAGGAGCAGTTTTATCCTCGTCTGGGTTAAGTCGTGTAGAACTTGTCCATCTTTACCTGCATCTGGGTGTTTTACCCCCAGTTAGCCTGGAGTTAGCTTTTGACTTTGTGGTGGCCTTTGCTCTTTGAAAGGATGTAGAAGGAAATGGAGGCTTCAGCTTTTGATGCAGGTTCATTATTGTGAACTGAGGGCCCTTTTGAATTGGGACTGCTTATCAAATACCACGGGGTCATTAGTGGGGCTGTAGATGAGTGTTTAACTGCTTGATGACTGTGGCTCACTTGCACTGTTTCCATGTTCTTACAGCCTGTGTGAGAGACCGCTAAGATTTCATCTCAGTTGAGGTCTCCATTATGGCGGCCCTCCCCCCAAATTGCAATTCAACCCCTTCTGGGGAATATACAGACGTGGACAAATTTCTTGGTACCCTTACTGCTCATTGAAACAATGCTTCATTCCACCTAAAAAGTGATTAAAAGCAATTGTCTCGGATACATGCCTTTATGTGATAGAGTAAACCAATAAAATTGTGAAAAATGGTTTATTTTACAAAGATATGCTAAAATAGCCTGGACAGATTTGTTGGTACCCTTAAAGGTTGTAAATCATTGCATTAGTCATGTTTTAAACTGTTTAATCTTAATTAGTATTACAGGTGTCTTCAATCTTTTCATCAGCAATTCAGCCTATTTAAGGGGAGAAAACTTGCCACTGTGTACTTTGGTATTAGTGTGCACCACCCTGAACATGGACCAGAGAAGGCAAAGGAGTGAGTTGTCTGAGGAGCTCAAAGAAAATTATAGATAACCATGTTAAAGGTAAAAACTATATGACCATTGTTATCAAGGTACTTGATAACAATGACCCAAAACACACGACCCAAAACACACAGCTCATAAAAGCATCGGACTATTCTTAAATGGAATAAGCAGTGATGGGTGCCATTAACTTTTCAGTTTCAAGTTATTTCAGATAGTTGTGGGTTCGTTATTTTTCATGGAAGGGTACCAACAGATTTGTCCACGTCTGTAGAGCACTCACCTTTCTCCAGTCATACCGTGCTTAAGCCAGTAGTCCTTAGTAGATGCTGGGTTTTAGCCCATCATGACAAGGTACCCAGTGTCCCCATTCGTCTGTTACAGGGATCTCTCTCCTTAGGTCCCATACTGTAATAGTGGCTATCTGATGTGTAGCTTTTTTTTCCTGGAGGATGTCTGCAAGCTTTAGCTCTGAGACGACATAATCCTTTGGGATCTGAGTAGAACTCCTGAGTTAAATGCAGCTTCTCTTCTCTTGACTCCAGAGAATGAGAGCCTCAGCATAGCATCTCCTGAGACCACGGCACCTTTTACAGTGTAGAGTCCCCTCAGTTGAATATGGCAGGTTGCATGGGTCTCAGGCTTTGCTGGGGAGGTACAGCTGTCACTTGGGGCTCCTGGGGGGGGTTCAACCAAGGGTTCAGACTGTATGTGGATCCTATAGGTTGGTGGCAGTCGGGTTGAGCAAACTACTTAAGAAAATGTTAACTGCTTTTCGACCACATATTTGCTTGGTGAATGTATTCTGGCTGGTAGGTGTACCCGGCTCCCTTTTCCTACCATTTGTAATGTGAATTTAAACATAGTGTCTTTGGCCCAGATATGGGTTTTCATGCTTGTGGAATATCCCTGAGGTGTATGTGTGGACCAGTATCCTGGTCGGTAAACAAACAATCCCTTGTTCCCTGTTCCTGAAACGTGCCCTGATAGGTTAAAAGAATTTAATTGATTTAGGTTCCTCATTGTTCTTTGAGCATTCCCCTTTAGCTAATGTGAGATCCCTGACCTCTGCAGCTGGAGGATGACTGTACCACCATTAGTAACATCAACTGCATCTCCTTCCCCAACTCCACCTGGGCTGCAGCTTTCAGTCTGGATGCGGAGCAGCCAGACTATGACCTGGACTCGGACGACGAGGCGTTCATCAACAAGCTGAAGAAGAAGATGGAAATCCTGCCCCTGCAGTTCGAGGAGATGATTGACCGTCTGGAGAAGGGCAGTGGGCAGCAGGTAGCTGGCTTCACGCCGCATCCCTCCCCCAATCACCCTCCATTCTGGGCCATATGCATCACCGGGGCCCTGGTGAGCTTTGGGCCTCCGAATTGGCCTGGGATCCTCATACTGATGTCTTCCCTGTGGTGCTTGCTTGTAGATGTTAATCGATCTTCACCTCCAGCAGTTTCCCCACAGACTTCCCCTGTGAACAGACCAATTAAACGATTCATCTGTTTAGAGGGCAGCCTGACTAATTGATCCCTGTCTCTGGCAGCTGGTGACCCTGCAGGAAGCCAAGCTGCTCCTGAAGGAGGATGACGAGCTGATCCGTGAGGTCTTCGACTACTGGACACGGAAGCGGAAGACCAGCAAGAACGCTTCACTCATCACCAGCGTCAAGCAGGAGAAGCGAGACGGGTCCAGCACCAACGACCCCTACGTGGCCTTCCGCCGGAGAACAGAGAAGATGCAGACACGCAAGGTGAGAAAAGGCATCTTGTTGGGCAGCATGACTGATATCTATCCAGTGTTTATCTCAATCTGTCTTTAACGTTGTCTCCTCACGTCGTCTTTGTGTTTAACCCAAGTCTGTCCTGTTGAAGCTATGATAGAAGCACCTTAAATGCAGTCTGAGCATGTAGTCCTTTCACCATCGTGTGGCACCCTAACTTGCTCTGCCCGCCACAGAACCGCAAGAACGACGAAGCGTCCTATGAGAAGATGGTGAAGCTGCGGCGGGACCTGAGTCGTGCCGTCACCATCCTGGAGATGATCAAGCGCAGGGAGAAGAGCAAGCGTGAGCTGCTGCATCTCACGCTGGAGATCGTGGAGAAGAGGTGCTGGGCAGCTCCTTTCTCCCCCCCCCCCCGTCATTGCGGGGCCCCCTGTTCACAGTCTCTCCCTTCCCCCCCAGGTACACTATGGCCGACTTTGGTGGTGAGGTGATGGCGGAGCTGCTGGCCCAGCGGGCACTCATCAAGCCCACCTACCCCGTGCCCCTTGTCCCGCTGCTCAGGCACCCCGACCACACTGAGTACAAGCCCAAGGTGAGCGCCCCCTGCTGTCAGGCCGACCCATGTTTTGATCTCTGACCTCTTACCCTCAGGCCTGAGAACCAAGGTGCCCTCATGAATAAAAGTTAAAATGTATACTTCAGTACCAACATGGGGAAAAAAAACTTTATACTGTTACCCTTCCGTGTCTTATCTGGTATCAGCATGTGGCGCTATTTTTATGCTAATATCTCCATAATACACACGTGCACGTTGGTGTTTGTACATAGTTAAGATGAAGGTGAAGACCTGCTTTTGCGCCCCCCATAATGACAATCATCCCTTCCTTCTGGCAGCCTGAGAAGACCGAAGTGGTCAGAACCAAACGGAAGTATGAAAAGAGGCCCAAGCTTCTGCCCCCGTCGTTTCCCACCTCACAGCCCCAGTCATTCACGGCCAAGGATCTAAACCAGTACGACTTCCCCAGCTCGGACGACGAGCCCTTCTCGCAGGTGGGCCTCTGTTCTTGCACGTTTGCAGGCTTACTACTATAGCTGCAACCTGCAGCCATGTGACATCTCTTTGTCCCACTTCCCCCCGCTGCCTGCCTTTTCCTCCCCGGCACCGCCCCGGGCGTGGGAAGAGCGCCGAGGCCGGCCCGCTTGGGGCGGGGCGTGCTGCCGGGCGGGGGC
>JAACJT020000064.1:7483064-7497179 GCA_009936485.2 Gymnarchus niloticus | reverse complement strand
GGATGCTGAGGATGGAGCTGCCAGGCAAGAGGAAAAGAGGAAGGCCAAAGAGGAGGTTTATGGATGTAGTGAGAGAGCACATGCAGGTTGGTTGGTGTGACAGAGTGGGATGCGAAGGACAGGAGGAGATGAAGCCAGTTGGTCTGCTGTGGCGACCCCTGATGGGAGCAGCCAAAAGCGAATGATGAATGGCCAAAATATCAAGCTGAGGAGCACACACAGTCGACATGGGGTTTGCCCACAGGGTTGCTAAGCCAGCAGTCTGTGACTCGGTGAGACATTCAGAGATCCAGTGGGTCTTCAAAATAGAGCTACTGCTCCTTTAGCTGGAGAGGAGCCAGCCGAGGTGTACTGGGCATGTTACAACGCTGCCAGCTGGCTCTCTAGGGAGCTATTCCAGCAGTCATGTTAGTTGGGGTCCTCAGTCCTTGTGTTTCTCAGAAACTGCTCCAGAGATACTGTCTGCCCCCAGTGACCCCACCTGACATCTGTGTGGTATTTTCCATTCAGGGCTGGGTTATACCTAGTCTCAGGCTTAAACAAACATCTTTGCTGGAGCAAACAGTTAGTTTACAGTACGTTTCGACTGAATATGCATTTGATTTACTGAGACAATAAAGGGAAAAGTTATAATCTTTTAAAAAGATTTTAAATTAAATGTTGAGAATTTTAAATTGATTTTAGGTGAAGTTAGTAAAATGTAATACAAATTTGATATTTATCAGGGTACTCATTATAATTATTATCAGTTAGTGAACAAACAGCTGCTGGCCCTGATGACATCCTTTCCTGTCTTCTAAAGCCATACCGAGCACAGCTAGCCCCTGTTTTCCCAGACATCTTCAACATCCCTTTGTCCCTGTCAACTGTTCCTCCTGATGGCTCTCCAGTGGAAACTGTCATCAGGCTCCAGATCTCAGAGAAGCTGAGGTGGGCAGAGATCACTGGATCAGTCCTCACAAGAACTTCTGAGCACCTTCCCATTCTGGGACAACTAAGAGTGGGATAAACAAGGTCACATTTGGCAACATCACACAGCAATACCACTGAAAGCATGTGAACAGTATTACAGCATCAACAGCTAGATCTGGAATTGAAATGTCAAAAGTATTACTTGTTCTCATAGCACTATTTCATGCCTGTAGTTTAATTATTTATTCGTAGACTGCGTAGGTGGTGGTGTTTCAGTGCACTTGTTGCACACGGCCAGTAAACGATCTTGAGTCTTTTAACTCCAAACTATATTGCGTTGTTCCACTATAAGAAAAAGTAATGACTAAATCTCTAATAGACTTTCTAATTCCTTAACCAGCTTGACATGCATGTTTTGTTGTCATGGCGTTATTTTTTAATACAAAATAATAGAAAACACAGAACTTTAAAAACAGAAATTTGCTGAATGTTGTTTGATATCCCATCAGTGTGATGGAGTGCGAACGGCTTTACAAATTTAAGCCTTTTAAAAAATCTCGTTAAAAAACTGAAATTACAAAATATGACCGCAAGAGGGCAGCCGAGAATTAGATGTAGCTAACTGAAATGTGCGCACTCTGGCGGTGGTATTGTGTAAGCTGCGAAGTCCAAAGGGAATGTGGGCAATCGAAGAATCACCCAAATCAACCACACAGCATAGGACAGTAGAAACTACGTGTACACCACCACCCCCTCCCCCCCCCCAAAAAAAAAAAACATCCTTTGATCATCTTCAGTAACTCGGCAATCGGATTAAATTTAGTTCATTGTACGCTCTTCACTATCCTACTGTTGCATGCAAGATCCATCAACTTTCACATCAATAATCAACATGACATGAAGGTCGCAAGGCAGGAACGACAGCAGATATATGTCACGTCAATTATTGTATTTTTTTCTTTGATATATTATTATTCCGGTAGTGGATGAGCTTGTAGCGGAGAATTCTTCAGTCGACAGATTTCCAGTATATCTCAGAAATGGATGACGGATGGGACACCTTCTTCTCCTCCGAGGTTCGGTTTTATGATGTCACGAAGCCGTCCGAGGACTTTGAATGGAGGTGAGACCACAGCTTATCGATTGGTTTTGTCATATCGTCATTGTAATATTTGATTCTTCATGTACGAGGAGGATGTTTAAGAATGTCAGGGTTTTTCATGTGGCACTGGTGTCAGACCAGTGGGGGGCGCTGTTTGCGTTTGCACATCCCTTCACATCTGGCGGTGCACCACCTAAGAAGCTGGGCTCCCGCAGCGAGGCTCCTGTCCACATTCCTTAAGGTGAGATTTACTTGAGGAGTGACATTTTTGGAAAGTGACATCTGCCACCCTCTATGCCGGTATGATGTTATCATGCATGCTATGGTGAATCGAATTCAATTTAAAATTTAAATTGAAAAACTGAACTTTGGACAGCCTTTACCGTGAGTTATGATTTCCATATAGTAATGACATTGTCGTTAACTTGTATCGCTTTTTTTGTAGTCCTCAGAAGGTCCCAATACCTTCCTCCACCGTCATTTCCTTTCACGTCCAGTTGTGCAGGTCGGTCAGGAGAAGTGCACAGTGATGGCAAGCATTCACCAAGTGCATGCCATAACATGCCATAGGTGTAAGTTTTTCTGAAACTACCCATTCATAATATAAGGTTGTATCTGAATGGGAGAAGTTTGGAAATGAGGGAATGAAATGAAAGTCTATATTTTCTCTAACCGTTGAAGTTGTTTGACTCCTCCACAAGACGGTGAGACAAACACCTGAACGAAGCAATGATGAAGTTATAAATTGGGGAGAAATGTCCCATAACCATGAAAGTGCTTTGAGGAGACTTGTTTTGTGTTAGAAAGGGGGGGGATGCAAAAGTTCAAATGAAGTACTGCTAAAGGGCCAAGTTAGCCGAAAGAAGAATGGAAAAGACGTGTCATTTGGTTATTTCCTGGACCATTTTGATTTCCATATTTTATATGCATCATTAGTTAGAAATGCTAACATATAAACGCTCTTAAGAACAACGATCGGCACTTTATTCACCCCCATGTTCGGAACGCCAAAATGTTCAAAATGAAATAAAGAAATATATATTTAAATAAATAAATGAATAAATAAATATTTCAATAACTCATGAAATGTGTCATTTTATTTTGAAATAGTTCAACAAATGTATTTTATTTCATAATAATAATGTGGCTTCTATGTAAGACCTTTAAATCGTATTTCATAATAAAGTTCAAACTTTTCATAATGATGTCTTTCTGAAGAATGTTTTAGCAAGTGACATTTTTCATAATGAAGTTGTACTCCCTCTATCACTTTGAGGGTGGTGGGGTGAAGTTTGTAGTCTTCTCATCTCATTCTTCAAATTGAGAGTGAGCTAGAGCAATTAAGATTAACAGCCTCACTTGAGGGCCCAACAGTGATACGGACACTGTGGCTGGCTGCAGGACTCAAACCCAAGACCGTTTGATCATGACTGGAGAGAACAAACCCACAGAGCCAAATGCCTGCCCTAATAAGGGCTTTCATGATTTTTTTGTATGAAAACCCTTTGGAAGACATATTGAAATCTCTTTAATTAACCAATTAAGGCCTTTTGTTCCAAATGTGCTTCAGCAACAAGACACACCTGCCAAGCAGTAGGAGCAAAGCAGGAGACTCCAGCCATCCGTCCCTCACCCCCCACAAGTGGTGTTAACGAGGTCTTGTCATAGAATACAAATGCTGGTGAGCCAGTGCTGGTGGATGCCTTGTTTTTTCCTTGTAGAGGAACCTCACTGGGGCTGTTGGTTAAGTTGAGTGGAGTGAGGCAGCGGCCGGCTCTCATTTGTGTGTTCCCTGTCGTGTGAGCTGTTTGAAGGTGGAGCAATGGCTTGTCAGGTAATGGTAGCAGTAAAAGCAATGAAGGCAGAGTGTGGTGACTGCATGGAAGGCTTTGTAGGCTGGACTGTAAAGGTGAAGCTAGGTTTGTTGACTCAGTGATACTGAGTGGGGGGGATGTATTGAAGCTTGAGGTTGGATCATAGTGTAGGGGTGTGTTTGTTGTGATGCTGTTGCCCTGTGGTGTGAAGTTGTAGTTCCTTCTGTCTCTTGTGAGGGGAAGGGCACTTGTTAAAAGGGGCCCTGTTGGTAGTATGGTGTTAATTTATTGGTGTGGGCCTGGGGAAATGACTTGGCCATAGCAGTTGTGTGCTGTGTGGAAAGTAGGCTGTGGCTGTAGTGAATGGCTTGCTTGATTGTAGCTGTGACGGTGAGTATGAGGATGTGTAATGGGCTTGTTGTGGGTGTAACTGACATCCTGTTTGGATGTATAGTGTAGAAATGAGCTTGAGGTTTGGGTTGCCATTTTAAACAATGGGTTGGTGTAAAGGGGCAGGCACTATGCAGTAGTTTCAGATTTGGTATTGAAGGTGTGAAGTTGGCTGAGACTTGAGTGTTGATATTGGCAAAAAGGCAAATGTGAGCTTGAAGTATAAATGCTGTTTTGTTTGTGCTTTGCCTCACCCTTTAAGGGTGAGGTGTAGTGAGTTGAATTTGAGGATGTATGGCTTAAATGTAGGTATTTCCAGGATGGAAGAGCCACCTGAGGTTTGGTGGCTGAGAGATTGGTGTGGTGTTAAACTTCTGTTTAGGCTTAGAAGTGGGACTGCATATGTTTGTGAATGTCCCCCACTAGTGTGCCTTTGACAGTATTTGAATACCTGAATACTTATGTCATGTCTAAGGCAGTTGTAGAGTATGCATGTTGATGTAACGTCTAGCAACTTTGGGTAGTTGCTGGGTAGGGATCAGTGGCATTGCCTTTGGTTTCAGTAACTGGTTGTGGACACAGTTATCCAAGTATAATGGACAAACCAAAGTTTCAGTAATTGCAGTTGTGATGGTACACTTGTCTGGTCCCCACCCTGCTCCCCTTTCTGGTTTTTGGTGGTTTAGGTTGCAGAGATGCCTGCCTGTGCACTGGCTGACACGAGTGTTACATGCCTAAGGTACAAGGCTCCAGAATGTCTGATCTTTTGGATCAATAGCATTCCCCCCCCGGGTTTACTTTTTCAGGGGACAGGTAAATTTTTCCAAGAGGTGATATTTGGCTCAAGTCTTGTTCTGCAGGTGAGGAACAGGGCTCTGGCAGCAGTGTGGGAGTGATTCAGTGTGTAGGCTTGGAACACTTGGTGTGGTTTGGATATTGGGTAGGTAGTCATTCCCTGCCTCAGCTATAGGCTGAGGTAGATGTGGGTGGGGATCAGTGGTACTGACTTGGATGAAGTGTTCTGTGGGTGCTGTAACTTCTGCTACACATTGCTGTGTATTGGCATGCTGTTAGTGAGTCCTCATGGATCATGGTTATTCTGGGACTATTGGTCTTTTATTGGGAGAATTCTTCCATGGTAAATTTGCTGCTCTGCTCATGTGTCCTCCCCCCACCCCCTCTCTGCAGGTGTGCTCCTTTATCTTCAGATTGAAGAGATTGCTGTATTGTGTGCTGGCTTATGTCTTGATCTGTCCATCCTGAGTGACTTGGTGCCTTCTGAGCCATGATCCTGACTGGCAGACTGAATCCTCCAATATCCTGTCTGTATAAATGAAGTTGTGGTAAGTGGGGGAGGATGGGCTTCTGGGTTGAGTGTGGCTGTTCCTGGGGTTTGTTCCTGCAGAATCATCCCCCCATTTGCCTCTTGTTGCTGGCTTGGTGATGTAGTGCTCTGCTTGGCCATAATGCACACTTTAAAAGATGTATGTGATGGCAATATTGTCCAAATAGTTCAGGAAGCATTAGCTGTGTGTGGTGGGACTGACATCTGCAAAGGTGAGGAGGCCAGTGTGTTGTGGTTTTACTATGGCGGGTGTTGCCCTGTAGATGTATGGTGCTGTAACCTCCATGGTGAGGGGTGTTTTTGTTCCAGGTGTGCCTCCTGTGTAGCCTGCCTCCATGATGCAGCCCACATCTTCCCTCTGTTTAGTTACTCTTGTGGTTTCCAGATTTGAAAAGCAGTGACATCCAAGCATCCCCTGGCTGTGCTTATGGTACTTGATTTGCAGTTTGGTTTTTCTGGCTTGTTTGATTTATTCTAGCTGGCTTTGTACTGTTAAGGTCTTGGCCTGTGTAGGTAGTTAGGGAGGTGTTTTGTAGGAATGGTGGTTTTGGCCTGTGTCAGTCCTGATTCATGAGTGGGTTTGTACTTGTCACATTTGTCTTGTGAAGTATATGTATAAAGTTGACTGACTACCCATTTGTGTGGTTTTTCCCCACCCCTTTGTGTTTGTACCAGCCCTAGTATGGGTTGAGTGGGGATTAAGTATAATTTAGGCCTATGAATGTGTAGTAGTGAGTATATGTGGGGCTTGAGACTGAGCCAGTGGGTGGCTGATCATTAGTGTGTGGTAGCTTTAATGAGTAGCAAAGTGCTTTGTGGCCCATGGTCCCCAGAGTAAGGCAATGGTGAGTGGTAAGGAGTGCCACCTTCAGTCTGGTTTTTTAGGAAGTGTGTTGTCCTCTGGCTGTTTGTGGGCTGACAAATTCATGAATGCAAACATGTAGCAACCTTGTACAAGAGCTGTTACGTGCCGTGGGATTTTCTGGGGTGTTCGGTTTTCGTTCCAGGTCCGCCTCTGCAGTCCATTCGTCCACCCTGCCTCCACGACCCCGCCCACATCGCCCCTCCGTTTCCGGATAGTTCGTCACTTCCGGGTTCCCGTTTTGAAAAGCACCACCGTCGAACAATTCCCCAGCTTCGCTGTTGTGTATTTGCTTATCGTGTATGACTAGATTTTTCTGATTATCGTTTCTCCCTTTGTACTTGCTGGTTTTGATTTGGTTATTCCGCCCGGTTTTTCGTTTACCATATTGTTTCGCTCTTCGTATACCGTCGCCTTGGCTTGTTTGTGTATAGTGTTTACTCCGGTGTAGGGAGAGTGCCGTTTTTTTACGTGTGGTTTTGGTTCTGTTGGAGTGCAATTGTCTCCTTTTGTTGTAGGTTAGGTGATCTTTGGGGATTTGGTTTTTTTGCCTGGGTCACTCCTGATATTTCATTGCTGTAAACACTTCTCTGTTCACCAGTAAATATATGATCACTACCCATTTGTGTGCATTTCATTTTCACATCCATTGTTATATGCAAACCCTAGACTGAAGGTCTTGTAACAGAAGGTACTGGTGGATGTAGTAGTGAGCAGGTTTGGTGGCTTAGGAGACAGCTGGCCTGGAGGGGTTACTTTGAACAGTGTTGATATGTATGCTGTTTCCTGTTGTGTCCCTGCAGGTGTGGTAGCCTACTAGTGCCACTTTATGCCTGGTAGCTACCAGTGGAACCTTCCTCCTCTGGCATCCTTGGGGGGGGTGAGATAGGAAATAAACTGTTTAGTTTGGTAGACCAGGTTATTGTTGCATGACATGAAGCTAAGTAATTAGCAGGGATGAGTGCAGTGCCTACTGTATGTGCCCCTTGAGTGGCTACCTGGGGGTTCCTGGTTGGACCAGGCTGGGTAGTTAGGCTTGAGTGGGATGGTTATTGGCCCCATGTATTCTAGATTCCCACAGTGAGTATCAGGATCGCAAGAGTTTGTCAGAACTTTTCACAGTGGCAAATTTCCTAGATGGATAGCATATGCCCCCCTCAAAAAAGTGAGTCCTAGCTGTTTACCATTGAGCTCATGTACTGTGACACTCCTGAAGGGTCAATGAATGTTGCATATGGGGCTCTACCTTCTGTTGTGAATCACCTTGGGTATATAGGCATTTTCTTACATTAGGCTTCCAATAAGAGGAAGCTTGAATGTTGAGTTTGAGGATTACCGGTAATCCTCAAACTTGACAGCATCCACATTTCAATACTGATGTGTCCTGGCCAGTTAATGTGCCCATTATTACAATAGTTCCTGGGGGTGTGCATCTTCTGTAAGCCACTGGAAATGGCTGTTGTATCAACTCAAACTTGCAGCATCCTACAATTCCCTTTGGTTTGCAAACCAGACTTCATTGGGCCAAATATTTTGGGCACACACTGAGGAGGGGATGGATAGGCAGTGGGAGCAATGAACATTGGTGTGCTGTGAAGAGTTGGACTAAACATTGTGTAGCCTCACAGTACACAGGCCTGAATTAACAAACTTACCTGGGCTAAAATCATCCACCCATATGTAGTGTGGATGAGACAGTACATTGACCTTCCTCCTAGGCACACCTGTGTGTGTGCAACAAACCAGATGGAAGGGGAGTAAGGCCAGGTGTATTGGAGGTGGTTTCAAATTGTTCTACTGTGGATGGGACAAGAAATGGGGTTAGCCTGAAGGATTAAGCTGGAAATTGAATGTATGTGCCCTGCAAGTTGAAGTGGACCTCAAAGGGAATGATGAGGTGATGGTATGGTGTTAAGGAGAGGAACATGGTGATGTACAAGTAGACACACTCCTTAAGCATTATGAACTTTGATCAGCTCATCAAACAGTACCACCTTTTCCTGAGCAAGTGCCACGAGTGTGGCTGGTGGACTTGGTTCTGGAGGCAGAACCAAGTCATATGCTTTTAATACCATAGCCTAATCCAAACTTTGTTCCAAGGCAAGTGCAGAACAGACTTCTTGGGTTTTCCCCACTAACCTGCATTGCAACAGGAGAGACCAAAGGTTTCAGGGCCAGTTCAAAGTCATAGCAATATGGTCAAATCTAGGGAAGTAGGCGTCAACCTCCTTTTCCTGAAACACAGGTACTAAACTGATGTGCTGGCTCACAGTCTCAGGTGAACCAGAAGGAAAACTGGTAGAGTGAGGCTAAGGCACAGGAGGAGCAATTGCTGTGTAAACACTGTGATTGGCAGCAGGACCAGTGACAACTGGAGAACTAACCTTTTGTGGGAGAGGTATGGGCGTCTGCTTCAACTTCCAAAGCCCCCAAATGTAAAAGCTGTGCCTGGTACTCCTGCCTCAGAATTTCGAGGTCCAGTTCCTTCAGCTGGATTGCCAGTAGGGTGTCCTCTCTTGACCGGGAACCACACATGATCCATTTTCAGATCCATCGCTGGCCTCAGGAATCATCCCTTGGCTTACTAAAGCACTAAGCAGGAGGTCTTTCATAACTTCCTTTGTGCTGGTACGGGGAACAGAAACACTAAAGAAATCAGCTATCGACAGAAAGTCATCTTTACAACAGTGGTCTTATTGCTCTAAGGTGGCGTAGAGGGTAAAAGCTGTCAAATAAAATTGTGCCATCCTGAAACAAAACCACAAGGTAAACACCAAGAGTGGACAGACCCCCAAACACTGGTATAGAACCTGGAACTTCTTGCACCCAAAGCGAGAAAATCCTGGACAAGTCCCCAAATTGTTACGATACATCCCAACCCTAGACTGGGGGTAACAGAATGGATGTGTGCCGTTGTAATTCATTATTTTCACAAGTAGGTCATGCTAATGGTGACTTTAAATATTTACAGGTCAACAGACAGACAATAACAAATGTGATTTTTACACCGGTGATAAATATCGTCAGGAGTGACCCAGGCCAAAATAATAAACGAAACCCCAAAGCACACCTGATCTACAACAAAAGGGAAACAAAAGACAATTCCTCTCGACTCCCTGTCGAAACACACAGAACAAAAACCAGACGCAAAACAAAAATGGCACTCACTCCCTACACACCAGATCAAACTCATACACACTGTATACACAAGCCAAGGCGACGGTATCCGAAGGGCGAAACAATCAATAATCAAAACCAGCAAAAGTACAAAGCGATAAATCAGAAAAACCACAAACAATCCAAAGTCATACACGATAAGCAAATACACAATGAAGGGAAGCTGGGGAATTGTTCGATGGCGGTGCTTTTCAAAACGGACACCCAGAAGTGACAAACTGTCTGGAAACGGAGGGGCGATGTGGGCAGGGTCACGGAGGTGGAGTGGACGAATGGAGGGCGGACTGGAGACACGAATGACGGGCAGGCGGACCTGGAACAAAAACACCCACACACCCCAGAAAATCCCACAGCATGTAACACAGAACAGTTCAATGGCACTGATCCCCACCCAGCTCTACAACTCAGCCTATATTTGAGGACTGAGTAGCTACCCAAGGTCTCTGTAAGCTAGACCAAAAAGGTGTGTTCCAAGGCTAAACTTACAGAGAGTGAGCCAAAGTGCCGCACTGCTGCCGGAAAAGCATTCCACAGCTGTGGAGCTCTGTAGGAGTATGCTCTGCAGCCCAATGTCACTTTGTTCACTCTTGCAACTGATAAGTAACCTGCCCCGAGAGCAAAGCAAACGGGGGAGTAAGGAACCAAAAGATCAGACAGACATTCTGGAGCCAAACCATGCAAGGCCTTATAGGTTAGTAATAGTACTTCAAAGTCAGTGTGAGACTTAACAGGAAGCCAATGTAAACATGACAATAGAGGACTAATATGATCGAACTTCAGTTAACACTCTTGCTGCAGCATTTTGCACCAGCCAAAGTCTAACAACCCGGAGTCATATCCAGAAAACAGAGCATTACGATAATCCAATCCGGAGCTGATATAAGCACGAATTAGCTTCTGTGCGTCATTGAAGGACAACGTTTTCCAAACCTTGGCTATATTCCTCCGATAGAAAAAAGCTGTTTTAGTGATATTCCTAATGTGAGCATCTAAGGACAGATCTGGGTCAACAAAGACACCAAGATTTCTAACCAATGTGCTTGGTTTAAGTGAGCATCCATTATATTTTACATCAATCTGTACTTGAAGCCGTCTAGGACCAAACAGCATTACCTTCTGTGTTATCTTTATTTAGGAGCAAGAAATTTCCAGCCATCCAGCTCCTAATATCTAATAGGCAATCTTCAATCATTAACAGTTGAGGCAATTCACCAGGTTTAGCTGATATGTTGATGACACACGACTATACATAAGAGTGGGAATCGATACCATATTTTCTAATTATGTCACCAAGTGGCAGCATAAAGAGGGTGAACAGCAGTGGGCCCAACACAGATCCTTGTGGAACACCATAACTAACTATAGTATAATCAGAGTATTTATTGTTAACAAACAAACTGGTAGCGGTCAGTGAGATAGGACCGTAGCTAGGACAGAGCCTGCCCTGTAATAGACCAGCTCGAATCTCTGGTTGGTAAGAGAACTTCATGATCGATAGCATCGAATGCCGCACTGAGATCTAAGAGAGCCAGCAAAGAAAGACAACCACCGTCAGAGGCCACGAGTAGGTCCTTTGTTACTTTCATTAATGCAGTTTCAGTACTGTAACATTGTGTAAACCCAGATTGAAATACTTCATTTATGCCATTTCTCTGTAGGAATAAGCACAATTGTTTTGCTACTATTTTCTCCAAAATTTTAAAGGGAAGGTTTGAGATAGGCATATAATTTGCCAAATCGCTAGGATCAGGCTTAGGCTTCTTAAGAGCAGACTTGAAAACAGCTACTTTTAGTGATTTTAGTACATATCCAAGACTTAGTGATGAGTTAAGTTTAGTAAGCTACTACTGATTGCTCCATCTATCTCTTTAACAAGCCTTGCAGGAATAGGCCCAAAACGGCTAGCTGCATGTTGGGAGGAAGATATTAGGTTCAGAAGATCAGATTCTCCTATAGAGGTAAAAGAATCCAACATTACTGCATTACTCCTATCCACTACAGGGGGACCGTGCAGATTCTGGAAGCAATCTGTGGCAGTGGTACTACTTTCGATTATCTTCCTGATGTTAGTTATTTTACCAATGTAGAATGCCAAAGTCATTGGTTTTGTTTTTTTTGAGATTGCAACCTATCTGTGGGTGTAGGCTATACCAGAATGATTCCTAATTACTTTAGATACGGAATCAAACAGGAATTTACCATTACTTTTGTTGTCGTCTGTCGGCCGAGAGAGAGATATGGCTCTAGCCACAATTGGGGCTTGCTTGTACATTAAAACATTATCTTTGTGTGCAATTTTGAAAACCTCCAAATTTCATGAGTACCATTTATGCCTTGAAGCGTTTTCAAGTTCATGGGTATAGTCAGTATACCAAGAAACACATTTCTTTAAGCACTTTCTTCGAAAGAGGAGCAACCAAGTCAAGACTGCTACAAAGTGAGTGATAAATTACATTGATCGATACCTGTTCAAGCTCAGTTTCGTTTATGGGCTTACCATTCTGGGAGAACGCCAGGGGAAGCCTGTTAACGATAGCAACTGCGGGTGAGAGCGTAATATGGCGACTAACGCTTGCTTTGGAGACATGCAGAGTAGCAGATCTCAGTAATATTTCAAATGTTAGGAGAGTGATCTGAGACTGCAGGGTTTAGAGGAAGAATAGACACGTGCTCCACAGGGATCCCACATTTGAGAATCAAGTCTAGAGTGTGGGTACCTGAGTGAGTAGGCCATACTACATTCTGCACAACACCAACAGATTTAAGCAGAGGGGTAAATGCCATAGTGCAAGGATGAGTCATTTTCCATGTAGATATTAAAATCCCCAACAATTACAGCTTTGTCAGTACTAACAACTACATCAGACAGGAAGTCGGAAAACCGTTAAACAAAACTGCTATTTATTGACCACCTGGGTCATATGACAACAAGAGTAAGCAATGGTGGGGAGTTACGAGCATGTAAGCTGACGACAGGAGGGGACACTCATTTAGTGCCAAGTTGTCATCTCAATTGAGCCAAGTTTCCATCAAGGAGAGCATACCGAGACAAGAGTTGGTTATCGTTTATAAGCAATGCCTTGGGGTCAAAGGCCTCACATCCCAGAGCCCCAACTTCAGCCTGACCTCACAGGGACTTTGTGACAATGGTTCTAACCTGATAAATATCAGGTTATTAAAGCAGATGTTGCGGAATAGTCCTCTACAATATTAAGTGCAGGAAACAGACAGTCTCAATATAATGAACCTCAGGTGTAAACTCTAAGCAGCTAGCAGACGGTCGGTTAAGCCGAGTCTGAGGCCTCGACTTGGCTCTGGTTAGTGAAGATTTTCCATCGAGACCATCCCCTATCCCTCTCTCTTCAAAAGTCCAGGCTTGCCTGAAAAAGTCTGCCAGATAATCGATAAAGCCCCACAATTTATTGGGCACCATTCTGACAGATAGCAATGCAGTGACGATAACCTGTAAATTTCAATCGCCGCGTCTAGCGGGATTTAGCCCAGAGAACATTACTGACACAAACACATGCTTTGCAAGCATGCGGGTCAATGACAAAGGATCTAACAGACCAATTTTGAAATACAAAGAAAAAAGGTTTTAACTGCAATAGATATTAGGAACGTGGTGTATACAAATTCATAGTCAATTCCAAAATTGATTGTTTTATCCAGATGAACTAGACATAGCCTTTAAAAAAAATGTCGTGATGAGACCAAGATTTCTTAATTCACTTCCTTAAAATGTTAAAAACGTAACATGCCATTAATCTACAAAGTATAGTCTATTAATGAAAAACAATACATTCCCATCAGGTAATAAAATAACCACACAAGTAATATGGACTTCACGTTACTTTATTTATGGTTTTCATTAACATTTTCTAAACTATTCTCCTAGCAAGGTACTCTGCTCTTGCTGCAGGGTCAGAGAAAGGTAACAACTGCATAGCCTTAGGCAGTTTCTTTGCTTGACGGCAGCATCCGGTAAGTAGATTTAAACAGTTAAACACAATTATGCTTTAGTAATTGGCAGCATGAAATTAGATGGTATAAATTTTGTGATTTGTACAAAACTGCCGTTTCTGAAAGAAACATGACTCAAATTGCATTAATATTCTTAAATCTATTACATGTAATTATTCAACTTGATTTATACACATATGTAAGTATAAACACTGCCAATCTAGGACACCTTTCATGGGAAACACTAATCCTCTCACCATATGAAAATCATGGCTTACAACCAAATATCAAGTTCATTCAACCTTTATAGGCACAGAATTAGCCACCACAACAAAACAAGCTAGCTTTCTACATAAAGTTACTATGAAATTTATAATTATACATTTGTAGAAATTTGTTTTGAGGTCTTGCCAAATGACATCCAAATGTGGCAACTACATACCAGCTGCTAAAGGTCATTTTTTTATCTCCTAATTTGACAGTGTTACAAACCAACAGCACAGACAGAACAGTTCATCCAAAATCTCCCCACCCAGCTCTACACCTCAGA
>JAACJT020000064.1:7428755-7460600 GCA_009936485.2 Gymnarchus niloticus | reverse complement strand
TATCCCAGAAGTTTAATTGACTTGATGCTATACTCTGATTAAAAAGTGTTCCTTTAATTTTTTTGAGCAGTGTACTTGGTGCTCTTGGTTATTAATGTGGTTTTGGGTGTTCTCTCTAAAGAAAATCCTGCTCCTGGCCTTGTCAGCACTGACTTGGCAAATGTTCCCTTCTAGACATATGTTCCATACAGAGACAGTAAGATGACAAGGATCCTGCAGGACTCCTTGGGGGGTAACTGCAGGACCACCATCGTTATCTGCTGCTCACCCTCGTCCTTCAACGAGGCAGAGACCAAGTCCACCCTTATGTTCGGCCAGAGGTGAGATCTGTCCCTCTAAAGATGAAGGGGTATCATATTAGTTATGAGAGCCTGCTGACCAGTGCTGAAGGTGGAGTTGCAGGGCAGACTCTGAAGCCGTGGGGTTATATTTGCAGGGGGGGGGCAGCAGATGGTTACCTGGGGTAGGTGGTTGGTTTCCCTCTTGTCCAGGTCCAAGCAGGAGATGGCAGTCTCTGGTAGTTGCTTGTTCTCAGCACTCCTAATGCAAGGAGAAGCAAAGAGCACATTGTTTACCAGTAAGCTCTGTCATCTTCCTAAACACGATGCTCGTTTTGAGCAGTGGCCAAGAAGGTGATCTCGCCCGCTTGCTGTGGTGATTAGTGGCTGTGAGGCTCATCCTGCCATCACCGCTCGAGGGCAGCTCCCTTATTTCCGCGGGGGAAACCATGGCTGTTGTCCGATGACATGGTGCTGATTGTAGCTTGCTGGGATTTAGTGGCCCCTCGTGCATGTGTGGTGCCAGGGGAAATTGTTTTTAACCACCTATATGTATTTGCAGCCTTCTAACCTTCCTGTGGTTGTTAATCAATCTTTTGAAGCTGTCTCATGATCGTTGATTTGTTCTGAGCCCATGAGCTTTTTTAACCACCTAGTTGGTGGATCTATCAGTGTGATTCTGTCAACTGCTTCTCTGGGATTTCAGAGCGAAGACCATCAAGAACACCGTGTGTGTCAATGTGGAGCTCACTGCCGAGCAGTGGAAGAAAAAGTACGAGCGGGAGAAGGAGAGGAACAAGACCCTGCGTAACACCATCACATGGCTGGAGAATGAGCTCAATCGCTGGCGCAATGGTGAGAGGACCCAGGGGGGTGGCTCCTGCCATGTCGAGGTGCCAGGTGGAATCCTGGGCCAAAATCAGTCCTGTGTTTTCAAAGTTTACACACAAGCCTATAGTGGGGATTGTTATACTGAGCACTTATCTGACCCCCTACAGGTGAGACCGTACCAGTTGAGGAACAGTTTGACAAGGAGAAGGTCACCGCAGACGCGCTGGCCTTAGACAATGTGGTGAACAGTGATAAGCAGGTGGCCTCGCCTGCCATGCCCGGCGTCAGGCTCACTGATGCAGAGAAAGAGAAATGTGAGGAGGAGCTGGCCAAGCTCTACAAGCAACTGGATGACAAGGTGGGGTCACCAGAAATGTGCCAGGCTCCCCCTAGTGGTGGGAGGTGAATGGAGTCAGGAATTCAGTTAGCTGTGCAGTCTTAAGAGCTGTCCTGTGCGTCTCCTCTGGGCAGGACGACGAGATCAACCAGCAGAGCCAGCTGGCAGAGAAGCTGAAGCAGCAGATGCTGGACCAGGAGGAGGTGAGCAGCCTGTAGCCTCATGCCTGAAGCAGGGCCGAGTCAGGCGGTCTCGCTCTGTGCTGACCAGTGTTCTTACTCTGGGTGAGAAGCATCAGGTTTTATTGTGGCTTTGGGGGTTTTCACTAGATTAACAAGCTTTCCTTTGTGATTCCTCAGTTGTTGGCTTCGACGAGACGCGACCACGAGAACCTGCAGGCAGAACTCAACCGGCTGCAGGCGGAGAACGAGGCCTCCAAGGAGGAGGTGAAGGAGGTGCTGCAGGCCCTGGAGGAACTGGCAGTCAACTATGACCAGAAGAGCCAGGAGGTGGAGGACAAGACCAAGGAGTTTGAGAGTCTCAGCGAAGAGCTTAGCCAGAAATCGGTTAGTGTGTGATGATGAGCTTACCTGAAGAGACCATTGCTACAGGCCAGCAGTGCTCACCATACCCTAAAGTGCAGTTCCCTTTGTGGGCTTCAGAAACGTTGATCATGCCCCAAGGGATTTAGGATGTTGTACCAGTCGTTGCCGTTTTCAGGTTGCAATCTCCTGATGTAACTGGGCAGTACTGGTCAAAAAGAGGCTATCGGCTTCTCATGCATTGGCTGCTTCTGTGTAGGGTAGTACTAAAACTCTCGCTTCCTCTGTATGTTTGCTTCTCGCCAAGCCTGATGGTCGGCTCCTCTTTGCCTCTTGCAGAGCATCCTGACCTCCATTGATTCTGAGCTACAGAAGCTGAAGGAGATGACCAACCACCAGAAGAAGAGGGTGACAGAGATGATGTCCTCCCTCTTGAAAGACTTGGCAGAAATTGGCATTGCAGTGGGCAGTAATGACATCAAGGTAGGTGTCTACCCCTGATGATGTAACTTAAGGTAAAACGTCGAGTGTCATATTATCCACATACAAGTGGCATGAGATAATGTTCTGTCAGAAATGTAATGCAACACACTGACAAACACCATGCTGCAAAAACCCCTGGTGGCGCTAGATAATGGGGGGGGTTAGCTGAGGGTAACTCACTGGAGAACTCGGATGAGATATGTAGCTGAGAGATGGTAATTTGCTCATTTCAACATCACTGAGGTCCATAGTCAACTGCCGTCAGCCTATAAGCAAAGACTCAGCATGTGTTTCCACACCCCACCAGCAACACGATGGCAGCGGGCTGATCGATGAGGAGTTCACGGTAGCCAGGCTCTACATCAGCAAGATGAAGTCGGAGGTAAAGAGCATGGTGAAACGGTGTAAGCAGCTGGAGAGCAGCCAGAGCGAGAGTGACCAGAAGCTGGACGAGAACGAGAAGGAGCTGGCCGCCTGCCAGCTGCGCATCTCCCAGGTACGCCTCTTCTGGGAGGTTTTACTACCCCTGCTGGCCGCCATCTTGTCATTGTAATTAAATCCCGTTATCACTCTTGAGTGGTGCCAAATTGCCAATCCGAGGATATGACTCAGCTTTCATGCTCTGCGTCTGTCTGAGGTCATCTCTATGGAAAGATGCGAGATCGTCCGGCGGCGGCACATTCATTGGCGCCATTCGGTGTGGTGTTGACCTCGCTTTGTGACACAGTAAAGGTTGAGGGTCATCATCTTTGTGTTGCCCCACAGCATGAGGCAAAGATCAAGTCTCTGACAGAGTACCTGCAGAACGTGGAGCAGAAAAAGCGGCAGCTGGAGGAGAATGTGGACTCCTTGAATGAGGAACTGGTGAAGCTCAGTGCCCAAGGTAAGCCCCTCCCCCCTTTGCAGCCAGGTGGTGGGTGGTTAGGATGCTGTGGACCTGCCAGGAAGTTTGGTCCCCCTGGCAATAAAATGTGGGCATGGTTAATTAGTGGATGTCAGCTTTGCACACTTTACTGCGTTATTCTGTTTGTCGGAAAGCAATGCACTTTGGTGCAAAAACACACAAATCCTGTTCTGTTTTAGGTGACCACAGAAAATCTATACTGTAGAGTAAAATAATTCCTCCCTAATGTTTTTCTAAAATGTACTACAGCTGCCCCTCACTTAATGACCAAGTTCCATTCCTACGGCTAGGTCATTAAGCGAATTGGTTGATAAGTAAGGAGCCGCCCCTTACTGATATTTCAAGCATACTGTACTGGTAGTGGGTTTGTGTCAACTGTGAAATAACCATGGAGGCTTCACTGAACTTTGTTTTAATAACTGCCGGCAACAGCTACTCGCCCATACAGTGTGCATACACCTTCTCGAGCAAGACCTTTTCAAGGTTCCACTGTGTCTCCTGTGGAGCATATAGTAAATGCACGACTTAAATTAACTGCCATATATGACATCAGCCATCTTTAGATATTGTTTTAATGTCACCTTTGCACCACTTAACATTTTTAGTATATTTCTAAATGGTCGGAGAGCTGGTCGTAAGTCTGCGCGGTCGTTAAACAGGTAGGTTAAGTGAGGAGCGGCTGTACTTCACTCATCACCTTGTTTAGCCTGGTTGTGATTTTGTGTGGCTGTCTGTACTTATTACCAAAAGCTTTGAAGCCCCCTAGTGGTCATGGAAATGTTTGATTTCTCTCTACAGAGAAAGTCCATGCTATGGAGAAGGAGAATGAGATTCAGACAGCTAATGAAGTCAAGGTATGGAGGGGGGGGTTCAGTTGTACTTTACCTGCGTTAAACTTCTGAGTTGCCTGAACGGTGGAATGTTTTTCTGAAGCGGTTCTGTTGTGTGTACGCTTGTCTGCCTCACAGGAGGCAGTGGAGCGTCAGATCCAGAGCCACCGTGAGGCCCACCAGAAGCAGATCGGCAGCCTGCGCGACGAGCTGGATAAGAAGGAGAAGCTCATCACGGAGCTGCAGGAGTAAGAAGCCCTGTGTCCACATGCACACGTGCCTACTGCCCCCCTTATCCTCTTCCCCAACTCCTACACTGCGCTGCTCACCACCTCAGGTGGGGTCCTGTTAAGCATGTCGCTTTGATTTCCCCCCCCCCCCCCCCAGTCTGAACCAGAAGATCATGCTGGAGCAGGAGCGTCTGAGGGTTGAGCACGAGAAGCTCAAGTCCACCGACCAGGAGAAGAGTCGTAAGCTGCACGAGCTGACGTACGTGCCGTCCGCCTCGTGATTGTCTGCCTAATACCTTGTGTTCCTTTAGGAGCATCTCATCACTCTGCTTGTAACCTCAATAACAGGCAAACATAAACCCCAAGTCTAATGGGGAGCAGTCATTAATCACAACAGAAAACAGTCATGGCCTTGCAGAAGGGAGTCCATTTAAAAATTCTTTTAAGGGTTGTATACAGCCGTGTTTGAGGGATGGTGTTTATTGGTGGTGCTTGCTGTTTCAGGGTGATGCAGGATCGTCGGGAACAAGCCAGGCAGGACCTCAAGGGTCTTGAGGAGACTGTGGTAAGGGTCTCAACACTATGGAATGGTTTTTCCTGGGCCTCAGGTCTCCATGTTAAAATGCCTCTTGTTTCTCTTTCCTGTTTCTAGGCTAAGGAACTGCAAACACTTCACAACCTCAGGAAACTCTTTGTTCAGGATCTGGCTACCCGGGTTAAAAAGGTGACTGCATTCGCCATTGGCTGATGTAACTAAAACAACAGGGAACACAATTTCATTGGTCTAATCTTTGCATTTATTTAGGAAATGGAGGGCCTTGTCATAAAGAATGACTGACTTCAGCGCATATTTTCTTGGCTGTAGCATTTTTCAATTATGAGCTTCAAGCAGAACAGTCAATATTTGAATTTTAAGGAATTCCTCAATGGATTGGTTCATCTGTAGGAGCTGCTTTGGCTGTGCACCACCTACAAGGCTCTGAGTAATGAAAGGACTGCTTGGTTCATGTCTTTCAGAGTGCAGAGATGGATTCTGATGACACGGGTGGCAGTGCTGCCCAGAAGCAAAAGATTTCCTTCCTGGAGAACAACCTAGAGCAGCTCACCAAAGTCCACAAGCAGGTATTGAGCCAACACATCTGACCTGACTGCCATGGTGTGACCGTGTGTGGGGAGAGGAGTGAACAGAATATGGGTTGATTTAATTCCACGTAGTCAGGCTGTGTGTGTTTAATGATCTCAAATGGCTTTCATTTGGTCATAAAAGGAAAGTTTTCCAGACTAGCTGACTACCTCCAAAGCGTTCTTTAGCCCCTCACAAACCCGGCGGTCATGGTGACCGTATGTCCTTGTCGTCCCCCTCCCCAGCTGGTGCGTGACAATGCTGACCTTCGCTGTGAGCTGCCCAAACTGGAGAAGCGTCTCCGTGCCACGGCTGAGCGCGTCAAGGCCCTGGAGTCCGCCCTGAAGGAGGCCAAGGAGAACGCTGCACGCGACCGCAAGCGCTACCAGCAGGAGGTGGACCGCATCAAGGAGGCCGTGCGAGCCAAGAACATGGCCAGGAGGGGGCACTCTGCGCAGATCGGTGGGTGGGCCCCCCTCCTGTCCTACTCCCAGCATGTAGCTTGCGATCGTACTTGGTGCCCGTGAAGGGAGGATCACGACCCCTGGACATATGGTGACAGACATTTTGAGGGTGGTGATTCTTTTTTCTTTCAGAATTACATAGCTGGGTTAGGGGTGGGTTCAACAGAACAGGAAGTAAACCTGAAAAAACTAGGATGCTGCTTTGGCAAACAAGAATTGGGGGTTGAGTGGAGTGATGAACAGAACTGAAACTGCGAGGGTACGTTAGTCTTACACGGGATCAAGGAATGGCTAGAATGCATCTACATGGTTACTCCTCACCATCGCGTTGGTGTCTGTAAGGAGCCAGGCTATAAGGGGAAAATGGTACAGGAAACTGCTGGAGTTTTGATTGGCACTTTGGGACGTATTCCCTTCGTTTGCTTAATTGCAGTAGGTCATGGCTCTTTTTAATTGAATGGATCCACCTATTCTGATTATCATTCAAAATTGCATGATGCACACATTTAAATGGTGGTCTGGTTTATCCTCTTGAAATATTATAGGTTTGTCTCAGATATTTAAATGGAATCAGTGTCGTTTTTGGTAGCTGAATTTGCTCCCACAAAATCAGTGCGCTGCACCACGCGTCTTGTCACTGACTAGTCATTATTACTAATTCCATTCTGGCAGTCGTAGCCAGAGCTAGATAGACCAGAGCAGACCTGATGTTGGTCACATCTGTATTGAGATGCTACAGATGAATTCTGCATGTGTGATTTCTTGTTTTGATCTGCTTTGTCGTGTCACATGGTCCGCCAATTATGCAGATTAACGATAGTGGTGTATCTCTGTCATGTTTGCCAAGTCTTTAATTTAGCCTGAATCCTTTCTTGTAATTAAGCACTGAAGGCTTTCTGTATGAGCTGGAAACTTTACGGCTTTTTTTTCTACAAAAATGACAGCTATAAGCAGAATGGTATGTTTGAGTGTGGAATTTGCAAAGTTAAATTCAGTTTCTTTAAAGTGTCTAAAGTTAAATATTGTCGTTTTTTGCATTGTTAGCATTCTTGAAGTACATTGTATGAATTTGACCATGGTTATCTCAAAACTGCGGTTCCTGTACCAGTTCTCTGGCTTCAGATGTGACTGCTTGAGCGCTTTGGTCCATGCTGCTGATTGGTTGCTGGGCAGCCACCTGGTTATGAATAGCTCACTCTGTCGAACCATGCCCTCCTCTCTGTTTCCAGCCAAACCCATTCGTCCCGGACAGCCCCCACTGGCATCTCCCACCCACCCCAACGTGAACCGTGCCGTCTTCCAGAACAGCCAGTCAGTAGTGATCCGTGGAGGGGGAACCATCAAGCAGGACAAAACGTGAGTGCCTCCTTTACTGGAGCTTGTAACTGCTTTGTGATGAGCTTGTGTGCATTCTGATGAAAGCGAATGTGACCGCAGCGTGCTTTGTAAAGTAGGGGTTAGTGCTCTGGTGTTAGCCAGTGTTACCATCTTCAGGCTCTAGTGTCATTGTGGTGGATGCTGCGTTGTTTCACTGTGAAAGTGCACTAATATCCATCTCTCTCTCTCTCTCCTTCAGCTGCTGAAAAATCGCTATGGAATATGCAGACGTCACCTAGGAAACCTGTCATTCCACTGCAGCGACCTCCTCCCACCTGGGGTTATGGGAAGAGTTCTTGAATGAATGAATGAATGAATGAATGTATATATATATACACACACACACACACACACACACACACACACACACACACACACACACACACAACACAACACACCTGGCCTGTACAGTCTCTAATCATGATTTCTCCTGGATGAAATTGATTTGAAAACACGCAGTAAGGAGGGGCGGAATTAACCCCCCCCCCGCCCCACCGAGTGCAATCAGCATAGGCAACATCAGCAAAATGACGCGCCCTACATGTGTAGCTCTGTTCAGACCGGACCCTCTCTTGCCCTCTGTCTTAAGATTAGTTTTCACTGTGCCAAGATGAATGTATGTTGCAGATTTTCAGAAAAGGCAAGAAGCCTGTCCCATTAGACGCGTCGTAGCTTAAATATGTATATTGTTTTTTGACTGGGGCCTATGGGGGTAAAGGAGCTTATGGACTTAATACTGTTCTCAGAATAGATTTGGCAAGCTTGTTGAAATAAATCTAATAGTAGCGCTGAAGAGTACTGTCCTATCAGGTTTGAACTGTGGGTTATTGGGCTTAGCCCTGTAAATACAGAAACACTACAACACTCAAGTCAGACTGCAAACACGACACAAGCTAAGTGAATGCAAAACCCAAGTGGACAGAGTACATACTAGATGACAAGGCAATTCCAGCTTCCATAAAGCTGCATATGTGATACCTTATTGCTGTATATTCAGTAAATGAATGTACTGTATCATGACAGAACAGTCAAAATACATTATCAGCATATAAACATTTGGAAATGTCCTGTCCTAGTCAGAGCCCTTCTAATTCCGCATGGTTTGCTTTTTTGCTAAGTGAGTAGTTCTCCTTCCGAGGTATCGGTTGGGATTTTTGAACAGTGGGCAGTTTCGTTTAGATCATGCTCGAACTCTTCACGGACCTTCTGATGGTTCTTCCCCTGCTGGATGAGCTGACTGATGTCCATCTGTTTTCTTGTAACACCACCCATTTTAAACTGGCTCTTATTTTGGACCGTTGAACTTTGTGTAGATATTTGATTTTTATACCTTTTTTTTTTTTTTTTATTTTTTATTTTAGTGTTACTGAGGTTCATTTGACTTCCAGCCCACACGTGAGCATTTTAACAGTATGCCTGTTTTAGATATCATTATTGCTTATCTATTTTTGGTCCCTTTGCCTAGGCATCTGCTCGGCACACAGATCGTTGTCATTTATGGTTAATGCTATCACGTGCCACCTGCTGTATGGCCATGATGGTTTCTGGTTCTTCACACCATGACACAACTGTGTGCAGTGACAGACTTTGCCTACTGATTGGCTAATCAGATGGGTCAGGGCACAGACAGGGGAGGGGCTTAATGTGTGGAAAGTAACGGTTTGTGTCATGCTTTAACAACATCCATTGCTAGAGATTAAATATTTATTAACAGCTGGCTATAGCCTGATGCTGCTTTTTTTTTTTTTTTTTTTTTTTTTTTTGTGTATCCTCCAAACCTTATCTTGTTTTAATTTTGTCCTCAAACACTGTTGTTCTAGCCAAGGGCAGACCACCTCTTGTGAAGGCAATAGTGATATGTGAGAGGGAATTAAAACAGGAAAGACTCTGCAGCATAGTGATCAGCTGTTCCAGTGCAGCACGATGTTTTGATGACGCTCTTATTCCACTGGTGGGATGTTCATCTACATCTCAATATAAACATACCAATACCAGGTGGTGCCCATGGTCATTTCACTTCTAATTCTGATGAATTGTCTAATCCCCAATTTACCTTTTTAAAGCGAAATATTTTTCTAAACTTGGACAACTTTTTTTTCCTTTCACTTGCATTTTTATCTGATTTGAGGACTTTGCCCTTGGCTACCACAAGCCCCTTGGAATAGCCGACGCTGTACTCTAAGGACTGGTTGGGTTGCATCGTGTCTGTTGTACCCTTCCACGTCCTCGACCATTTCCTTTGTTTTCTTCAGTTTTACTCTAGAAAGCTGAATGCAAAGATGTAAAGATGAGTGTTGTTCATGGCGATCAGCTAAATTATTTAAAATAAAGTTGTTGAAATTTATTACTGTGTAATAGTAACTAAATTTTGATTGAATTTGAAGATTCCACCAGTGGACATGTGCTGGATCATTCCAAAAGGATACATTTGCTGGCTCTGAAGGGGTTAATGGTGATATCAACTACTTTCGACTGCATGATGTAAATGTATGTGATTAAACTATCATGAAAAAGCAGACTGGTCCTCGGTTCAATGGCGTCACAGAAATTAGGGATCAGACTGTCTGACTGACTTATTTTTAAAACTTATTGACTTGCGTTAAGTGTAATTCTCCAGATTAGGGGTATTCAGTACGCCAAGCATCATTGCTGTAACACAATCCCACTAATTTGTGATGTTCTTCATTCAGGATTTGCTATTTTCCCTTGCCAGTACCAGAAATAATATATAAGATGCCATTATGCTATAAATTTGTTTTCTCGCTTGCAGTAATTTTCCGTAGAGACAGGGTGGCTATTGGTTGGATTGTAACACTTTTTCCTAAGCAGAGACTGTCGTTATAAAACCACTTGAAGTTTTCCATGGAAAAAGAAGTTTCTGCAATTAACATTGTCATCGGCGACCTAAAGCACCAATAGCGAATTATTTACAGTATCTTTTGCGAATTTAATTTATCTTGCTTGTCATTCATAGCACATAAATACTACTCACCTGCCAAGGTCATGAAATCCATTGACTGGATTGTGGCCAAAACCCAGTCCATCACCCTTGGTGTTACATGTAAGGGAAGCAGAATGTTTTAATGTTTTAAGAGTTGTATTTATTTGGACTAAGGGCTAGCCGTTTGTGGCTTGGAGGCACAAAATAACCTCAAGGTCGCCGTCGACAGTGGCGTCGTAGGCCATGTACTGTATGCTGGGGCCAGATGTACTGTTGGTGCACATTAGAAAAATATGACTACCACCAATTAAAATTACAGCTCATTACAATTAACTCTCACCTGGAGGAGGGGGAATCCAGGATTAGAGACATCGTGAATGTTTCCGCTATTACGCGTACTGTAGGCTACCTGTTTTACGAGACTTCGACCTTGCCCCATACCTGCGCTTCTTATGAGCCCATGACTTGCAAATTAAATATGAAATTATTTTTGGTCGGCTCTGAATGTAAGGGATGGACGATGCTGTTTCCCTCTGAGAACCACACGATGGCGCAAGGCCCACCGCGAACAAGGTTTATCGCGAACAAGGTTTATTACAAACAGCGGCGTGGGGGTGACAAGAAGCGCGGTGTTAAGAGCGCCTACGGGCCCGCGCTTGGGGGTGCGCGCCGCCGTGGCCGCGCACAGTTGGAGCGCGCGGCGCGGGAGCGGTAGGGCTGCTAGTCCCAGCTAGTTAAGGTGGAACAGAAGAAGGAAAAGACAACTGGATTTTTTTTTTTTTTTTTGGAGCGGAAGGATATTTACTCCAAAACACGAGGTTTGTAAAGTTATAGTTTTTTAAAAAAGTATGTTGTAAGTAGCGAGTACTTTGCTAGCCACCACGCTTTTAAGCTAGTTTATTTACTTGATGCGTACTTAGTTAACTTTTTTTAAGCCATTACCAAGAACTTGGTAGAAGTATTGCGTCTTGTCTGGGTAGCTGCCTACTGTAACTTCATTATTGATCCTCTGCCGCGGTCATGAAAATGAACCTGCTTCTGTATTCCTAACTACAGACTGCTGGAAAGCTGGTGTGTAGTTTTCTTTCTTTTTCCTGATTTCTGGCATCTAGTTAAAAGTATTCTTTAGAAAAAGGCATTAGCCACGGGTAGATTAAAACAGCGAGAGAAGCTGGGTTGACACATTCCGTCTGCGACACTGTACTGAAGGGAGCGACGGTGTTTGACATGTGGTTGATCGATGAACTAACCAGGGAGCTGCCGGATGACCCATTAACTACCGAACTTTAGCTTTCGTGGTGGCTGTCGGATCGGAGTACACTGACTGCAGCCTGAAATATGTTCATTTCACTGGCCGCGGGTGTAACCAGCGGTCCGCTGTTGGGTGTCTTCGCCGGCTTCCCCGATTGTCCCGATGTCGTGTAACCTGTGTGTCAAGGCGATTTCGCGGTGCCTCGGTGTGGCCGTCGCTGAGCAGGTGTCTGGTTAAGTTAAAACCACGGTTTACTCCCCGGCGAACGGGGAACGTTCCCATAACGTTCTCATTACGTTCTCAACGTTCCCGTAAGGTACCGTCCAAACGGACCGGTCTGGAAACCACGGCGAAGACTCACTGGACCGTATCAGAACACTGGGCCATCGCCCACGGTGTAGCAGGAGTGTGTTGTAATAAATGTGGGGCCGCCTGAGAAGGTGCTGTCTTCAGGTACATGAGCCGCAACCTTCACACTGTCAGTTCCTGGCAGTTACGTAAACAGATTAAACAATAAAAAGCCACGTCCACCGAGCCTTTTAAACCGTTTTCAAGACTACGAAGGACGCCTTGAGGAGCCACACTTGTTTCCAGGTTTCTTCCAGCTCATAAATACCTTTACTCGGTGTTTTCTTTCGGGACTCGTAGAGGATGCCTGTCGTTATGAACAGATAGGCTGAAGTTTGAGGAAGGGTGACGTCTCTGTGCTGTCAGTCCGTAAGAAGGGCACTGAAGAACTGTTCGGGCCCGACTACAAGAATGGGTCGAACATTCACTTCGCAAGATTTCATTTAATCTTAAGTTACCTTTCAACGAATAATTACATTTGTTACATTTCCAAATTGTGAATACTAGCCATGCGTTTTTTTTTATATATTCAGTATACACTATGTATAATGTCCCGTTTCTCCTGCAACCATTGCAAAACGTGCAGTGTGTTCATGAAGTTTTTTTTGTCCTAAATTTACCACCATATGGTCCATAACCAGTATGGGCTTGCAGTGACATTCCCTGCACTTAACTCCCATGCATTTTTTGTCTCGACCTGACTGTTCTGGCAAATATAGGTGAGAACAATTGGCGGGCCTATTCTTGGAAGAGTGGATGGAGAGAGGGGAGGACTGCAGGTTAATTGGATGCATGGAGAGAGGGAGGGATATAGAAATCGGAGGACTCCGGGTTAATTGGATGCCTGGAGAGGTGGAGAGAGGGAGGGATATAGAAATCGGAGGACTCCGGGTTAATTGGATGTATGGAGAGGTGGAGAGAGGGAGGGATAGAGAAATCGGAGGACTCCGGGTTAATTGGATGCATGGAGAGGTGGAGAGAGGGAGGGATAGAGAAATCGGAGGACTCTGGGTTAATTGGATGCATGGAGAGGTGGAGAGAGGGAGGGATAGAGAAATCGGAGGACTCCGGGTTAATTGTATGTATGGACTGAGAGAGACCGTGAAGGAATCCAGGTTTATTAGTCGTGTGGACTAATAGGGGTGGTCTTTTCTCTGAGTGATGGGGGATGATCATCTGCTAGGGGTTTATCTGTGGATATATACGACTGTGATCTCTCTCCTTATTGGGATGGGGGAGAGGTCGTGAAAAAAATAAGTGACCCCGTTAGTCACTGAGGTCGCTAACTTTTTGTTAGTGCGGGAGGGATTTGCGGTGTTGGGGTTTTTTTTTTTCTCCTCAGAGCGTGTGTCTATGGGGAAACTGCTGAGCTCTGTAGCTGCATTAGAAAGGCAGGCAGGCTGGTTGGCAAAGCTGCTCAGTGAGGAGTGCTGAACACTGATGGAGACAGACACAGCGCCTGAACGGGGGAGGTAAACCACCCTTTTTTAATGTTGCAGGCAAATGGCATGTTTCACCCTCCTGAAGTATTACAAACTTGTATCTTTGGAACAGATGAGCTAATCATCGTGATCAATCACGTTTTAGAAGTAAAGAATCGCAGTATAATAAGCAGAGAAGTTTATCACCTGGTCTGATCTGTTTGGGTGATGTTTTCATTGTGTTGTCGTTAGAGAAAGTTTAAGCAGGATGGCCAGTGGAGTGAAAATATGGATGTCACATTTTCTCAGCTCAGCAAAGTGGGTTTTTAATCTTTAATATTTAGCACTTTGTGCAGTTTGCTTTAATTGATTATGGATGGATTCATTTCTGCTTCATTACACTGAATATTCAGGCTATGTTTAGCCAGAGCCCTGGATTGAGGTTAAGATGAACAAGTCAAATGGACTTACTACTTTCTCAGAGTTTTTGGCTTTTTTTTTAATGTATATAGACTGCCTCTCAACTGTTAGAATTGTTTGTTTTTTTTTAATGTAATTGCATGAAGGGATCACAGTTGGTGTTTTATTTGAGGCAAAAATACTTTATGTTGACAAGTAAGCAGTAGATTGTGTAGAATCTTTGGTTTTTAAGGCATCCTGATTGATTTAAGTTTTGGGAAGTATCACTTGGTTAAAGCTGCATTTAGTTTCAAATGAACTTATTCGACCTATGAGTGAGGTGGATGATAATTGTCAAGCATTCAGCTGTCAAGGAGCTGGCTTAGATACAGAACTGTCTGTGCTCAAAAAAGATGCTAAATAAGGTTCACACAGGCAAGTCAATATCATTTGAAATGTTATTCAGGTGTGTGTATCGGGTCTGGCGGCTACCTTGTGTTTCCTTGATGTGTTGTATTGGCGTGTGAAACCCGAGATTAGCTGTAAGGATTTCTCAGCTCCAGGTAAACAAGGATACCACTGTCCCCTGACACCACTACTGAGCAACACTCAGGTCTTTTTGATCAGCTCAGGGGTCCGTGCGTTCGTTTTTGCTGTGGAATTTCTGAGGAGTCTCTGGCCATGGTAGGAGGGGTCTGGTCAGACCTGCTCGGCATGCTTCCTCCATGACCCTCACTGGAGAAGCAATTTGAAGATGATGATGAAGCTAAGAATGCCACTTGGGTTCTAACAATTGCATTGCACCTTTCTTAGTGTGTCTTGTCAGTTTTGTAGTTGATTTTTTCTGAATCGTGATCGTTATGAATGGAGGGTTATGGTTTTTCTCCAATTGATACCAGTGCTGTGTGAAGATCCCTTTCAGAGCATTGCTGTCTGAGCTTTCGGTGGAGTCGGAGCCTCTTTTGAAGCCCTCCCTCAGATTACACGCTGCCTCCTCATTGGTCGGAGCGGCTTGTAGAGCAACAGCCTGCAGGTACGGAAACTAGGGTGTCGTGTGTTTGTGTAACTGGATATTTGACCCGGATTCCAGGGGTGTTACTCTGGACTTCAGCCTGTGACTGCTGTGTGGAGGGACAGCAACAGAATGGATGGATAGATGGAGGGATGGATCAGTGGGTGGATATATATAGGGTAGTAGTTAAGTGTTTCTACTTTATTGATCCTCCCGAGAGGATCAATATCCTTAATCCAGTAAGTACTGTATAGGCCTACATAAGAGGGTAGTACACAAAGAAAAAAAAAAAACTGAATAAATTAAAACTGGAATGTAAACATGGTAAAAAGACTGTGTAGTATGTAGTAGTATGTAGTAGGAAGTATGATAATTACAATCAATGCTGTGGTTATAGGATAGCGGTGTATGGGGGGAAGTGGTATTGGTGGTGTGGTTGATAGGCTCTTGGTCATTTCTCCTTCTTCCACTTTTTTAATCTCGATGTTTCACGATGCAGTACAGGTCAACAGGTGACCCTTCTCTGTCCTTGTTTTGTCCTCGCGTGCGAATGCTCAGCACCGGTCCCTCCAGTTCTAGGCGCCCTTCAATGCGTCTGGGTGTCCCGATGGCGTGTCGGCACCCGTGCTGTCGAGCGTATTGTTGCGTCACGCTCCTGCGTGAATGGCCCATCCCTTTTGTTGGCAGTGGTCAGTCCCAAGGATGACTTTCCTACTATACAAAGACGAAGAACAACAACAACAAAGGCCATATTGTTGTGGAATAAAAGCCGAGAGCGAGTGGATGGTCCAGGCTGGGACATACTCCCAGAGGGTGTGTGCTTCCAGTAACAGGAAGCTCTGCCAAGGGAACTTTAAATGGGCCGGGGGGGACACTCGATTATTCGCAGCTTCCCATAATGCAGTTCAAGATTTGTTATCCATATTTGTTTAACCTTTTTGAGTAATATTTTTGGCATCTGTTTTCGAAATTGTGTTTGTCCTTTGACAGGATAAAAATATAAGCGGGGACATAAGTTTAGAGTGATACTGTACTGTTTGGGGTTTTTTGGGTGGGTTGGGGGCCTTAGACTCTCAATGAAGTGTAATTTTTACTAAAATAAAGTCGTCATGGCAATCAGTTGTTCATGCCCTAATCTGTGTGAAAGTTACTGCTGCAGAGTCTGCTGTGGATGTCTATGGGACAGTTTAAGATCAGTGCTGCTTAATTTGTAGTGCGTTATGGTGTGTGATTGCTGAAGGGCTGGTGGTTCAAGACAGTCACGCAGCTGTCTCTCAGTAACCGAAAACCCTAGCAACTCAGCTTTAAACCAGGAGGCGTGTCTGCCTTGTGCCGCACCCTTACCTTCCATCTGGAGTGTGGTCGACACCAGATAAATGGATGAGAGATTACGAGTCAAACCAAGATTGCCATCAGTCTTACAAAGCTGTTCAGGATGGCAGCTCACAGCTTACTGACCAGTTCAAGTGAATCACTGTTAATTACATCAACTGAACCCATTACCTGAAACGGTATCTCATTTTATATATATGAACGTTTAAGTGCTGTGCTGATGTCGCATACCTTTTTAGCTGTGTGGCTTGGTGTGTTGAGTACAGGCTTGCAATAGGTGTACATATTTTCATTTTTCTGGGTTTGTAGAATTGACTCACCGAGGTGTTATCTTCTCAAGGTGATGCGCCTAGTCCAAAGTTCTCATAAGGACAGGTGAGGCCCTCAGTCATTGACGGAGTATGCAGATGGGTGCAGGACACAAGGTCTTGTAGTGTGTGAGCGCTATCCTCGTGTTGTGTTGTCACACCTATAAATGCTCAATAAGAGATCCTTTGATGTAGATTATGGAGCTCTACCAGTAGACTTTTGGTCCTGAATGTGGAAAGGAATGTAATGACAGGTCTGGCATGGTTCTGCTTGTATGGAGTTGGTTTTCAGCCTTGTTTGAATTGATGTACAGTATTGTGCAAAAGTCTTAGGCAGGTAAAGAAAATTTTGGTTAAATTATGTTTATGTTGGCATAGCACTATGAATCTGTCAAATTTTAAAACATCTTGTCACGTCACCACAGAATTTGCATTTACTGTACAATATACCCATGTAGTTACTGAACTTAATTATAAATATGAATTATTTGGTTAATCAGTACCTCATAGTGAATTTAATTATATTCACTCTAGTTTAGTGAAATGGTGGTGAAATTTGAAATACTCGGAAAAGATGTGGTGTTCTTGAAGAGAAGTTTTGGAACCAACGCTGTGTTCTTCTAGCTGTCCACCCAGATATCAGTAATGTTTTTGAGAACAGAAATTCATTACTTTGTTTGTATTGCTGTATATTTTTGCATATTCTTATGTTAAATTGTTTTTCCTGTGTAAATATACATTTCCTACCTAGATACTGCCCAAATAAAACATTTTAATTACCAGCCTAAGATTTTTTCCCCCCACAGTACTGTGTGTATATATAGGACGACTCTAGTCTTCCTATATGTGTAGATGGTGCTGTCCTTGACCTGCTCTTCTCTATCTTAAAACAGTGTTTAGCTTAGCTGAGTTTGACTAGATATGCCAGAATCATAGTCCTGGTGTGGGTTGGCCGGTAGGAACATGCTTGGCAGGGAGATGTGGGTGGTTTCTAGATTGTACCGCCTTGAAAAACCAAAAATCATAGCTCAGGTGTGGGTGGGTCGGGGTAGGTAGTCAGTGGTGAGAAAAATGCTGGTGCAGTTAGTATTGTAAAGGGAGTGCCTTTTGGCTCTCTGTGTGGTGCTGCAGGCAGGTTCCTCTCCTTTTAAAGATTAAGATGTGGACCCATAAGCTGAAGGCTGTCCAATGGAGTCTTGGGGAGGACCCAGTGTTGTACCTTAGTTTAACCTGAATTCCATCTGCTTTGTGTGTGTGTGAAATAGAAACAGGCAACATTCTGAATGGCTCTGGATGTAAGTGTCTGTTAAGCAACAACAGTACCACTGCCTTTATGTGGATGGGCTTTCTTGTTTGCCACTTTTACTAGTTGAACATTTCTGTTCTGTCTTTGGTCAGAAACACCTGCCCATCCATCCATAATCCCTCTTATCAAGAATGGGTTAGCGGTTATAACTCACCAGCCGCTTGCAAGAATCACTTGTGCATGTAATCATGTGTCACAAGGAGAGCACGTAGTTTCAAAAGCTAAATCTTTTTGTGACAAAATAACTCGCCCACCAGTACAAAGAATAACAGACACGGCTTAGTGGATGTGTGAAGGTTGTGGTTTTAAATATTTTGTTTTGTCCATGGTCTGCAGTCACCTGGACATGTTTGAGCATGTCTCTGCCCCCTCAAGGTCCATCCTCCTTCTTGCTATGGACTCCCTACCACCATCCCCCACACCGGTATGCCGACATTGTGATGATCTGCGGTAGGTATCCATACTGACAACACAGCTTGATTTTGTATCGCTCTCTGTTCTTGGAATGGTCAGAAATGAACATGACATTGTTTTCCGGTGGGACGTCTAGATTTCTGTGATGGAAACCATCTAGTTTTGTCAGTGTGTCTGTCATGCAGGTCGATGTGGGCGCCAATCCTAGTGTAGAGGGCTGGTTGACGTCAGATCAGTACAGGGCAGGATTTGCTGCCATAGTCAGTGAGGCGTTACAAGGAAACACCACAGAGCTACTGGAAACACTGCAGCTGTTAGGAGGGCCCCATCGGCTGGGAGCTGCGGCATTTGAACACGGCACCGGGCAGGGGCCATACAAGGCTCACGATTTAGTGTGGGTTTCGATGAAATCCCTGGGGCCGCAGGTTAGATTCGTATCTTTTGATGCCGGTGTTCATGAGATTTTCGAATAGAAGGAGGCTTGTGTTGAATTTCTGCTCAGGAAAATAGCTAGCATTTTTTAGTCATGTTGAAATGGTTCTCTCGGTCGCTAGTAAGTGACACAGACACCTATATACTGTGTCAACTGAAAATTGACCTGCTTGCCCTCCACCCCCAAGCGCTGCTGGACGAGTGATGCTGACCACGCCGGCCCTTGGGCAGTGAACCTCCACATCATGGCAGACCGGGATGGCAAGGGGGAGCTGTCCATTGCCCCTGGGCAGCTGTACATCGAGGTGGAGTACGACTACGAGTACAAGTTCAAGGATCGCATCATCACCATCCGGACCGGGGAGTGCTACATGCTGGTAAAGAAGACCAATGAGGACTGGTGGCAGGTCAAGAAGGACGAGGGGGCCCGGGCCTTTTATGTGCCAGCCCAGTATGTGCGGGAGGTGCGCAAGGCCCTCATGCCACCATCCAGAGCCCTTCCTCAGGCCGGCTCTGTCAAGCCATGGCCTGCCACCCCGGAGGCAGGTAAACCAGCTGCTCAGTTGACCCCGCCAACCCCAGTCAGAGACATCAACCGAACCCCAGCCGGCTCTGGGCGGGGCAGGGGTGCATCGGACCCCTCCCACAGCGGAGGTGGCCACAGTAACGGCGGTTCGTTGCCGCGACAGGGGCCCAAGTCACCGTCTCCTGGCAGGAGGGCCCCCCTGGACCTAGACGTGAACAGGAGGGCCCCCCCGGATTTGGATGTGGACAGGGTGGCCTCCAGTGAGGGCCCTGAGAAGCTTTGCCACGACTCAGAGTCAGGAGACGAGCTGAGCAGCAGTCCCACAGAGACCACGCAGGTATGGATGGCTAGACTGAACAAGTACTTCAGAGTAAAGGATAACACTTTGTAACACAAAGTTTGTTCCTGGATAGTATGCGTTATTTTTTAATTGCTTATGTTGTTAAAGTATAAAAAATGGCCATTATTCCCTTCAAACTTTGCTTTTGTGACCTGGATAATGAAATGTAAGGTAATTCACTCTCGTGTATCAGCCCCCAATTACACAGGTCACAAAAGCAAAGTTTGAAGAGGAAAAAATAGGTCTTTTCCATTTACTTTAGGCATAAGCAATTGGGAAATAACATTTTCTACCCAGGAACAAGAAAGTTAAAATTTTGTTACATAGTGTTATACTTTTCTGTACTGTGTCACGGTCCACACACGGTGTGCGTGACGTAAATTTAGTCATCAGGGGTGTCCACGCAGACTGTGCGTGTGCAGCCCAGATTTTTTTTTATCTAGCAGACATTTTGCTCGTTGTCTGCATGTGTGCAGGGAATTGATTAATACACTGCTGGGAATTTACAGTAGATGGGAGCACTGAATTTAAAAAAAAAAGTCAAGGACGAAGGAGTAGAAGAAGAGTATTCATCATGAGCAGCTATGTGAGGTTGTGTGGAGGAACCCACATATTTAAAGCTAATCTCTCAAGAAAACAAAACAGAAGCAAAAGCAGATTGCCCACAGTCGCCATTGTATGGGTGTTGTGCACTTTTGCTTCAGCTTCATTTTAGCCTCCTAAGGCTTCATTCAGACTGTGAGGACAAGTGCCCTCTGCTGGTCTGGCTGAATATCCTCACCGCCAACTGCAAACGTACACATACGCTGACAAATGTTGTATGACCACAAAGATCCACGCACTCGACCGTGTGAGGACTGACAGAGCACAAAAAAATGAAGTACGAACTAGGCTTTATAATGGAACATTAGTAACATGCTTCAGGCTGATAGTTTTACCGTGTTTTTTTTACCGGAGTATTGATCAAGTGTTAGTTTAGGCTGTATGCGTGTGTGCGTTGACTCCTTGTCCCTGTCAGCACAGGCATGATGGTGGATAGTGGACATCTTGCTCAGCTTTCAGTCTGCATACCCACAATGCCCAGGTCTTCACTACCTTGTCAAGAATTACCCAAATCGCAGCCTGAAATGCCAGCAAGTTCGTTCTGATGGTGTTAAATTCTGTTATAATCACAAGCCCCCCTATTGTTGCTGCTCGTTAAGACCTGACACCCCAAAGCTCATTAATCCATATGGCCCATGTTATCCACCCCTTCGGGATTGTGGGGGCTTGACTGACAGAGTCACTAAAAACCAGCCTGCTGTCTGTGTATACATGGATTGGGAGGCAGGAGGACCCTGCAGTCTAAGCCAACAGTTCACCTCTAGTGGACTTGTTTCATTGGTGCCCCCGTGTGGGGTCCTTCCTGCCATTCTTCATACAAGTCTGTCTATGCTAGTGCCGGAAAAGCTTGCAGGAAGGGTGCAGGGAATAGCTGTTTATGGCATCTTGAAGTTGCACAGTAGCAGTGGTCATTCTGCTACTCTGCACTGTTGATGTTCTCCTTTTCGACTCCCACAATGCAGTGCGGTTTGAGGGCGATGCTGTCATCCTGAGAATGATGAGTCACATCTGGAATGGGGTTTATGAGAAGGAGTTTCCCCTCCAGCTTCTATTAGCCATGTGGATGATGTTCCGGCGACTGGGCAGCGCTGCACCGGCCGCTGTGACCCAGGCAGTGAAGTGTGAGGTGGCGGTTTGATTTTGATGAGGATGACAGACCACGAGGTCCTGGATCCCACAGTGTCATCAAGGGGAGCCAGGCAGGCCAATGGCCAGCATCGATGCCAGATCTGGTGTGGCTTCTCTGGTGTCTGTGTGGTGGAAAGAAAGCCTGCCTTCTGGCAACTTGTCAGACTGTGGCGCTCCATGGAAGGCGGTCCTGCATCTTAAACCGTTCAATTACCAGAGAGGCTGACGCCGACGTGTCCTGATGGAAGGTTCACCATCATAACTGTCATCAGTGTTGATATGATGGTGGTGTTCTTGATGTCAGATCAGAATCCTATATGTTGTATACATAAAAGGTGTTTTTTGTGATTAAGACATGTGGCCCTTTGGACCAGAGCCAAATCTGCTCCCTCTGGAACGTCAGAGCGGCAGGTGACAGAAACCCACGGTTTCTGTTTGCTTTCCTGCTGCCTCCAGGTAAGCAGCTCAGGTGTCAGGCACTACTACCTGTTTCCTCCTGGGTTTTGCAGCACCCTGTCTTAGCAGGTGTGGGCGGGGGCTGCTCTGAAGAAGGATCATTGATTCGACTGATCAGCTGTCAGTATAATCACACAGTTACTGAGCACAACCCCCACCCCCTTCTGTTTTGTATCGGCCTACCTCTGTGTTGTTTGGCTGTCTTTCAAAATTTCCCATTGTGAGAGTTTTTTGTAAACTCAGACCCCTGAAATCTCTAATTGTCAAAGACCCTCCCAGTCCACAGTGTGGGCGTGAAGTTTGTCTACTTCTCGGCTTTTTAATTAGGGTCATACCCTGGCCACCCCTGCCCGGTGCGTGATTAAAACCAAACAGTTCATTTCTCTGCTACGGTTGCCATGGTTTCACATTCCTCTGTAACACATTAAGGGGAGAAATATGGCCGAGCCCTGCTTCACAGGTTCCTCAGGACCCAACTGGGATTTGTTGGCTTTGTGTGCTTTGAAGGAACCTTTTTTTTTCTTCAATGTCTAGTTGCCATGGGTGGAGGTTTTCAGCTTAGGTGGAGGGGTTATTACAGTAAGTCAGCAGCACTGTGTACTTTCAGTGGGACGGCCTCCATATGGACTCAGAGGTGCTATAAAATGCTGAGCAGATGTTAGCAGGTAGAGTTGCAGGGCTTCCTGGTCACAGTGGCCTTGTCTGCTTGTGAAGACGGATCCTGCTGACCGACAGCTGTGGATAATGAACAGAAAGCTGGGTGCTGGGAGGTCCCCACCCAAACCCAGCCTCACCTCAAGTATTGGCTACGTCAGAGTCCCTCCTGTTTGTGCTCTTGTGCAACAGACCAAAGGTTGTGTGTGAGTGCTGGTGGTGGGTGGTCCTTCTTTAGCAAGGTGCGTGGCCTTTGCCAGGTTCTCCCTGTGACACTGGGACATCGTAAGTGCAGCAGGATACTGGCCCTTTGCACCGATGGTGGGACCGGGGTTACCATTCTGTTCTGAGGTGCCTAATGAGCGTCGTGTTTTCACAGCCAGGCTGCCGAGTGTGTGGCTTCCATCCCTCTCTGCACATTCCCATCGTTCCCAGGATTCTCCAAAGTGATGTGTTGCTCCCGGCAGCACCGATCGGAAAACGGTGACCTGTATCGCAGTGCCACTGTGCGTCTTGGCCATTGTGACGCTCAGTTTTGTTCTGGTTTTCTTTTAGCATCGGCCGAAGCGAAGGTTGGGAGGCAGAACTTTGCTTTTCTTTTGGTGCCTTTTCTCTGTGTTTACCGTCTCTATTGCCATGGTTAGTGGTCACCTTCACGGGGGGGCATGCGGTCTTTAGGGTTTTACTGTCTTTGAAGCAGATGATTGTGTCTGTGATTTCCTGACCTGCACCATTGACATGTCTGTTTTAGAGGTTAGTGAATGGTGACTGGGGTGGCTCGATGGCGCTGGAGCGGCAGCCGGTTTATCCAAGCAGAACGCCACGCTAATCGCTGCTGACGCCAAATCACTTCATTGTGTCTCTGAGTGGTGTGTGGGGTGACAGCTGACAGGAGCTTGTGTTGCATAACAGCGGCTGTCTCTGAGAATATGGCTGTCCCGTTTCGGCGTTTCCCAAGGTCTCTTTATCCAGCTTTCGTCATCTGTCTGGTCCTCTGTGTTTTACCGCAGCCCACACTCACTGGAGGAGAGGTGGGTGCATGGTCAGAACGGAAGTGGTCCTTGCAGGATGCCCCCTAATGGACATGGGGAGTCATCACGCTGTGGGTAGGAGGTCGCCCATTCACAGTGATTAATTTACTGTTGTTGGGTGGGGGGAAAAAAGGTTAGCAAGGCAGTAACCTTGGAGCAGGTGCTTGATTTCGGCCACGTGTAAGTGGCCTGGCTGTTTCTGTGACATGTTTTCTTGTGAGTGAATGATGTGGAATTGCTTGGAATGTGAAGTGGTGGTGGCGTTATTCAGGAGTACCTCAGAGGAGCTCGGAGAATCTTTTAAGATTCTGCTTAAGTTTTACTATGACCACTAAACTTTGGGTCCTTTTAATGTCTTAACTTGCTAAACCTGTCGGTTGTCTTCTGAAACCTATGCATCAAAAAATGACCCCCACCCCCCCCATGAGGAACCCCAGAGGGGACCCCGCCGACTCTGACCTGCCACCAACCTTTCAACTATAAGGATGTGTCTGAAGTACTCGGGCGGGATTTCACACTGCGGCTCGCGAGCAGATTTGCTGTCGAGTGACCAGTTTTAATAATGCTTTTTACACAGGACTGCTACTCCGACTCAGTGCTGAATAGTGTGGGATGAGGGCAGTTTGTAAACAGAAGCTACCTTCAGTGTTTCATACTAGCAAAACGAAGCCTCTTTTTCATCTGCGAATAGCATACATACTAGATTGACACTAAAGTATAAGGTTAATTATTTTTCTCTCCATTTGTCATATTTTTGTACATCGCACATATGAGGCGAAGAGGAGAAAATACAGGCCACCATAAAATTAGGGAGTCACGGAAAAATTTGGACTTTTTTACTGAAAATGTTTTTTTTATTACACCACTTCGCACAGTGGCTTTCAGAGTTCTTATATGACCTGAACATTCAGAAAACTGTTCTCAGACCTGGAAACCAGCATGCTTGTTTATACATCTCCTTCAGTTGGCTGATCTGAGGTTTGCTGATCTGTTGATGACAAGTAATGACTTTTAACACTGCTCCCCCTTAGGGATTTACTTTGCTCTGCTTTGCAGCCGTGCATGCTGACTATTTGAGGAGGCCGAGGTGTGCAGGTCTTTGTTAAATGTGCCGTTTTCTCAGACATCCCTAAGCGCTGTGTCAATGGGGCTCGATTTTCAGCTAAGCTTTCTCCATGGTTTCCACTCTCGTGTTTACATGGACTGTCAATCCGTTAGGAGCCTGGCATATTCCCATTTATATTTCTCATAAGTACGGTAAAGAGGTACTGCTTCTGGTGAGATTCTTTTGCACGTGTGTGAGGCATCCTACCAGCCCTCAGCAATAATTAATAACACTTTATGGAGCTGATAACCAACTCGCCGTAAATGTGAGGAATAAAATCGGAAACACTTTGTGGAAGACACATCCGTGACTCTCTACCTTCGTAATATGATCTCAGCTTGACTGTGTGAAGCAAAACTGACATTTGGGATGAGAGCTGCTCACTGGTATCCAGCAATGAAGCGTGTGGTGATGGGTACCACGGTCCGGGGTGAGGACATCGGAGAGGCCCTTTTGGTGTCTTCCTGAACTGACCACACCCTTCATCATCATCGCTCGTTGGGTCTGTTTGAGAAGTGTGTTAGACAGATTCTGTGCGCATGGGAGACGACAGACTTGATGCTGGGTCACCTGCAGGTGCCTGACTAGTGGATTTTGTCATTGACGATTTAACTGAGGCACTTGGCAAAAGCGAAAGTCTGTGATGTTAATTATGCTGTGAAGCTTCACCACTGCCCTCCTGATTTTTATTTCAGAAAAGAAAGGATCGAGTGTGCTAATTTGGGTGCCTGATTGTTTCTGTGTGCGGCTGGTGGCTGAATGGGATGAAATCCCTGCTTCCCGACCCCATTCCATTCTGGATTTGTGAATAATTTCCCACTTCTCTGATTCTGGCGGCCCTGGATATTTATACTGCACTCAGATGCAGTTCGGCTCGTGCCTGTTGTCGTTGACGAGGAAACTTCAGTGGAATGCGAATGACTAAATATCAGTTTATCAGGGCTTCTGCATGCCTAAAAAAGGGAACGCGTCTACTCGGTGCACCATTATTTTTCTTTTGTTTCTTTTGGAAGCTGAAAAACCGAAGCCCCTCGTTCCAAGATCAATTTGGCGGCCAGTCAGATGGGAGGCGGAGCTACCCAGGGTGCGCTGAGCCTCGTGTGTGCCCCAGCTAGGCGTCTGGTGGTGTGCCACTTCTAGTTGGGACTGAGGTGACCAGGGACAGGAGAAGATGAAGACCCATAGCTGTGGGAGTGTGGTGGCCATGCAGATTGGCTCTCCGGACTGCCATGTCAGTGTTTCAGTATTGTTATTTTCCTTACCAGTTTAATGGGGTGCAGAATGTGGATGGAAACTGTTTTCTCTTAACAATTCTTTACTTGAAACCTTAATCTGAAGTGAAACAATAAAATATTTTTTTGTGAAGAAAACGTTCCTCTCTGTCTTGTGTAACGGTCGGTGAGGAGGCTGAACACCCGACCCACTGAACGGGGATCAATCCTCTGCCATTATACTTACTGGTTCTGATGATAGCCTACTACACTAAAGACCCAAGACTGTCAGGAGAAGATCTTCCACCGCTCATGCCTGTTTCCATGGCAACGCCAACCTGTCACATCAGAGCAAGATGCAGTATCAAGCTGAAGGCGGGGCAGTCAGACTCGGACAGCTGTCGTCCCCCTTCTGACCACTTTGCTCTCTCTCTCTCTCTCTCTCGCTCTCTCCTTCACGCCCGTCCTCTACCTGCTCTGAGTAAGTGGGATGGGAGGCCGCCATTAATCAAGTACCGCTCATACCCGGGCCCAAGACATCCATTATTCTTTGACCTGGCAGGGTGCCCCTCAGTTTGAGGTCCGATCCCTCGATGTTGTCGTTAAACCACTGGCAGCATCATTACTGCACTGTGGTACCTGCGTCTCCCCGGACCACCATCAGAGTGTCCCCAGCTCCCTAGTTCAGTATGCATCGTTGAAGGTTATGTGTTGATGGGTTTGAGACCTCATGAGTTCACAGCCCAGTCATGGATCTATTGTTTTAATGTATTTTGTAGTATACTCCCTGTTGCCTCAGTCCCCTAACGGGATGGCCCGCCTCAAATGTGGCAGATCTCTGATTGAGGTGAGCTGTGCAACAGCTGAACCGAAGCGCCTCGTGGGATGTGCCGGCTGGTACATGGGTTGGCGCCAAGTCATATGGCTTGCTTCTGAGGCCAGTTACAGCACAGCACTGGTCTCCATGCAGCCATTCAGTTCTAGTCACTGGGATTCGGCCAGCTACGAGGGATAGGTGTGCCATGTCAAACGGCACGGGACAGGCAGCCCGTGCAGGCAATCACACCACGGGAGCCATAGTGCCGTAGCTTAATGGAAAAAACCCAATACCTCATGTAACACGACTAATGTCTGTTTCCCAGAGGCCGTCCTGACGGCAAGCCCAGCCCTCTGTCCTCTCAGAATAGACCACCCTGCCCATTGTTCTGGGGGCCGGTCGGACCCCAGGCCACCCTTACACACAATGGGGGGCTGAGGTCAGAACCAAACAATGAGAACTGAGCAGTAGTACGGATGTCGCCTCCAGGCTGTTTGTTCCTGGTTCAATCTCGTCATCTATCAGCTGTTTAATCTGCTTGACATGAACAATTTTTTTAACACATAAAATAAACACACTGTCTTGGGGAGATGTACAACAGTACTTTGACACATGAATTTCTGGCTAGATTTGATTTATCATCCATTTAGCCTGACTGAGCTGATTTCATGTGTGATTTCTGCACAAGATTCTTATCATGTCATTAACCTCTGACGGTCTTCATCGCCCCATTTCCAAGGACACCTAAGGCTTCATCTTCCTAAGGTCACTGGCCACACCTAGCTGCTTAGGCTTGAGGGTCCGTCCTCTGGGGCTCATCGCAGTGAGCCTCACCGGAGTCCCACGGTGAGCTTGGAGGCAGAAGGTCTTCAGAATTTGAACCTGGACAGCATTATCGAGGCAAATCTAAACCCACTCTCTGCTGTTCCCAAAGAGGCTGCACCTGATGGACAGTTGCAAGAAAAAGTAAGTGAACCCTTTTGAATTACCTGGATTTCTCCACTGATTATAAATAAAATATAATTACAATAAATTATAATAAAATGTGGTCTGATCGTCATCTAAGTCAGAATTATAGACAAACACCATCCAAGTGGACTAATATCACACAAACAGTTGTACTTCTCATGTCCTTTATTGAGCACTTTGAGTAAAAATCCAGAGTGCAGGCTAGAAAAGTCAACCCTTGAATGTAATAACTTCCAGATCCTCCTTTAGCAGTAATCACCTCCACCAACTATATCCTGTAGCTGCTAAAGATTTAAATTTTGGACCATTCCTCCCTGCAAATGTTTCAGTTCATCAATATTTCTGGGGCACCTTGATTGCACAGCCCTCTTCAGGTCATGCCACAGCATCCCGATTGGGTTAAGGTCAGGAGTCTGACTTGGCCATTCTAAAACAGAAATCATCCTTTGATTTGTGTGCTTTGGGTCATTGTCTTATTGCATCACCCAGCGTCTCTTAAGCTTGAGGTCATGAACTGCTTCCCTTACTTTCTTCTGCAAAATGTTTTGCTTCACCTGTGAATTCATTGTTTCTTCAATGATGACAAGGCATCCAGACCCTGAGGCAGCTAAGCAGCCCCATGCCATGGTGCTCTCGCCACCATGCTTCACAGCTGTGATGAGGTGTTCCTGTTGCTCTACAGTGGCCCTTTTCCACCAAACATAGTATTGAGAATTTTTGCAAATAAAAAAAAAGTTCCTCCTTTGTCTCATTTGTCCATGTTGTGTACCATCCAGGTGGACTTGGGCAAACACGAGACAGGCCGTGAGGAAGAGTACCACTCTTCTTCAGTGTTTTTATAATAGTAGACACAAGAAGTAAGGTTTCTGCAGTGTTTAGACTCCTCTGTGGGTCTTCTGTGGTCAGCCACGATGCAGAAACCAGGTACTTCCAAAGGGTTCACTTACTTTTTCTTGCAACTGTACCATTTGTAAAGCAATCTACAAACGTTCGTCTCAATGAGCAGAAGCCCCACACGCAAGTGACAGCAGGGAGATGAATCCGGGCCTGGGCATTACCAGATTAGAATCAGCTTGGGGTTTCTCTTGGTATCCCCTTCTCTGCTGGATGTCAGAAACGATTTGTGATTAAGGCTTTTAGGGTTCCTCTTGGTGCTCCTATCTAATCTCAATGCCGTCCATCCTGTTCCTGTATTTTGATTTTTTTACTGAAAGTTGCACTCCCCCAGCAGAATAAGCTTATTTGTCTAATCCAGGGGGTTTTAACATTTCAGGAAGACAGAATTTTTGCGTATTTATTGTAAACATTGGAAACCTTAACAGTCAAATTTTGGCTGCTGCTTTGTATGTGACTGTTTTCTACCATAATGCAAGAAAGATTTCCATTTTGTGATTTTTAAATTTATCAGCACTGATAAATGGAGATAAGTGGCTGTGAAAGAAAGTGAATCCAAATTTTAGAAACTGGAAACACTTTCAGTTGCATTCTTAATGCAGTTCGCAAGCAGTTGGCGAGGAGAAAGACAGGCTGACAGGCAATGGCGTAAAGCATGCGGGAGACAGAAAGGGCAAACTCTTCCAGAGGAAGATAAAGCGGGGGTCGGAAAGTCTGATAAAACTCCGAGTACGCAGATGCACACCCCGAGACCCCCTGAAACATCTCTGTCCTCCCATCTGGGCCTGCTGATGCTGAACGCATGTGTAGAGTTATCCCACGATAAATCCTCTTAAGAGCCAATGACAGCCCTGACAGAGGACTGGAAATTCCTGGTTTGTGGAATGCTCTGCTTAGAGGTTCTCGGAGTGTGTGCGGTTTTTGCCAAAGCCACTGCCCATTGTTCTTGGTGAGAGAGGGATGCCGGTGCTCCTGCACAGACCTGAATTCGGTTGACCTGCCTGTCATCCTTGGTACCACCGCCGCTGCTCACAAAGCCGTGGAACATTGATGATGGCTGCCGGGGTGCACGAGGACCTCTGACAGAGTTCACGAAGACCCAGGAAGACTCTGAACACCAGGAATATCCACTGAATTTCTGACCAAGTGCCACATTATGGAAAAACAGAAGGATGCATTGAAATCTAGAAAAACAAAATAGTTATGAAAATTTTTCTATATTTTTATGCCTTTGACATTTTTCTTTCTAGGTGTTGGCAGTATCAGAGTCGCAGTACCCATCTTTCTGGGAAACAAGCAGGTCGCTGCTAGAAGGGTGAATGGCGCTCAGTGTGAGAACAGCTGAAGAGGTCGTGCAGGGTCAAGCCGGCTGTGGTCGTGACGTTAAAGACGTGGCCGCTGGGGCCCCATGCCAACGCCAGACCTCACCGGCCTTGAGTGGGCCTTCCCTCCTGTCGCCATGCTGGGCTTAGCTGAAGAACTAAAGGTATATCAAAATCCCAAGGGACAGTAATGTATCAATGGTGAACCCTGAGAAGTGTGAGCGTGCTGGAGAGGACACGGAATGGCAGGCCATGAGTAGGACATATCATATGGTGTAGCCACCATGTCCTGACCTCCGGCTACCTTTGGAAAGCCCTGCTCTGCAGGAAAAGTGAAAAATCATTTCTGTCAACATCTAAGTCAGTAAGCTTTGTGCAGGGGCATGCTGGGAATGTGAGTTTAAGGGAAGCTGCACTAGCTGGTAAAGCGGCACAGATCACTTAACACGGCCTGACTTCACTGTCATCATTTGCACTGCACAGTGCTGACAAGTGTAATATAATTTGAGGAAAAAGTACTTTTTCCGTCATCCCAAAGAGCAACTCTGAATTCACAAATATCTGAAGCGACGTTTGAAATGGCATTTTTACTGTGTTCCCAAAGAGATCATCTTTAACTGAGTGTTTTTAAATGGATATTGTGTCTGTGAGTTAGAATTCTGTGGCTGTGTGGACGGTCACGGGTTCGGACCGTCCACCGTCCGGACTGTGTCACCGTTCGGCCCCCGAGGCAGGCCTTTAACCCGAGTTTGCTTCAGGGCTGCTGGTCAGTAACAAGAGAAATGAACATGAAGTGAGATCTGTTAGAGAGTGAAATTGTAGGTTTTCACATCTAAAAGTATGCCAAGATTTAGTTAATTACTACAATTAATCAGTGAAATCTGGAGCTCCAATTAAAAGTAATAATTGCCTCATTATCAGATATCCAACTCAACCCAACATGAAAGCTGAGCCGTTTCTTAAAAGGAGCCTTGCTTTTAGCTTGCCGAGTCTGTAAATTGAAAACCTGACCATTACGTTTAGGAGAATTGGGTTTGAGCGGTAGGGAAGTGGAGGGGAGGGGAGGGGAGAGGAGGCAAGGCAACTTAATTTCATACATGGAGGCAATTCAAAGTGCTTTACAGAGACAGCAGTAGAAAACAAGAAAGTTAAATGCAAAGTTAAGAACAATTAAGACTTACGGGAAGAAATGCGTTAAAATCATTCTAGCAGCAGTAAAAGAATTTAAAATAATAACTATTATGTAGTGTCAAATTAAATTAGCAATTAAAACTTAGGAAAATATATGCATTAAAATCAGTAAATGAAGACTAGATAAAGGCTCGTGAGAAGAGTGAAGATTTTAGCCTGTTTTTAAAGATGGAATATACTTAATGTACTGGGAGTTGGGTCCAGCTGTGGGTAGAGTAGCAGGTAAATACCATTTCACCCTGCTTAGTTTTCATTTCAGGCACAACTAGCTGAGCAGCACTTGAAAACCTGAGCAACACATCAGTTTGATATTTTTCCAACATGTTAGAAATGCATTCTGGACCAAAGCAATGTAGTGTCTTGTCTACCAGGAACAAAACTTTGAAATCAGAGGTTCAGGAGTGGTTGAAGAGCCGGATACAGGACAAAAAAAGTCACATCTTCAAGCATCGTGATATAAGTACAAAACATTACTAATTGAACCTGGTAAACTCCTCCTTTTCGATGACTAAGAAGCCAAGGAATCTTCTCTTTGGGGCGATAGTAACTAACATCAGACTCGGGGCTTCTGAGGATGATTGATGAGTTTTCTGACAAGAACATCAAGACAACTAGATGGGTATCGGTCATGTGCTATCAGCAGAAACTGCTGGAAATGTTGCCTTCAGCTCACGATCCTGCTTATCCAGGCGCTGGTGGGCTGTAGCTGCGGTTGGTCTACCTTGAAAAACACGACGGGGAAGTTCGCGAGAATCTGAGATGGCAACTGTCACGCTGGCATCACCCTCATGCCTGAAAGGTCGAGGGATGAGAGAAGATGTGAACTGTGCATTGTACATTTACTGTGTCAGTCGGCGTATTCTCAGTCTTGTTTATCCTTTATGGAGTTTTTTTTTTTTTTAAATGGATAAGACATTGTGATGTTCCTCCTTATTTTTCCATTTGTTGCTAATTATCACAGAAGTTAAAACACACATTGTCATTGCTGCTCATTAGGGCCTGATGAGATCATGTATGTTACCACTTTTGTGATA
>JAACJT020000064.1:7399870-7411862 GCA_009936485.2 Gymnarchus niloticus | reverse complement strand
CCTCCAGAATAGATGTAAAGGTAGGTGATTTGTCTGTTCAGCGAAGCCTTTCTGCACACCACTGCTGGACTAAGCTGTTATTTTTGCAGTTGTCGCCTTCCTGTTAGCGTTAACAAACCTGGCCGTTTTTCTCTGACATCATTAATGAGGTGTTTTCACCCACAGAAATGCCGCTAACAGGATATTTTTTGTTCATCAGACAATTCACTGAACTCTAGGAAGTATACCACATGGAAATACCCGGATGGTTTTTTCATTTACAGATTTCATTCTGTAAGTAACACATTAGTATCCCTAATAATCTCTACAACAGGTATAAGACATCAGTTTTAAATTCCATTCAGCTACATTGAGGTGGAGCAGAACTGAAAACACTTAATGGTCACTTTGTTAGGTATACCCAGCTAGTACCGGGTAGGACCCCCTTTTGCCTCCAGAATACATGTAAATAGGTGAGTTGTGTGTTCAAAGAAGCCTTTCTACACACTGCTATTGAACTGAGCTGTTATTTTTGCACTTGTGACCTTCCAGCTGTTTTAATGAATCTGACCTCTCATTAATGAGGTGTTTCTGACCACACAAATGCCATTGACTGGATTTAATTCATTGCTGTATTCTCTGTAAATTCCGAATACTGCGATGTGTGAAAATCCCACGAAGTTGACTGTTTCTGAGATGCTGGAATCACAGCACGTTCAAAATTATTTATATCATGCGGCTAAGCCGCTCTAATGCTTAGTGGAACAGTAAGTGAACAGTGTTAGACCAGTGCATGCTGTAATGCATTCAGTGGCAGCCTCATGATTCCCTCTTTGGAGGAGCAGGATGTTTGCATTAGCAAGCAACGGTATCTAAAAAACTTTGCCACTCAGTGTATATGCACCAAACAGCAAGATATAGCAGGTTTCTTAAACTTTGGGTCACGACCCTAATTTGGGTTGCAAACCTCATTGTAACGGGTCACTACACGATTATGTGTGGCTCTGATGTCACTGCAGTGATCCTCTTCTCAAGTACCAGCATGGTATTGAGTTTATTTGGGTAATAAGAGAAAATATATTTTCTTCATGAATCATCTGTTTTTAGACTGACTAAAGCCACAAACACAGGCAACCTCACAGACAGGCCGGCTTTCATCTGTGAGATGACCACAGTATCAACTACACCAGCATTTAGTCTTCGATCCATGCTGACAGCATGTTACAGAACTGTGAGCAATGTGTCACTCAGGTATCAAAGCTTCTTGAGACTATTAATTTGTTATTGCTCAGAAGTGGTGATTCAGAGTAGGGAAGCGATTACCTCTGTAGGTCACTCTGTTCATCCTGAACATCCAAGTCTGACCAGAGAGATGACTCTGCTGAGGTAGAACAAGAAGGGGGGTGTATGTCTCCCTTTGCAGGTTGAGCTGAAAGACAGACCTCATGCTTTTAGTATCTTCTTTTTCACAGGTTGTCTAGTTTATCTTTAAAGTGTATTTTCTCATGCTGCCTTTGGTGGTAGAAGTACATGCCTGCAGTCCGATGACATACGCACACGAACGCACATCCCAAAATGGCACTTAATCAGAGGACATCTGCCTGCTTTAATGAATGCTTTTTTCCATTAAATGGTGGACAAGCTCAGCAGTAATGGAGCTCTATACACAGTCTTTGTCATCATGATCCAGCCCATCCTCCTTCTACCTTCACTCTAATCAGACTTCCCAGTGACTCCCTGGACTGTTTATCAGCCAGCTGGGTGGATGCCAAATGGATGGGGTCAAATGATAACTGACCCACATCCTTGTCCTACTGCTGCCCATTTAGGGGCATATTTTTATCAATTGAATGATTCGGTTCAAAATATTTTTATAGTGCCTTACACAACACAGTTGCTCCAAGGCACTTAACTGGAGTGTGTGGTAGTTAATATGACCTGAGATTGAAAAGGGAAAATGTTAGAAGATAGAAAAGAAAAGGTCAGAAGACAATGGAGGAGAGGAACCAAAACTCCTCAGAAAGGAGAAAAAATTCTCTGTGAAGATCATTATATAGTCAAGGGGTATATTATGGTCAGTTCCCCCATCTGTGAGCCAAATTCTCTCTAGAGTGACCTGCAGTTGTCTTAACCCCAGATGGGAAATTTGAGAGGCTCAAGCTGTGCAGTAGAAGCAGGTCATCAGGCTCTAGAAGGCTGCTGGCTAGTATGGTCAACTCCATGAACAGCACCATGGCTTCACACCTCCAGCAATGGGGGTTTGAATCTCACCTCTGCTTTATCTTTGTGGAATTTGCACATTCTCTTTGTCTCATGGGTCTCCTTTGAGTTCTATTCTGTGCCCATCCTTTTCCCCGAGAGGCCTGGTAGTCACCTTTTCTTGGTCACAAATTGAGCTCTTTGGAATGCTTTGGTAAGATCCTTTGAATGAAGCTCACGTTTGCCTATCTCCTGTTTTACCTTTCATTAGTCATGGGAAAACACCATCATCTGCTTAAATTTTAATCAATGCAGATGACTTTTAGGAAACTATTTGGTGTGAGTAGATGCAACGAGATCTGAATTGTTTTAGCCTAAAAAGAAGTGCCAACAGGCAAAAGACTCCCTTAAAAAAAGTTGCCATTTGAGTAGTTCTGAATGGTGCGGAATGGTGCTATTGCATGCTGGGTAATATTTGAATGATGCGTTTCTTGAAGCGTCACAAACGGTGTATTCACTTCTGCACCATCTTTATGGGAAGCTGGAGTGAATGCAGGTTGAGTCACAGGGCATAAAAATCAAAATAACTTTCAGTGACGGATACTAGCATAACACAGAGGCAACCTATGGGACAGCAAACAAGCTGTTTTTACTGTGGCTGGCTCAACGCCAAGAACATCTGTTGCAGAATCGAGATTATTACAGTCTTTGGGAGGTCTTCATTTACAAAACATCTGCAGAAGAATCATATGGGATATAAAGGAAGAAAATTGTGGAGATTTTGGAGATATGTACTTGTATAAAAGGAACATCACGTGTATCAACTGTAATTGTGGTAGATTTTTAAAACATCTGAAAACTTTCACTTTCTCTATCAACAGTCCTCTGCTGAGTTGAGGAGAGTCTTGTGGATGAAAGGAAGATTCTGCAGGCTGAAGTTAACGGCTGGAAGGTGAAAGCCACAGATGACTTCTGATCATTTTGTTTTGTCACCAAACTCGTGTTTGTTGGTGTGGCCATCCCATTCATCCTTTCAGTCCCATCCAGTCACCTTCAGGTGTGTACAAGGAGTTCATCTTTGAGTGTGATGGGGCTGAGGATGTGGTGCAGCTCTGGGTCCGTCGCGGCCCCTGCATGTCGAACCTGCCTTGAAAACTGGCCACAGGGTTTGCAGTGGGGCTGTTAGCGTAACAGCGCATTGTGTTACTCTCAGTCTGTCATCAAGATTATAGATTTTCCAGACTGCTCTATTACTAATTCATGTACTGGTGCAACCTGTTGGAAAATAGAGCCAGATCGATAAATGTGACCTTGGTGCATCTGGTTTTGACTGATTCTCTTTGACTGACTAAGCTTGGTCTAGTGGTGGTTCAATTCCCACCCCGCACCTGACGTATGATCATGATCTAATTTTCAACCAATCAATGGGTAAGAAGTATCAGAATAATATATTTTGTGGAACATATATATGTATTTTTTTTTCTCCAACAGGTGAGACTGAAGCATTGCAAGCAAAATAGCATCCAATACACGTGGACAGTTGGTGATTAAAAATGTCAAGACAATGGGACACAGTATAGAGTCTTTGTTGATGCATTTTATTGTGATGGGGAGTCTTTAAAAAAACTAAACAAATGAAAACAAAACCCATAAAATGTTTTGTGTGATTAAGCTGGAATTTTTAAAACAAATTGTCTCGACACAGACGTTGAGCAAATAAATTGGCACAGATAAAATAAACACTCAATCGAGTTTTGGATTTGTTAAAGAAAAGCATGAATTCCCTGTTAAGCAAACCCATAAGTAAGATAGCAAAGTCTCATTCTGTTAGTCACATGGTTAGTTCTCAGTTCAGTAGCATCATATTTGAACAGGGGAGAGGAGAGATACTGTATCTTTATTCCATTTGCTAGCCTCTTATTTCTAGATTAGTTAGAATGATGTAATACTTAAAACAAAACACAGGGATCATTCTCCTAGGTTTGACTTCATACCTTCCAAATTATTTTTATACTAAAATATATTACTGTATTAATACAAGCTACAGTTTTATACACTACACAGTGTAATAAATAACCAGAATGAAATATAAAAAATAAGACATAAATATAAAAGTTTTCTATAACTAATCAGGTACTTAATGAAAGTGATACTAATACTGCCTTTGTTGAAAACACACTAAGCTTTTTTTTTCTTTTTTTGCATGAAAAACAAACTGAGGAAAGACGATAATACTGACAGGTAATATCTGCTAAAACATTCCAGAGATTGGGAGGCAGCTGAGCCAGCCACAGGTTCCCCCACCTGGGTGGTAGCTGACACCGTCGGCAGCTCGCCCCCACCTTCTAACCATTCACCACGTATCATGTCTACTTCTTTCTCCTTTTCCTAACCCCTCTGCCCAGAATTAGAAACACAGTGATGTGTCAGACACAACCGCTAATTCTTAGTCGATATGGCCCCCTCGTCAGCACTCGTACTGTCTATGATGCTCCTGAAACAGCTGTCACTGTCTGATGGCACTTACAGCACGTGTCTTGCATAAGGCTGGGGACATGAAATCCTCAGTGTTGTACCACTTCCTGCTTCATTTGACCTCGATCACAGATTAAAAAAAAAAAAGTGACATGGAGCACAGATTGTAAAACAACCAACTGACAGACAAACAAACAAACAAAGTACAAAACTGCCTTCGTGGCTATAACACTGCATCCAGGATGAGAAATACATCAAAAAGTGAGGAAAAATGCAGGAAGGTACAGTTCTTTTTCATTAAGACTGACATTCCAACTGAAAAGCAACACTTGCGGTGGGTAACGTAACGGTAATACTGAAGGGTGGTCAATACTGAAGCACGCTGTGTCCACAGGCAAACCAGGAATACTGTAGTGCAGGTTTTTTTTCTTCAACTTAATAAAATACTGATTTAGCAAACTTCATTGGCAATAAAAAGGTATATAAATCTCTCCCAACTGTACAGCTTAAAAGGTCAAATGTAAGTGACAAAGTTAGTAACACTGATAATAACTCAGGACGTTTTAGTAGTAAACACCTAAAACGTGTCAACTCCAGCTTTGGAGTCTATATGCGTTTGTTAAACTTTCATGAACTTTTACAAACGAGTTATAACACTGAAAATTCCTCACATGGAAAAGTTACTAGTTTGTTTTTTTTTTCTTAAGTTCAGGCACACCAGGAGTTATACACAGTAGTGAACTGAAACACAGCATAGAGGCGACCAATAATCTGTACATATCCTATTTTCAAAAATGTGGTTTTAATCCTTTCTTTTCATTTCAATTTTTTGTTTACGAAAAAAATCCTGTTCTCATTAGATTCCGTCAGCGTCTCTTGCCCCCATTTCCGAACCCTTCCCAGTGTTCCCATTATCCTCCTCTATGTTCTGCATTATGGTCTTGCTCTGGACTTCCTGCTTTATCTTTTCCATGACATCATCTTCTGTCACCATGCGCTTTTCTGTCTCCATCGCCATCACTTCCTGCGGAGCCTGACCTACTTCCTGTGCCTCCTCCTCTTCCTTGATTAACATCGCCCCCTGAAAGAGGTGCTCTTCCCCTTCCTCCTCTGGCCCTTCCCCGACACGCTCCTGCTCTTCGTCCTCACTTTCTTCTCCCTCCCCCACTCGCACCACCTGTATCTCATCGTCGTTCACGCCAAGGCCGTTATCTTCCTCCTCCTCCTCTTCCTCGTCCTCTTCTTCCTCTTCGCTGTCTTCGTCCCCGCGAGTGCTGCTCTCCCTGTCGTCCGAGTCCAGTTGGGAGGGTGGGGAGGTGGCCCTGCTGTCCGCCCGGCGCTCACCGGGCGGAGACGCCCCTTGCCCCCCTCGCTCCCGCGCCTCCTTCTTGCAGTAGGAGTAGCGATGGTTCATGTGCTGCGAGTAGGAGCCCGAGTGTGAGAAGCGCTTGCCGCACTTGTCGCACTGGTACGGCTTCTCCCCCGAGTGCAGCCGCGTGTGTTCAATCAGGTGGTGTTTGTGTTTGAAGGCCTTGCTGCACACACCGCACTCGTGGGGCCGCTTGCCTGCCAGAGAAGGAGAGAGGGACGTGTCAGTAATATGGCCAGAGCCGAGGCATGCTACCCAATGTCACAGGCTGCGTAGAGCCATGGGAGAAAGCTGACAGCAACGGTGCCTTAATGCTTCGGCACGTTATGAAAGCCCTCCTGCTCATTACTGTTGGAAAGGTAGTGGCACTGATCCTGATTAGTCAAGAGGGCCATCCTGCTTCATTCCAGCTCCTTTCAGAAATGTTCTGAAGTTCAGCTGGTGATCTGTTCTCATGCTACTCTCCAAATTCAGGAATAGTCTGAATGACTGGGAATTCTCGGCTGGCTGTAATGTGCTCGTACGACAACGGCACGGTACTTTTGGCACAAACAGGACAATGTTCTGGCCCAGGAATAGGAATGCCTGGCTTTCCAAAGCTTTCAGAATCTGCCTGCTGTTAGGGCTGAGGAGGCCTGTAGGACCCAGGGGATTTGTGAATAATTTACTGCAGACCCTATGGCCTTCATAGGATGTCGCTGCTGAGCCTCCACTTAGCAACCAAACAGTACACGACAATTCTCTGGCAAGATGTGGACTAAAGACTCTGCTGTTAAAAGTCGAAACCACACCCTGGGGCCACTGAGGGCTGAAGTTGTTTCAGTGATGCTTCAGGGTGTGTACCAGCAGCCGGGTTTGAGTCACTGCATCTGTCAAAGCCTTCGTGGAAGAACTGATGTCATGATGATAGAATTCTGCCCTGAACTTCATTAGATCACCTCATGCTCTCCCAGAACCATAACTCTGTGCTAGGCAATACGATAGTGAACAACTAAAACGTCGACTAACAAACTCTTGGCTATGCTATTTAAACAAAAAGCAGTTCAACCAAGCCGAGCAGGTCCAGAAAAGCTGTTATAATCAAAAGCGCTGAAGTCATCTAGCCATTAAATGGGCTTCTAAAGCCAGTCATCCCCAGGGCATAACAGAAGTCTGAGCAATCTGTAACCCTTGGACATAGACCTGCCTTCACGCACAGAATAAGCAGGCCTAATTGCAAACGAAACCCCAAGGGAGACTCAGGGCTCGGCCCAGAAGGCCGTTACAGTGCATCTGAGGTTGCGTTACACAATCCTTGCACGACACGCAGATTCAGCGTTCTGTAATAATCATCCTTGCCTTGCTCCACATTCTCATGGTCAACGGCGACACGACAGTGTAATATCTGAATGCAGAGTGTGAGATGACGACAGTCCTGTGACCATGCAGAGGGCGAAGTTTCCAGGCTCTGTGGCCCTATACGTCCCCGCTCTGATTGGCTGCCACACAGCAGTAATCCGAGAGCGTCCGACATACCTGTGTGCTCGTACTTGTGCCTCAACAAGGAGCTGCTCTTCTGGAAGAGCTTGTCGCACAGGTCACAGGCGTACATTCCGTTCTCGGTCTTCCTCATCTTCTTCCGGGGGGGCGTGGAGTCGGAGTCATTTTGGTCCTCCGGGCCAGGGGCTCCGTCAGAGCTGGTGTCCAACCTCTCCTCCTGGTCAGTCGGGACCAAAATGTAGATGAGAAAGGCGGGATTACGGGAGCGATCAAATCTGACAGAAAGTGCCTGAATGGTGCTTAGGTGCTGTTACCTGCACAAGCAGCAACAGCAGGACGGTCACGTGTTGTCATGTCGAAACAAAGAACATATGAGCCATGTGCTTAAGCAGTAATAGCTGACCTCAAAGCCCTGTGCCTGGTGATGTCATCCCACAGACTCGTGTCACAGTTCGCCATGGCTAGGTGACAGATTGTTATTTAGACCCATGGATAATCGGGACCGCTCCTGCGGTCTGGTATTCAGGTGTAGGCAGACCACGCCCTAAAACAAACGCCTGCTCGACACATTAAATCAGTACTGGAAGAGCTCTTCCAGGTGCTAGTCTGCTTACACAGCACCACAGCTGTGCACAAAGGTTCCTGTCAACCGGATTGGTTACAAGACACAGGCCATTAGCTGATAAAAGCCTAATCTTATATGCTAACAGCCCATCCAGTTTTGACTGACTCCAGCACAAGATCTTCTATATCTATACATACACAACCCTATCTATGTCCTACATGTAATGGACACAGATATATGATTCAGAAAACTAGAAGTGCTCTTGTCACACCACCTGTAAAGACTACGACGTGTGCCAGAGAAGGAGCTCCAAGATTACGACACGGAACCCAAGACCTTGATTAAAAGAGGCATCATGCTTGGCTTCAAATGTCCCTGTGAGAACCTAACACACAGCTTGTGCTCCTTCACCTCCACTGGACAGGACCTTCAGAGGTATTTTAGGGGCAACTTATGTCACATCAACACCCCTCTAAACAGGTCAGTCTCTACTCAGAATAACATGGAGGGCTTAACTGCTTCGCCTGACTCCAGGTGGGAACCATCCAGAACATCTGGCCCAACACTGCTGCTGTGTTTCCATGGAGCAGTCACACGGGAGATATTACGTCCTTCGGGCTGGACTTTGGTTGTAAAACATGACACCCTTCCAGTCTGTGTAGTTAACCACCTGGAGCATACTGCACAAATTAGCCCACACCACACGTTAACCCGCTGCTGCATTCCCGAAGAGAGATGAGCAAAGTGCATTCACAGAGAGGATGCTGGAGAGTAAAAAGTGTATAACTGATGGGGAAATCAAGAGCTGTGCTCCTACAAAGTCATCCACCTTTCAAGTTGGTTCCTTGAATGTTGTTTAGGGTTAGACTTTGCATTAGCTATCTGAAATCCTACAATATCACCTCTGGCACAGCATTACAGCCCATTAAGTTACAAACCAAGTTATTAAGGCATATACTGACATTTACTTATGTTCAATTATATAAAATTTTCTCAAGTGAGATAGGTCATCTAGATTATGAGAGTAATGAGTAGTTTATAGGTCAATAAAAAGTTCCATTGTATCTCACAGAGGTTCAATGACTCTACGCAGACGGGCTGTACAACTCCAGCACTGCAAAGCCTAATAACTAGTTTAACTAGTGACGGCCAATGTCCCAAACCTGGTTGCCACTCGCTTGCGGTGTCCTCAGCTGTATCTCAGTCCCTGCGGGACTCGTCCCTGAAGTGGTGTAAGTGTAGGTCAGCTGTGGAATCAGGATGGTCTTGCTGGCCGTCAGCGCCCGTAAACAGGGCACGTTGCCCTGGTCGGTGATGGCCACGATTGTAGGCAGCTGAGTGGTGACAATGTTGATGGGGTTGGCACTTTGTGGAGTTACGTAAATAGTGTCTGTCTGTGGCTGCTCTTTTTTTGTGCAAGTCAAGTTCAGGGGTTCCTCCTGAACGGAGTAAACACTGCTGTGGTAAACACCAGCACCGCCCACCTCTCCCTCCGGCTTTTCCCGGGAGAGCTTTGGTAGTGACAGGTCAAGAGGCTCCGCCTGCGCACCGCTCGCTGAGTCGTCCTCTGATTTGATGATAACAGGCCCAGTCGAGGACAGGTTTAGTGGTGACGGTGGTGACTCCTCAGGATCCGCACTACCAGGCTCGCTGGAGCAAACCAGACCACTACTGGCAGCTGGTTCGCCCTCGTCCGCCCCCTTCTCAGCCGCAGCCGGCGATGTGGGCTCCGCTCCGTTGCACTTGAACGGCGGTGCTTCTGCTGCAGGGGTCGGGGGCCCAGAGCTGCCTGCCGACATCTGACCTGACCGCATCTTCTCGAACCACTTCTTGACCACATCTGCAGGTAGGCTCACAGAGTCTGAGATCTTGGTTAACTCTTCCTGGGTGGGCTCTGCATTTAAGGCGAAATATGCCTTGAGCAGTGACAGGAGGTTATTAAATGGAGGCTGGGTGGATGAGAGACCTCCATCAGACAGGAGCGCTGTAATCCGGCAGTCAGTCCCCTCGGCATCTGCTCCTTCGACCTTTGAACCGTTGGCCCCAGATTTGCAGTGGTTCAGCTTGTTTAGTGCGGCTAAGCCCCCCGGACAGTCGTCACAAAGGAGGCAGGTGCTGTTGGTCTGTGTCGGTGCTGACTCCACCTTGTCTGTCTTCTTCTCCATCTTTTCATTCTGCCCTGGTTTCACAGTAAGGTCTTCCGGAAGCTTCTCGGCCTTGTACACCTCTGTATTCTTGGGAGCCTCCTCCTTTTGGATTTGGGCAATGGGCTGCACCTGGCTGGGCTCCAGGTTGTAGTTGATGATGATCTTGGTGGTGCCGTCTGGCTCCACGATAGGAAGGCTGATGGCTGAGATGACGGAGTGGCTGGCCGGCTGCACCTGTGCTTGTCCGGTGGAGACCCCTGGGTCTTTGGCGGAGGCGTTGGCTTGGGCACTCTCCAGGACCTGGCGAAGCACGGTCCCATCCACGGCCACTTTGAGGACGTTCTGGATGTCACTCAGATTAATGCTGATAGGTGAGACCAGGCCCACGGTGGGCAACACCACAGCCTGCACCAGTCCCTGGGGAGGGGCCACGGCGGCCTGGAGGGTAGGGCCGTTAAACACACCATTCACGCCGGGAGCCACCACAACGGGCTTGTACTCGTATTCCGTGGGCTCCGTCTTGATCTGGGGCAGCTGTTCCTGTGAAGGCCTGCCGTTGTCGACCTTTTGCAGGTGCCCAGGGCCAGAAGGCAGAGGGGGTGGGGCTGGGGAGGGACATGGAGGGGCGACGCCCACAGGGCGTGGCCGCCCATTCAGAGGGATTAAGCCGATGCACTTCTTGCTGCTGATGTGGGAGCTGTAGGAGCCGGAGTGGGAGAAGCGTTTCTTGCAGTTGGAGCACTCGTATGGCTTCTCGCCTGAAAACACAAAGGCACATACCGGCCATGCTCGAAGGCCGAATGTTGGGAGTGGAAGTCGACTCCAGAGCGACAATCACAATTAAACATGGAGTGTGGGCTACGCCGTGTACTCACCGCTGTGGATACGCAGGTGCTCCTTCAGGTGGTGTTTGTACTTGAAGGCTTTTGCACATTCGGTGCACTTAAATTTCCGATTGGCCCCAGACTGAGTCACGTGACGCTGCGTAGCCAGGGAGACACAGGCATGGCATTCCAACAAGCTATTCCTGAGAATGTTTCTAAGTTAGTAACTAAATGTATTACTGATATATGAAATCTGGGGAACATTACCAGTAACTTCCATTTGCATTTGTGGATATTATATCAAATTTAATTACCACGCAAGGTGCATTTTTCATTACCCACCTTGAGTTGTTTGTGAGTTAAAAAACATTCTGTTGTCACTAAAATGTAAACAAATACGATCAGTGGTCACTTTATTAGGTACATACTGTTCCTCCAAACAGTGAATTACTTTGCTGCAGGTGAGAACAGGTACTCTTCCTTTAAGTATCTAGACAGCTAAAAAGCCTCATCTAAGAAAGTCTGAATGTGGAGAGACTGCTGGCGCCAGACTTGGTGGCTCCAGCATCTCTAAAAAAGGCACCATCTGGGCATTTTCATGCTATACACTTTCTAGAGTTCGAAGTGAATTGTCTGTTAAACAAAAAATATCCTGTTAGCGGCATTTTTGTGGGTGAAAACACCTCATTAATGATGTTAGAGAAGAACGGCCAGGTTCGGTAACGCTAACAGAAAGGCTACAAGTGCAAAAATAACAACTCAGTCCAGCAGTAGTGTGCAGAAAAGCTTCTCTGAACTCAAAAATCACCTACCTTTACATCTATTCTGGAGGTAAAAGGGGTCGTACCTGGTACTAGCTAGGTATAGCTAACAAAGCGACCAGTGAGTCCATCTAATATCATTTATAATATAACATATTACCTGGTCCTACCTGGTACTAGCTAGGTATAGCTAA
>JAACJT020000064.1:7378458-7399770 GCA_009936485.2 Gymnarchus niloticus | reverse complement strand
GTGAGTCCATCTAATATTATTTGTAATATAACATATTACCTGGTCCTACCTGGTACTAGCTAGGTATAGCTAACAAATCGACCAGTGAGTCCATCTAATATTATTTATAATATAACATATTACCTGGTACTAGCTAGGTATAGCTAAGAAAGCGACCAGTGAGTCCATCTAATATTATTTGTAATATAACATATTACCTGGTCCTACCTGGTACTAGCTAGGTATAGCTAACAAAGCAACCAGTGAGTCCATCTAATATTATTTGTAATATAACATATTACCTGGTACTACCTGGTACTACCTAGGTATAGCTAACAGAGTGACCAGTGTGTCCATCAAATATTTTTTATAATATAACATATTACCTGGTCCTACCTGGTACTAGCTAGGTATAGCTAACAAAGCGACCACTGAGTCTAACATATATAATTAAGCATTTTAATTATTTAAATTACAAAAATACATAGCTTTTAAATTATCGGAAAGAATTCATTTGGTATAAACAGACAGAGGCATATGCAGACGTAGTCATTACATGTAAATAGCAGTTCGTAATGATAAGAAACCCCTTAGAAAATGAGCTGACCCGGTGACCTGGAAACGGTACTGCTGTGTACTGGCAAGAGAATGAGCCAGAATAACTGGCAGTACACTCAGTCTGAACGTGGCTTCCACACCTGCTCTCGGCCGGACTTGTGTGCTGTCATGTGCCGGTCCAGCTGTGTGCGGTAGGCGAAGGTGTAGCTGCAAAGAGAGCAGCTAAAGTTGTCCTCGCTCTTCTCGTGCCGGTACTTGATGTGCTCCTTCAGGGACGTGTAGCGCTTGTAGCCACGCGAGCAGTAGGGACACGTGAGCAGCTGGGAGAAGGCATCAGGGGTACCTAAAGAGTGACAGCCAATGAGAGCGCAGAAGACACTAGTGGTGAGATAGCTAATGACAGCTCTGAGGAAATCTTCCTTCTTTCCACTATGAGTTGCTATTTCATCTCAGAATTTTTATTTTTTTCCCTTTCAAATAGGGTGGCTTTTGTGAGAATATCAAAGGATTCCAACAGATATATACAAGGCTACCCAAGTGACATATATAAATTCACATACATCTGGCAAAAAGCCTTGAACTAGACTGATGCTGTCTGTTTTTCCAGAAAAAAAGACATAAATTTCTAATCTGAAATAATCTTGTAATCAAAATATCCACTTGAAAAATTAAACACGGGTAAATTTTTACTGGCTATAAAAAATATAACACAAACACAAAAAGGAGGTCATTGATTAAACTAGGCATGTAACAATAAATTCCGATCAAGGCAGCAGAAGAAAACAAATGGGTAAGTTTTAGTGTTGGCAAGCTTCCTGAACGTCAGTAATCCTGGTCTGACACTACGCATAAAAGCATGATTACTTTTAGACACCTTCCCAGTAACCCCCCATAAAGTTGTAGCTTCGATGTTTGAGTTTAAAAAGTGAGAAAACACACACACTCCCCCTAGTGGCCGGAAGACTTTCCTGCAGAAGTAGAAGTGGGTGGAAGAGGAAAGTGATTACCATTCTCATCATGACCAGTGGCCTCCGGTGTGTTCTGTCTCAGCTCGTCCTCAGGAGCCTCAGGATAGATGACGGCTGTGTCACTCTGTTGTAGCATCTCTTCTACCATGGCATCCGTGCTGCCTTCCTCTTCGCCGTCTGACCCACACTCATCTTTTACTGTAAGACACATGCATACACTCTGTACTATTCTTCACATGATACTTCTGCCAACTATTTGTACATCGTGACCCCACCTTGCTCTCCATGTTATGCGCATACACACACACACACACACACACACACACACACACACACACACACACACACACACGTGAGAGCAAAGCCTAGGGTCAGAGCACAGGGTCTGCCATTTATCTGGCAAACCTGGAGCAGTATTAGGAAATAAGGGCCTCATTTAAGGCCCCAGAAGTGAAGAAGGGTTACTCTGCCTGCCATGGGATTCAAGCCAACAACCTTCTAGCTATAAGAAGAGACTCCAAACGCAGAACACTGCACATCACCCCGTAAAAAGAAAACCTTCTTCACAAATACTGAAAGAAAAAAAGTCTCTTTTATACTCCACATTAAATATAAAATGTATTTTTAAATATCAGATAAAAGCAACAAGGTTGTAACTTTATTAAATATATGAAGATTTTGTGCTTCATTACATACATGTATACAGTGAAGCTAAAAATATCTGTTTGAAAAATAGAAAACTGGTGCGATGGAGTAATGTAGCTCTCTGGGGTGAACTCCTCACCAACACGGCTTATCAAACACAGCGATAAAGAGTGACCGCACATCGCCTCTGCACCTTGTAGCCTCCATTCTGAGGGGAAAACAAGAGCAAGTTTCCTCTTGAGCAACTGACTCTCTCGTGTTTAATGCTCTTCCACAGGGGTCCACCGTATTGCTTGCCCTTTCCCTGTGACCATATCTTCAGGTGGCCAATCGGAGACCAGAATGCTCACTGCTTTGCTCTGCTCACGCCTGTGCGCTAACATCACAACTGTGTACTGGTCAGCACTGCACTGTCATCGTCTGTACCACTGTCTGCCTTGCACTGTTTGCACTGTTTGTACATGTTTACACACGTGCACTTTATGTTGTTGTGTGTAGTCTTTTGTAGTCCTGTGCTCTGTGTAGCACCGCGGTCCTGGAGGAACGTTGTTCTGTTTCACTATGTACTGTACTACCTGTATGTGGTTGAAATGACAGTAAAGAGCTAGTTGACTAATGTTCGTCTGTGTCCGTGAACCATTAAAGGTAAAATCATCCCTTTAAGGTGATGCGCACATGGCAACCAGCAACAATGGACTACTATGTTTGGTCAGTAGTAGGTGGCAGCACTGACATCAGTCAAGGACTGAGGCTGTCAGAAAAAAACTGGAATAATTATTACTGTTAGGAGAATGATGTGATTTTTCAGGTGATTGGAAAAATTCACAGGGGAACATTCAGCTGAATTTTCAAATGTTCCTGTCACTGAGCTGTTTGACCTGCATGACTTCATGAGAAGTAAATCACAGAGCCTCAGCCTCAAAAAACAGTCACACTGCTTTTCTTTTGGGAAAAATAGAGGGCTAAAAAATCCAGCTGCCCTGTGTCTGTCTGCGAAGAGTTTCGACACCGTAGCATCTGCGAAACACGTGTTTCCCTCGTAGCGCTAATGAGACCTGTGCGCACTAATGAGGGCTAATTAAGACACCACCTTTGAGGAAAACCGTAATTGTGGGACACAGGCACGCTCCTCGTCAGACCTGTGCTTCCTGTGGCAGACCCTTAGTTCTGAAGGAAGGTGAGCGTCTGAACATGATCAGATCACTTTGAGAGCAAAATAAATGTCTGTTCATTGCTGGTTCGTTATGTACTGCCGTAAAGAACTGCCGTTTAGGGTCAAATGAACATTTTTATTTTGCTGTATATTTATATTTTGTTGTGAGCAACTCCGAGGAGCAATTCCAGTATTTGTGATGACGCCTTTAGAAAACGTGTATGGTGGTAATTGCTCTATCGCTAATACTGGTACCGAATGCACGAATGTTCACGGTCGGCTCCTGATGTTACTGCCACCTAACCGTTTGCGGCTCAGAGAAATATAGAGATCTACTAAATAGAATTGATTTTGGTCTAATTATTATACAGTTCTCTGAGGGCTTTTTGAGGAATGTGTTCAAAATGGGCTTTTCAGGTTCATCTGTGGGTCTGTGAAAGCCACCTTTGTCCCCCCTCTGAATGACATTATGACAGGCCTCCCTGCCGCACAAAGCAGCCCTAACGATGCATGCTGCGCCCTGTTCCTCACGTCCGCCACCGTCACTGGTCTCAGCTGCGGTGCCGGCGGAGGCCGTAGTTTTGCGGCTGTTGCCACGGGAACCAAACGCAGCCCCCGCGTCCCCCCCTACCCAAAGCAGTTCTAAGAGGGGCCAGGTGGTAGCTGACGAATCGGATTGAGGGAGCCCTTTCACCCTTGTGAACGGGGGGGGGGGACGGACTCAAGTGCTACTACCCATGATGCTCTGCAGGTTCTCTTCCCATGACCTCATGCGAGGCTGCTCTCTCTCTCTCTGTCAGGGAGACGCCCTTTTCTCTGAAAAATAGTTGCTGATTTTCTCCCGTGGTTGACTGTGCATTGAAAAGCGGCCATCTCCAATGCACTGTGCTTAGCTAGCTGGACAGCTATCACTAGGAGGGACGACTTTGATGCAGTAAATTACTCAGTTTGACTGTAGTAATTAAAACCACTTGGTAATGAATGGAAACAAATTTCCAAACCACGTGACTAACTGTGTTTTGCTCACCAGGGTCCAGTTAATGTTGCTTCAAGGTCTTAAAGATTTCACCATATTATAACCCTTTTAAGGGTAAGTCAACACCTTTTACCATCTGTGTTGGGTTACAGCTTTCACATGAACTGGTGAATGGTTTCAGGCCACCCTCACATATGATGTCACCACTCAGCTTATCATTTTCCATGGTTACCACCAGGTGCTACCCAGGTCTCCATGGTTTCACCTTCTACCGCCTCTTCAACACACAGGGTTCTCCGCAGAACCATCCGGAACGCTGGGGTCTGGGCTGTCGGGTGAGGGGTACGAGGCAGAGGACCAGAACCTTGAGCCATGATACCAGCCCGGTGCTCGGTCACTCAGGACTGGTGAGAGAGCCCCAAGGAGTCAAGCACCGTGTGCCACATGCTGATCCCCCCACCTGGGCCGCTCACCCCCCAGGCCAACAAGCCCATCTGTTGCAACCAGTCTGACCGCAGGTCTGCTTAGTCTGCCATGGTCCCTCTCCAGAAGGAAAGGGTGACCTAAGCAAAGCATTAAAATCCTCCAAGGAGATAAAAATACCCCAAGAGGACCATTTTTTCATCTTTTGGGATCTAATTAAAAACCATTTCAATTAGAATAAAAATATGTTTGTTTTAGACACAGCTGAACAGCAACTGTTTTGCCCCAAAGTAACAAGCGTGTGTTGGCCCCTGCAGACAGCTGGAGGAGACCCTGTAGTAGGCAGCCTCGAGCCCTCTAGGCATTGCTGCTGTGCTCTTATGGCAGACAGTGATGGATGTCACACTTAGGCTGAAGAAGAGTGGGCCAGTCCTCATCTGGAGGTCACATGTGCTCTTTATGATTAATGGGAGGCCGGAGAGTCCCTGGCATGTGGTGCAGATGATTTCGTCAGGCCGTTCTCATGCCGTGTGCCTGGATAGTCGCCACTGCCACCAAACGCTTGTGGTGATGTGGTTTTTATCGGCTGGTGGGGGGAACAACCCAAGCATGCCGACGAAGACGCGAAGAGCAGAGTGCCAGCCAGGAGCTTGCCATGTGGATGTGAGAGGCCAGGGGCGAGCCGTGATGCACAGTGTAATGGCTTAATTACCAAGTCTGAAGGAACCGAACGACTTGCATCACCAGTAGGCTTTCAAAATCACCAACTACAGTCCTCAAGTACAAACAGAAAAAAAAAAAAGAAACGCACACAAACACAGAAATATCTCTGCACAACAGAGAAACTAGGGGCTGCTCAGGGCGCTGAAGCGGATGAAACCAAACTAACCTTTGTATCCCAGTTTGGGCTTCAGGAGCAGGCCCCCCGCTGGTGTGTCTGAGAACGAGAGGAGATGGAACCAAACTAAACAGCTGGAAGGAACTGAAATTGAAAGCAGAGGCCTTTCACTTTAGCTCAGAGCTGGATAATTTAAACAGCTTTTCCTTTAGACCCAAGAAAAATAGACTTGATGATACACGGTAGTAATGGGACAAATGAGGCTTCAAAACCCATGGTGGGTGGGAGTATCGCCAACATTCATTGGCTAGTTTGGGATACTCCCACCCACCACAGGATTTAAAGCCTTATTTAGCACCAGCATTCATTGGTTAGTCTGGGATACTCCCACCCACCATGGGTTTTAAAGCGTCATTTAGTGCCAGCATTGATTGGTTAGTTCAGGATAAGATACTCCCACCCATAATAGGTTTGGAAGCCTCATTTGTCCCATCACTAATATACTGTGTTTTTTAAAAATCCATGCAAAACACAAACCCACCACAATCACATTCCATTTGGTTTTAAACATGTTTTCTGTCTTTAGGTATTAATCACTCCTATGAGCAGCTGCCCAATGAAAATTTATTCCCAAACTCAGAAGTGCAAAGGACATCGCTGGTTCTCGTTAAGGAGGCAGACTGTAATTTCATGGCTGATGATGATCGCTTTATTATTCCGAAGATCAGTGCCTTCGCAAAGATGCGATCAGCGTGTAGCATCACAAGCTCCGATGCTGCTAATCGTCTCGTCTGTGCCACCCAGCAATGATGACAAACTGATGATTTACCCCCTTTGAATTCTGAGATGGCCAGACTACAAAGATGGCACCCATTGTAGTGCCAGCTTGTAGGTCAGTCACTTGGATGTTCTGCCACATCGCTTTAAAATCCAAGATTAAACTATACCTTTTCAACCTTCCAAACAATGTCCCACAAGGGGATCCAGCTCAGCCAAATCTGATGAGTGAAAAATGTAGGATTACAATAAAAATCAAAACAAACGTGGCATAGTCTCAAGAGTCCCTGTTTAATTCTACAAATGTTTATAGGGGGACAGAGTTCCCATTATGGTGCCAAAACATTAGGTTCGATATGTGTGACATTTAATAAGATGAAGGTTCTTCAATGTTGGCAAGGCAGAATACTGCCTGAACTGAAACAGGAATTAAAAAAAAAAAAAAAAAGATTTTCCAGCCTTAAAATGATTTGCGTAACATGTCCTCGTAAAGATACTCCTGTAAATTTAACTAAAAAAGTGCTTCCTAGATTATTTGCTGTAACGCACAGCCCTACGCAGCCACTTGATGAAACGTACAGTGTTTGCTTGATGGAGTGGCATTCAGGAACCCACCCGGCCCCTTCAGGATGGGGTCTCCCAGTGTCAGCACAAGTGGGTGGTTTTGGGATCCCTCTTTTCTGGGGAAAAGGCGTTTCTCTCTCACATGGTGATTCTTAACCCCCATTAACCCACCGGCGGTCAAACCATCCTGCCATCCCACGGGGGGAGACACTGTCCTCACAGAAGGTGCTTACTCAGTCTGAAGAAGCCCTGCCCCCTTTGCCATCGGCTTTCCCTTTCTGCCAGGACCAGACAGCTGTCTCTTCGAAGGAAGGTGAAAGGTCAAACTCTCCCCGCTGCGACCCTGCAGCGCTGTTTGGGCCAAAATAGGAACTCCATACGGAGAAAGAGGCCACGTTAACCTCTCCTGCCTTCTGTCGGCCAGTGGATCAGCGGCTTCTCCACGAGGCAGCCACCTATTTGAAGTGCAGAATGTAGCTCACTCTCCCATCCTCCTCTGGACATTCATTTGGGTGACAGTTATATTACACTATGATAGGAGTGGGCACCGGAATCGATTTCAGAAGGCAGGTGTCAGGCCTCAAGCTCACGCAGCTCTGAATGGGGGTTTCCTCGTCCGTTCGGCCTAAAACACTCTGCCTGTCTGTCGGTATTAATCACCTCATTGAGCAGCTGCCCAGTGAAAAACGGTTTCCAAATTCGAGAGTGCAAATGACATAATTGTTTCTCGTTAAGGAGGCAGATTGCATAATTGCATCGGTAATGATGTGATGATTGCTGTATTATTCCGAAGATCAGCTCTTTGACAAAATTCTTATCAGCAGTTTGAATTATGGACTCGTGTGCCATTAATCCTCTCATCCGCGCTGCCCAGGAATGATGATGGACTGACAATTTTCGCCTCCTTGGATTCAGAGTTAATCAGGTTGTACAAACCTTTTTTTTAATCATTGGTGAAACGGCCGGCAGTAGTTTCACTTCGGTTTTCTTACTGGAGATGTGTAAACTTATATTAGCGTCAAGAACAGGAAGGGCCAGTGCTGTGCTGAGCCCCCCCCCCCCCATCCTGACCTTTGACCACCCCAAATACCCCACCCAGATCCACTCTTTCCCCTCCCAATCATCGAGTGATGTTATTTAGCTCATTATATAATGCTACAGCACTCTTAGCTTTTCCATGCACCTGAACGCTTAGTGACTAGCCTGATTACGGACACCCCTAAGAGCCCTTCTTGCACTGAGCCCCAGAACTCCTCTTTCACAAGCTAAACCCCATTAGCCTCTCATTCACCTCCCAGATCCCTTAGAACATTCACTCTGAACCACCAGCAGTATCTGTGGAGAACAGACGTGATCCTGTGAGCCCTGGCCTGATGGACAATTACAGCTTCCTGTCTGACTTATTCGGTCGGCGGCAGAGGACTATTACGACTTCCTGTGTGGTCTGAGGAAGTGGGCTGCTCTGGGTCCCATGCGCGAGTCCGCTCACCTTCCTCCCAGACTTCCTCGTGCTCCGTGGAGCCGTTGGGCGCCAGCTCATCCTCCGGCACGCTGCTGTCGCCGTCGCCGCCATCCGGCAGGCTGTCCTCCTCCACGATGTGCAGCTTGTCCTCGTCGTCCGAGTCCGAGGCGGCCTCCGCCACGTTGCCATAGTTTGAGACTGCGGGATGGTGGAAAGAGCGGGAGATTAGGAATGTTGACTTCATAAAACAGCAGGCGTCTCTCAGCTCATTTCATCACCATCAGAAGTGAAAGCGTTTCTAGCTCGACATTCCCCCTCCCCACAAAGCTACAGTTTTAACAACACTCAGAAAAAAACTGACAACCACCTTGAACAAAACAACAGAGATACTCAGGAAGGCTTGTGCACGGGCCCTCAGAAAGTGTAGAAAGATTCGCCGATGTTTCGGGGCTTTTGCAACACTTCCCCTGTGCCTGAGGTGCAGAATGATGGACAGAAGATACAGACTATGGAGGAAAACTAAATCAACACTAGGGAGTCCAAGCTGAGGCCTGTGCTGATACGGCACCTACAGGACCCATGATAGCACACTGCCCTCGGCTTACAGTAACCATAGCACAGCTCGTTCACACAACAGCGCGGCAGCATTAGGGTTACGGCAAGCTCTGACACTTGGAGGGCCCATGGTGCAGTTTAAGTGAGAGTTCCGGTCTGGCTCCGGCACATTCAGGAAAGTCAGCGCAAATGCCCAGGGAAGACATCAATAATGCACCCCCCCGCTGTAAGTACAGTTCCTCCGAGCTGGGGGGGGGGCGTCCTCATGTCACAGTAACATGAGTTGAGCAGGGGTTGGTCTGTTAGGCACTGAGGGAGACTCTCTCCATCCTTGGTCGTGCCCAAACAAAACAAAAGGACACCCCTCCCCCCCACGCAGCCTGTGCTTATGACTCAGATGGCAAATATACAAATGGCCACCAGGAGGCGACGGACTGTGACATGGCATTTCTGTGTCAGCCTGATAGACACTCATGTTTGACTGCTAGCCTGAGCACGACTACAGCCCTCTGCTTCGAACCTGCAGCAGTCTAGCACAGGTTCCCAACAGCCATTCCTCAGAGGCACGTCTGAGGCCACCTAAGAGTGGTTTGGTCCAGAGTCACCCCCTCACTGCCATAACAAGACAGCACAGAAGACACGGTTAGTTCAGCAGTAGCGAAGACGCCAAGGGATATACAGTGGGATGGTAGTAAGCTACTTGTATTTGCTATTTTTCAAATACAGACACATAGGAAATTCTTTGGTTTTCACAAATCCCTCCTTGCTCTCCATGAGACATACATATACAGGTGTGAATGAAGCTTACGAACTGAGCGTGGAGCCATTTACCTCTGGCATTCCTGGAGTAGTTTTTAGGAATAAGGGCCTTCCTCAAGGGCCAAGTAGTGATGTACGTTCCCTCTGAGGACCATGGGATTCTGCTCCCCAGTGCAGTTTCCTAACCCCCGGAGTCAACTGTAAATAATACACTATGGGCCTAGTGTATTAAAAACATCAACTGGAGGTGGATTTTAAAAAACACTCTACAGTTATCTAGCAGACCTCCTGTAACAGCTGATCCTTGTACAGGGTCCTCATAAGCAAGGAGCCCATCCCAAAAAGCAGAAAGCACTGCAGGAGGTCATTGGAATATACAGAGGAAACACGGGCTGAACAGAAAGTCCACAAAAACGCCAATTTTCAATCACTATCCTTCTAATTAATAATCATATTATAATATTTACATTTCCTATTTGTAATCATTCCTGAAAGCAATGATGATGACACATACATAAAGCACCAAGACTAGGAAATGAAAACGTCCACAGGCAGCTAGGGTCTCCAGATTCAAGGCTTAGTCATGAATTGGCGGCGACGCAGAGAACTGTTTGGCTAAATGACTCTACACTGTGTCTCACCAAGGAGAATTTCCCAACGTCGATCCTACATCCCGCAGTGCTGCTTCTCAGAGCCTCTACAAAACAAACAATGACATCACCACAGAACCCCAACGCCTGGGATGGGGGTGGAGGTAGGGGGCGGTCCTGCTGCTTCCACTTCCTCTATGTTCTGCTAGGTCAGGGCCGCGCGGTGAGCCAGGAATCCCGGCCCGTCCCGGATAAGCGACGTTCGGCTGAGGCTCATCGGGAAGGGCTCTTTGCTAAAACAGGACGTAAGTTTTAGCTGTGGACAGACTGCAGGAACTCCAGCCACGGGTTCGAGGGTTTTTGTTCCATCCACAGGAAGGAATTTGGGGCAGGAACACGAAAAAAGGCAGGATGCGTGTGTGATGTGTAATACTGAGGCCATTTAAACGGTCAATATCCGGCCTGATATCTCTCGCTTACGCTCCCAACCACAGACCTCTCTCTAGGGGGCGCCACTGCTTCTTAGCCTCCCGCCTGCTCCCAGTTCTATCACGACAACCCCTCAAACTCATTTTCTGGGTGATACATTTAAGGAGCTTCATTACAGAGCTGGTTTCCGGCTCAGTAACCTTTGCTGAGAAGGTGCCGGAACAATGTCCTAAATAACAGAGTGGCACACACCAGTTAAGCAACAGTGTCACTGACACAGAACAAGGAACATGTCAAACACCCCAAGAAAACATCCCAGAAATGATGAAGAAGGCACCTCTGTGAGTCAGCCTACCAGTACGGTATTTTTTGTCTTATCTAAGCAGCTAATTAGGTTTCCTAGGTCACCTCATCTTTTTTAGGAAGGTTGTCAAGTGCTCCACATAGCCTCTCTGATGCAAGCAAGCCAATTAATATGGCCTTTTATCTGGCATTGAAATCTGTACACTGAAAACCCCATTCAGTTACTGCAGGAAAAATCCTGCTGAAGCGTATGACAGTGGAACCCCCTCAAGTCTGGTGTCTTAAACACTACGCCCCCTGCTGGTTTATCTCTATGCAGACATCTCACAGCCGCTCCTCGTGAATTTCATCATTATAAATTGGGAAGCCTGGCCTGTGGTGTTGTCCTGTGAAACTGAGTGACAGTCCAGGGAGTTTGGGTAGTGACCTGACAGGGTGACAGGGACCTCCCAGTGGAGAATACGACCACGCACTGCCATCCATTACACACTACTGGGAAAACAGCCTGGCATACGGGGAGAGGAATATAAATCGGAATCGAGGAACAGGGCAACTTGGCCGCCTGTGTTTGTGTCATAAAGCACTGTTTCTGCTATTACTTATCATCACCACCACCATCATCATTATCATCATCATCACCACCATTGTCATCACTGTCGTCCTCACCATCATCATGATTATCATCCCAATCATTGTCACCAATGTCACATCATCATCTTTACCACCATTGTCATTATTATCATCACCATCATGACCATGGAACCCATGGGTGATGCACTCACTGTACCGCCAGCCTCAACCTGCCCTCCCTGCCCATGACTGCCCTCACTCCCCTCAGGACTAGGGGGACTAAAGACGGACCCACAGACCAAGAGAGTCACTGCGTCCTCGTCACGAGCTGTGCCGGTTTGTTGTGGAGTCAGCTGGCCCCACTGCTCTGGGTCCACCACTATGGCTGGGATAGCAGCTACGCTCCTGCCCCCCTGGTAAAGTTCAGAACTTTGCGACTGCCTAGAGGAGCGGGCTTCAAGGCCGCAGGCGGTGTGCGATTTTCCAAACAGGCCCTCTCTGTGTTTTGGTTAGTTTCGTCCTGCGAAGCTAACAGATTTACAAGTGACACACACACCATGCCCGGAATTGGAATGTCACCATCCCCTCCGGCATGTCGAAGAACAGCTTGATCATTGGGTCAGATGGGAAGGTTAGCCAACGAGCACAGCCAGCACTGGTCTTGCTGCTTTTGCCACTTTCCTCCCTGCATTCGATTTAAGATTAGCCTGAAAGCAGAATCATTTTCTTTCGTTATTAATGCAAGTTTACATGGGTGGGAAACCATGGTGTGTGGAAGACATGGTGGTGGTCACAGACCACTAGCCTGAGCTGGTCCTGGATTTAGCAGGACACTAATGTGTCCTGTGGGTGTGGTCCTATCCTTCATGACAAGCAGCACCAGGGCAAAAAGCAAAGCTACCGCAGCCCACAGTACGGAACTGATTCGGCACGACTCAATACAGCAAACAGGCAGCGCCGGACCATGACCTTCGATGGCTTTCTCTGGTGGCCTAGCCGAATGGACGAGCCACAGTGGGTGGAGGCAGATTTGAAAGAATGACTCACGATATTTTTACTCTTCGGTACTTCCATCTATAGAACGGCAAAGTCATTAAGGGCGATTTTAGGAAACTGCATGGAATTCAACTCCAGTTCACTTCCAACACCCAAAAACACACGGGGGGGGTCGTCAGTGAGGGGGGGTTTAAAGAGTCACCCCAGCTGTAGAGACCCAGCACCTGTTGAGTAGGGATATGCCAGCCAATGACCGAAGCACAATAGCTCCTCCGTATCACTGATCGTACAAACTGCCAATACATGCTGGGGTCTGTCCAACAACAGAGAGACCCGAGCTAAGGCTGCTACACACGTAAATGGGCCGTCTCCCAGGAATCGGCTGGTTTAAAGGGGCAGAATTCAGATCTTTGTGGGGGTCTGTTTCAGCACGCATGATTCAACGGTAAACCACATTATCAAAATTGGTTTTCTCTGCTGAGGAAAGCAGGTTTACTCAACCTGAAACAACGCTGAACTTAACACACACCAACTGTGCTGTGGGGCTGGAATTCACCGGCATTGCGCAAAAACAAGACATGAGACATGAGTACTGGAAAGTATTAGAGTGGAGAGAGTCAGACTAAGGCAGGCGGCGGCACATAAGCCTGAGGAAACCCTGAATGTTCAGAGAGTATCCAGGATTGACGGTCTAGATTTTTTACTATTACTGCCTCTTCTACAGTCTGGTGTATGTGTGGTCGACCTCGATGTTAGTTAGCATTTCGGTACCTTTGGAGAAACGCCTCGGCCTGACAGTGACGCTGGTTGACGCACTTCCTAAGCTGTCTGGCTACCCTCCACGTGCCCACGTGCCACTCAAACAGCGACTGTAGGTGTGAGTTTCCGGGTGACAGAACAATGCCCCGACAGCATGGCAGACACTGTAGAACCCGTTGGTACCTGGGCTGCGATGTGCACACAGATAATGCTGAGGTCCCTGGGGGGGGGAGTGGACAGAACAAGAGGAACCCCATGGTAAATACAATGTCCTCAGACAGCAGGGCTCCTACTGTCCTTTGAGCCAGCAATGGGCACAGGGGCCAGGAGTGACCGCCATCTCCATCACATGCTAATGGAGATGCTGGCACACTCACCTCAGGGGGGGCAGTGCAGTAAACACACTATTCTGAAAGTGTCACATAGCGTAGAGCCACAGCTCCCAGCAGTAAACAGAACAATGACATTCATGCGGTAGACATACGTGGGCCGTGCACAGTGAAAGTGAGAATCACTCGCATCTATAAAGCTGAGATCTGTTATCTGTACGTCTTACCATTTCAGGTTTTAACAAGACAGACTTGAAGTCTTCGCGAGAGCGTAAGCATTTGAGGCGGAGGCAGAGTCAAGAGGAGGACAATGTGAGGTACCTGAGAGCTATGTGTGGGAGGGGGCACGGCAGGGTAAAGGGGGGGAGGGGCTGGAATCATTAGCACGCATAATCTGTGCCTCCAGATGCTTCCTGTAGAGGCTCAGGTGCTCTGAGATGCTATAATTCTTCCCCCAGAGAGAGACAGGCAGAGAGGGAGAGAGAGAGAGAGACAGAAATGTTCCCACAGAGAGCGACCGGAAGCAGGCAGGCAGGAGCTGCCTGACAGCTCACCTTTTCCACCGGCCACGACGAGAACGTTGAGAAGGCTCAGAGACTGCGGCTGCCCACAAAACAGAAAAATCAAGAGATACACTGATAGAAGAGCCACAATTCATGGGGAGGGAGAACAGTAGGGGGCAGTGTGAGCAGCCTGGGGTATCCAGGGAGCATAAGCAGGCACATCTGTGACAGGCAGAGGGGTCTGACCGCTTTAGCATGCCTGTCCTAGTCAAGGCCCAGAGTGGGCGGGACCATACCTGGCGGACAGCTGCGTGGAGGTGACTGCTCACACTCGACCATGCGCACGCAGGGATTGGCGTGTGCCTGTTTATGTTCGTTTTGTTTGCTTTTGCGTCACCCGTGAGTCAGCCTCCACGGCGCTGAGCGGCACTGCAAAATAGGAACTGCCAGGTGCAATCAAGGAGGATTTTAAAATTTATGCTCAAATGAAGGTACTTTGGATGAAGCGCAAGTCTGCTTGCATTAATTTAGCCTCCACAGGAACTCCTAAGAATAACAAGTCTTACTTTTTACATATCAGTAACTTCAAACTTGCATAGGCCTTGAAAAACAACTGGTGACAGAATGAGGTGAATAATTCAAAGGGGAAGAAAAAAGGCTGAGATCAGACCGTGAACAAAGACTTTATCAAAGCTGACCTGCAAGTTTAAAACATCCTGTTCTTAAATAATCCCCACCAATCTAAAATATTGGTATACAGATTTGAAATGACACATGCCAATATGCATTTGTCCAATCACTTGTTCTATGCAGGGTCTCAAGGGGGCTTGGAGCCTACGTAGAAATTTCATCTAAGTATAATCATAATAATGTTAAAGGATGGCAAGCAGAATTAGTTTTTTTTCCAGAAAATTTCACATCCAGAAACAGAAATGTGTTAAACTCTTTAAGGATAAATTAGATTAAGTAGATTAATCCCAAATTCTCACTCCACTGGCTTAGTACACAAAACACATTATATTGAAGCAATGTCACATATTATTTCAACACTCATCTTTCCTTGATTGGATTATCATCATCATCATCACTGTGTCTGCCATACTCTAAAAAATACAAGCAGAGATAGCAATTACAAAATGGCTAACACTCTTTACTGCTCCATCTATGGTAACAAAGTATCTTTCTCCATCTGGACTACTCCAAAGGACGTGTTCACGCATACCCCTTTTTGGGGCTCACCTCTCCATTTATATGCCAGGCAAACGTCAAGAACAAAACTCAAGGTGGTACGTGTGAGTCCAAGCCCAGCTGTCACACAGACAAGCAAGGCTTACTACAAGGTGGCACCGTTATCCACCCATTAATCAGCTGACCGGCCCGTCTGCCTGCTCTGCAATATCACTGTGAGGAGGCACAGAACCCCAGCCATCCAGACCACATACACAAACTAATCTTACTACTGTCTCTCCCTGGAAGGGCTGACCCACTGCCATGGGCGCCTGGAATCCAGTTTCAGCACTGTCTGCGCAGATCTCTCACACACGTATGGCAGTGGGTGGTTAATTCGCTTTCCTTCCTTCCCTTGTCCTGTACGTTCAGAGATGCTCAGCATTTTTATAATCATGTACACATCCTCATGATATTTGACTGGTTCACCACTTCAAACTTTAGCTACAACGGCCAGCTAATATCTTTATATCCAAATAATGACTTTGATTAATGAAATGAAAGCTGCTACACAGCAGAATATCTCACAACTAAGGAGGCCACAGTAAGGCGTGACTGGACATCTTAATTTCAGAAATTACCATTCTCCAGAAGAGTTGGAAGTGAAAGTCATCTGAAACCGGGGACAGAAACAGAGAGGTACTCCTCAGTGAGTTCGGCTCACTCCTCCATGCTGAACCAATCATCCACATGCGGTTTGGTTAAGAAGGTATTTCCCCTGCTATTGTAAAAAATGCTACAAAGAGCTGCCCATTTTCTTGAGCCACGAGACGTTCTCCCGCTTTTAAGAAATGAACAGATGGGACATGTCACAGCCCACCAAACTCAATTATGAAGCAGACCGCGAGCAGGTAATCCAGACAAATCTCTGGCCATGTGTCCACGTCCCGGTGCTCCGACCGTCAGCACAGAGGAAACAGAAGAGGTTTCTGCTCCTTGGTGATGGCAGTCCAAGCAGCCCGCTTCATCTGGTCTCACTGTCTGATTTGACAAAGACCAAAAGAAAAAGCCTGCAAGCCTGCTGAGAAACAGGCGTACTGTTGATATAATTTTAGGCCAGTAAAACCAAGGCAGCATCTTAGCACCCAAATGGCGGCACACTTAACAGATACCTCCCACTCGTCCTTTTGTTTCTTCGTACATGAGACAAGCTGTCGTTATTTCAATCCTAAGCTCCTATTGTATTGTTACAGTCAGATCTGCAAAGTTTCCGGTCCAAGGTCGGGCGTGAGACAGAGATGGAAGGACTGGAAATGGCTGTGTTCCAACCAAAATGCTCTGGCGAAACAACTGTTGGTGTAACGGATCAGTATATGGGACTATGTGAAAATGCATTCCCGAGGGGGCCATGTGATGTGATGCAAGAATGAGACTGCAAAACGACACTGCGATTGCGGATAAGCCACCCGTAGACAGGGGCGCGCCGGGACGGCTGAGTGAGGTTCCTCTCGTTGTTCGGTGGAGTGGGGATCTGCTGGTAGTCTAGCCAGGTGAGATACGGTTCGTCTTCTCCTCTCCTCCACGTTCCTGACCCAGGTTTCTTCGTGTACTCTGCTCCCCACCCTACTCTTCAGTTGGCATACCATGCAAAGGGCAGTAAAGGTTAAAAGGTCATCAACACCGCAATGAGCCTTCTGGGCAAGTCACCTGATCTTCCAGTAAGCACCAATGAGTCATTCCGCAGCGCCCCGACCATTAAATTTATTGCATGTCAGGTATTTGACAGGCACACAATTGACAGCACTCTAATCATGACCACCGCCTGCGGGACGGCCTTTGTTTACCATCTCTTTGCATGTTCAAAATGCAAATTAGCAAAGACTCATCTTGTAACACTGATACTTTCCAGAGACGTCAAAAAACCGCGGGACATTATTATTTTATTGTGGGGGATTCCAATCATGTATTACAAGGGCAGCAGAGACTGCAGCTTTTCAGTAGGTTTAAATCAGCAGCTGCATGAAAAAGCGACCCATTCAGCAAAGATTTATGTGCAGGATGAGTTTTCAGGCAAGAACAATTTGCTGATTGGTCCTCTTTCTGGTCAAATGCTGATTTTTACCTGCAAAAGTGTTTTTTCAAGAGACACTTTTAATTAATCCAATAGGATCCTAGACACATTGAAATCCTGCAGAACCAGTCAGCCCTCTTAGGGAATGGATTAGGCACTCCTGTTTTACCTTATTCTCCCTTGAGTTTAAGTGCTTAACGTGCTATGATTGAGGCACACTGAATGAAGTGGTATCAAACACTTTCACTGAGAACACACCTGATTCCTGTTCAGACGTATCATTTCAAAGCCATCTTACAGTTGAATGATTACCCCCAGCCTACCCCACAGGCTTCTCCAAGCCTTTCCCTAGGCTCCACCCAGCCTTTTTCACAGGTTCCTTCCAGCCTTTCCCCAGGCTTCTCTCAGCCTTTTCCCACAAGCTCCTCCCAGCCTTCGCCACAAGTTCCACCCTGCCTTCCTCACAGGCTCCTCTCATCCGTCCCCACACACTCCTCAGAGTCTTTCCCCAGGGTTCACCCAGCTTTCCCCACAAGCTCCTCCCAGCCTTCTCCACAAGCTCCTCCTAGCCTTCTCCACAGGCTCTTCCCAGAATTCCCAAGAAGCTTTGCCGAGCCTTCCCAAATGGACCCTTTGAACTTCCACAGACTGAGGTCGCCTCAACCCATGGCCATCCTACCGTGATACTGAGTGAGGCAGCTTCCTCCTGGACACTGGGCGTGTGAGTCTGGCTAAGATCCAGGATCATTTAGAAGCAGAAACAGGCATAGCTTAGCTGATGCTAGATAGGCAGAAGATGCCAAACCTTATTTTATACCTCTGGAAATCAACTATAGCAGCTCCAACATGATCCAAGCCTGACCGCCTGTCACACGCATACATGCATGCACAGCAGTCTGAATGCATTAGGTGTAAAGGTGCGGGTGGGGAGCAGGTTAGACAGCAGTGCAGCGGTTAATCATACAGACAATCAAAGAGCTGCAGCATCAGTGGTTTAGACATCGCTTCAGTGACTATGATACTGCTGGCCCAAAACCACTCTTCCATTAGACAAATGGGGGCAAAAAAAAAAAAAAAGGAAAATGGAAATCAATTTGATAGAGTCCAAAGCCAGGGGCAATGCGGTCCCGTGCCGCAACAAGAGACTGATTCAATTTACCTAAGGACCCAGCTGTCGGTGTGAGCCAAATCACCGGCACGGCGTTCTGCTTTCTTTTCGGTCTGCTCTTTTCCTCTGCTGCTCTCCCTCATCTTTTTCCTAATTGTTCCCAAGCTACAGGCCGACCCTTGGGGCCATGCCATCCTGTCTGTTCCCCCCAACAGAAAGGGGAGGGGCTTCCCTCACAGGCTGACCCTCTATGTCACAGTACCACTGTCACTGTAACAGACAGCTTGTGGGGGGGAGTATTTAAATGGGACCACTGCATATGTTTCTTCAACAACACGCTTCCCCTTTGCTGGTGTGGCTGGTCTAGGTACGGGGGGAGGGTCCCTAGGTTCCGTGTGTAATAATTACACAAGTACATACTAACTTTGTAACTTTGTATTTCCCGTGATTAATAAAACACAGTCAAGATCTTCTAGGGAAAATTAACAAAAACAGTAGGTTCCTCTCTGAGTTCACAACACGTGAGTTACTCTGAATAATTCATACAAAACCCTGGGGTCAGGAACTTCAGAACCACCCAAGACATGGTGTACCTCTCTCATCGAAAATGCCCTCCAGATAGCTGGGATCTCGGCTCGACCTGTGAGGTGTATCACCTGATAGGACATAGGGAACATCTGACTGGTAAAGTATACAGGCTGCCTGGACGGGCAAATCTAATCAGAGGAAAGTCAGAGTAAGGTCATATGATGACAAGCAACGTAGAGCGATTGGCAGACTCCTGCACACTCCTGCATGAAGGAGAGTGAAGTTTACACACTCTCCTTCATGAGGACCTCATAACACATTCCGGATCATAATGCTTCATTCATTTAATAGTGTCGTAGACGAGGACACTGAACCACACACCCAAATGAAGACCAGTGCTATTTTTCATAGTGGCCTCCTTTGACCTCTCTGAAGTCTCTACCAATCCAGCATACTTATAAACACCGTTTTGTGTTTTGTTTGGCATGGCACCCACCACAGCCATAACTCCTACTCCACCCTAACACCATCATCTCACCAGCTCACTCTCTCTCGCTTTCTCATTTGACAGCCACTGGCGGCTGCGTACCCTGACAATAAGGCTTCTGGATGTGTAGTTGATGCAGATAAAGAGGCAGTAAACTGGATCAGGCCGGGAGATCATAGCACAGTGGAATCAGCCAGCCGTTCCTTCAACATTGTAAGTTTAACAATAGCAAGAATGACATTTTATTCATGAACATTATAGTATCATTACTGGCAACATGACAAGAAAAACAGGGTTGGTGTGTTTGTTCATTTGGAGCGTCTTGGACCTTTCTGAAGGCCGCCTGCGCTCTGGGATTTGGGGACAGGCACAGACAGCTGAGGCAGCAGCTGGGCACCCCAGCTCAACTCAGCTCAGCTCAGCCCAGCTCGGCCAGGCCCGATACAGCCAGACTGACCCCAGCCCATGCTAGGCGATTAAAGACAGAGGCCCGGGGACAACCCAAAGGCTGCCAGTGGCCCTTCATCTCCGCCCCCGACATGGGACACAAAGAGCCAGCTGGCTGTTTCGGTTTTGGGTGGATCTGAGCAAAGTTTACCCGTTCCAGACCCACCTTAGAACCGATCAACAGTTACACACTGGAGAAAATTTAGGGATTCTGGGTTTCACCAAGAAGTCAGTGTAAGAGCAGGATAATAAGGAGTGGGGATTACTGGAAGCCAGCATAGAAATACATTATGCTGGACACAATATGCCTTGATATTCACACAGGATCGCAGCCATTGTCAGCACAATCATGGGACACATGGGCCGTAGGGCAGGATGTCACAAACCCACCAAGCGCTCTGCACGCTGCATGTGGAACAGCCTGATATGCCTACAGGAGCTTGCTGATGATACAGCATGATGAAGGGAAATAAGATCTCTGACTAAGCGGGGATTCCAGCGGACTGCTCAGCAATCGCTGACTTAGAGAAACCTGAAAATGCTTGCAGGTCGCTCTCTTCCTGGCACGCCGTCTGCTCTCCATACCTGCTCCACTGACAGCCAGACACACAGGCATAGTGGAGGCCAGTGGGATCAGTCAATGATAAGGCTACTCAACATACTGCCCAACTGTATATGGCAAAGTCAGTAGCAGTGTACACAGAGTACATACGTGGATACAAAGACCGAGCTAGATTAGCGATCACCCATTAGACTGAAATCTGAAATCGCAGCCTTTGTAAGCCTCGTGAGCCTGTCTATCTGGAGACAGCCATGAACAGGTGCTAAAATCCCAACTGACTTTCTCTACGGCGCGGCGCAGGCAGAACGCTCAACCCACACATTCCTAAAGTCACAGCAGAGCTGAATCATGTGACAGGCATGAGACAAGCACCATGCCAGTGGGACCTTACCTTTTCACAGGTTAAGTATAGCCATAAGAGTTCCACTAAAAGTGGCCTCTGCAACCTTTTAATCACAGCCGCCACATGTACTCAGGGGAGGGGCAAGCTGCTGTCTCCATAGAAGCAGCCATTTCCTCTACAGAACAGGAAATGATGTCATTATGACTGTATAGTAACAGCCTCAGATTTATCATAGAAAAAAACACAAACTAAGGTGAATTTGAGAGAAAATTTTGGAGATTCTGGCAGTTTAAGAAAAACGTTTCTTTCTTTTCTGTTCCGTGGTTTTACATCAATGTCCCCATCCTGAGGTACAATGTCACTCACAGACACCAACAGTGACCCCGTCCTGAGGTACAATGTCACTCACAGACACCAACAGTGACCCCGTCCTGAGGTACAATGTCACTCACAGACACCAACA
>JAACJT020000064.1:7348043-7364313 GCA_009936485.2 Gymnarchus niloticus | reverse complement strand
TTAATAGTCAGCAGCCTCCTGGATCATAACCCCTTTCCCATGCCTTTCATCCTGCAGTAAGACGCTGACCCCCCCCCCCCCCCCCCCCCCCCGCACTCCACCTCCCCTCCCCTCCCCTCCCGTCCCCTCCCCGCACCTGGTTTACGACACTTACTTTACGACATTACCTACTAACTGCTAACACCTCCCGGCTCTCTTCTCTCTCTCCCCCAGTGGCTGCCCTCCTTCCCCGGCCTGGGGCGCCTGCCCGGCTGCCCGGCTCTCTCCATCCGCTTGCCGGCCCGCTACGGCAGTTGCCTCTGTGTGACGGACCGCAGCCAGAGCTGCGATAGCAAGTGGCGGGCGGCTCGTCCACAGGTGGCTAATTTGGTATTTTCAAAACAAGTTTTGTGGGGTTTTTTAATATAAAAAACAACTCCCCCATGTATAGCCAAGAAAAAAAAAAAAAAAGACACACACACACACACTAACTGCCGACCGGAGCTGTTAACTCCTTAGAAGCTGGGCTGTCAGTCGCCACACAGCTAGGCGTGGCGCGGTATTGTAAAGTACTTTGGTGAAGCACCAAAAAAAGAATGTTAATACAGAATAAGTCCCTATCTGGGGATACTACATTAATACAACAGTCGAAAAGATTGTTTTTTTTTACACAGCACCACAGATCGAAATGCAAAGTCACGCATAAAAACCATCACAAGGACTACGAATGCCAGTGTGCAAAACTGAAAAGCACAAACTAAAGAAAATACAGATTCAGACGCGAAATAAATAATTATCATTAGAAATCCATATGTATGTGCATTTACATATAGTTATAAATACGTGTATATGCAACGCAGCACTTCATATCGTGGAATATAAAATTTAATTCGAATGTATTATCATGAACAATTGTAATGTATCTGCTGAAAACAGAACATTATGAAATTTTTTGCCACGTTCCTCTCTATAAACTGGCCACTGCGTATGTTCACTGCTGGGTGTGGCGTATGTTTTTACTCTGCCAGCGACAGAAATGCACTCGTCGTTCAGCTTTCTATTTTTGCAGTCTATTAATAAAGACCGTATTTCAGGATTTAGAAAAGAAAAAAAAAGTTTAAAAATAGCCAATTAAGTTTGCACAACTTCTTCCAGCTAAAGTGATAAAAATCCGCAAAGAAAAATTATACACATCCTGTAGCTTATTTACAGACACATAGGCCGCATTCAGACGCTCCCATTTTGTGTTTTTGTAGCTGGAACTACGATATGGTACAGCGGCATATCATACATAGCAGTACCATACAGACACAGCAGTACCATAGCAGTACCATACAGACACAGCAGTACCATAGCAGTACCATACAGACATAGCAGTACCATAGCAGTAATTGCGCTCTTCTGAGTAGAGGGGGATTTGAGGTCTATTCACTCTTACTGCAGCCGTTGCATTGTTTCATAAAGATGGACGTATCTTGGTTTACGGTTCACATGGGGACGTTTGATTTTATTTATCAATTTATTAATAAAGTAAAAACCACTTTCAAGTGACTATTAGAAGATCTTACTTCTGAAACATATACTCTGAAAATTAACGGCGACCTGATGTCTAATAAGTTGCATGTAAAATAAGGTTTAGTAGTATTTGTAAATTTGCATCAGATCTGAACAAAAATGAGAAGAGCTCACTGCAGTAACTATCGGTATAACGTGACTTAACTTTGTATTCCAGTGAAAATGAATAGTAGGACTGTTACGGGCATTGATGGTCATGGGACATTCTCCTGCAACTGGACATTTCACCAGAAGAAAGCAGTGCCTGTTTTCAGATAAGGAGGATGTGTTTATCCTAATGCATGTGTGTGTGCGTGCCTGCTTCAGGGGAACCTAACTACCCCCACCCCCCCAGGCTGGCATCTAATTGGATGCTCTTGATTTTCATTTTGGGAAGGACATCATCACCGGACTCATCCAAGTCGAGAAATATGAGAGAGAAAGAGTCGTATGACATGAGGACAAGACTCACTGCACAGCCAGAAGGACTCAGGATTGTTGCCAGTCATTTACACATCAACAGAGCAGCGTTTACACAGCAGTGTTATTCTTGTACCTGACGACTGTCAAGCTTCCTGAGTGACGTCTCAGATAGGCGTATACCTCTGTTAGCTTCTCCTTTTCCTGTGAACATAGCCACCTAACGCAACACAGCCACATGGCTATATCCATGCATATGTTGTGATAAGCCTCAGGAAAGGCAAGAGACAACGACAATTGATAGTGAAAGCATTTCAGAAGCACACAGCCCAGGATTTCAGGAACTATTTTGCTTTTGTAGAAGGAAGATTTTTTTCTTTCAAAATTTCTGATGGATTACATCAATTTCATTTAGCTTTTCGGCAACATATGATAGTAAATAAACAGTGACGTGACATCCATGTAGCATAGCAGTGAAGGACACTAGATTAATAAAGACTGTTGGGTAAGGTGCCTTACGTGAAAAGGTGTAGTGGTCCATGGTATAGACCTCGGGTTCTCGTATGGGTCTATGGTGTGGTTTTCCTTTACAAGGTACTAAGGTTGAAAAACTCTGGCAAATATACAGTTCTATAAATGGGTTAAGTTCAAAGACACTTAGGAAGAAAGTGCTGGCTTAGCAACAAAATAACAGCAGCACTATAATGGATATATTTTATTTTCAGATTGTAAAAAATTCTCAGTCATGATTATAAGGCCTGTGGAATCATAAAGACCAAGATCCTAGGACTGATGTGGGATGCCTGTACACAAATAAACCCCAGCATTGTTTTGTTATGCAATGTTGGCCCAGGATGAGCATGTACGTCAGCCAAATACACACATGCGAGGAATAACAAAAAGTGCATAGAAGTAAAACAAAATTTTTCCCGTTAGCTTTGTGTTGACCGGACCGAGGGAAATATTGAATATTACAGATATTGAAGGTGTGGGGGTCCCACTTTGATTTTTAAAATATGCACTGCTTAAACACACAGGTTTAAAGCCTTGTCAGGACCAGATTTAAATCCCCATCAAATCAGCACTTAACTACTGACGTGAAGATGTACCTTCTAATTGTAAGTTCCGGTTTTGGTAACATAAAGCCTGTGAACTCTATAAAGAAAACCCTGTCTCTATAAAATACCACCCTCCCCTGTTGCCATTTACTGTTCCCAACACCTGTGAATCCCTGTATAAGTCAAGGTCTTGCCGTGGTTATTCAGAAAGGTAATATGATTCAAAGCAGCACATCGTGTGATCTGAATTACAAAAAAGGAACCAGGAACCCTTCTCCTTTTTGTCATGATTCGAAAGCAACAGATTTGCAATGAAATGCCACATTTTCACCTTTAATTGTTATCTTCCATACAGTAGAGCAGTTAAGTTGTTGAGAAGTTGTTCCAATGCGAGGGATTTGAACAGAAAACCCCTTTGTTGAGTTTTGTTTTTAGATTGCATTTTATTTGTCATTTTCGTTTACATACTAATTCTTCATTATCTTCAGATTACACACTTGCGTTGAGGATGCACACCTTTGCCAGCACTGGATATGACAGGCTTAGTATTAAACAATTGGAATCTAACCAAGAGAGAATTGTCTACCCGTTGTGTCTGCACACCTGTCTAAAACCTTGCTGACAAAAAACTTTGCTGTACCATGTGAGTAGCCATGGCTGTAGTTCTCACCTTAAGGCAGACAGAGAGATCGTGTGTGTGTGTGTGGGGGGGGGGATGTCACCATTAATCTAGGGAGGGTAATTCACATGACTGCCATTGCTCGTGTTGATGCATTCCACCAGTTTCTTGTTCCTGGTGTCTCTACTTGACAGCAATCCAGGACTATGGACTGCCCTGTGTTAGATCCAAACAACCATGCTGGGAGGAGCCAATGTGTGCAGTGTTTTTTTTAAATTTTTTACCTTGTTTATTTAGATGAATATTTTGTTCCCTTTCTTTTATACTAACATTTGAATCCCGCATAAAACCACAGGAAGCATGGAGAAATACCATGTGCCATAGGATCCTGTTCACTGAGCAGAGACTTTCCCAAGGAGCTCAAATCTGTTTGACGTTTCTTCTGAAAAAAGTGAGGGGAACAAGTGGTCTGTCCCTCATCATGTGACCGGTATGGAAATGAGGGAAAAAAAAAAACACTGGTAACAGTATTTCTAAATTGTCAAGGCGATGGGAGCAGAAGGAAGGTCCAGACAGCGCTGTAAACGGGCTCCTGTTTAGAGCAAGAGGCTGTCTGGATATGAGACTCTCATTACGGTTTAACAATTTTATGGATAAGTCTGGAATGCCAAACTGGCTGTTAACGAAACTACACTGACAAACCAATCAGGAAAATGACATTAGGTCCCTTCTCATGGTAAAGCAGAGTGCCTTACTTATTTCAAGCTTTTTTCTTATTTCATCCTTGAAGTGGCCCTCTTAAATTGAACACTCTATGTTCTTCATGAAAATGATTTTAAGGCTGTAAAAAGGTATCGGTTAAATACCTGGGGACCAATATGGTATAAGGTTAATTTCTTCAATGGTTATTGGCAAAGATTCAAATATGATGTTTTCTAGATGAAATATGAAATTCCTTTTTTTTTCTTTTGGTAATTTACTATAATCTTCCAGGGTACCATGGTCAGCCAATTTGGGTACACTGAAAGCAAATTTTTTAAATCATGCTTTTCATTTCCTCACTGAAATGCTGCCATGGCCTTAGGCATTGGGAATGAGTATCGCTGCTACTGGAACCATTAGTGAGGTGGCCACCGATGGCAGCGCCAGCCCAATTCCAAAAGATCTTCCCCTGGGGTGGACATGTTTTATAAGCAGAAGCTTTTGTTCAAAGTGACAGACATGTGAGGAAACCCCAGGAACAGAAACCAGCGTCAGCAGGCATCACTAGTGTAGTTAGGGCTAAGGGCCTTGCTCAAAGTCTTACTGGTAGCACTCACACTCCACCAGCCATGGGACTTGAAAGCACAACCTTCTGGACACAATACAGAGGCCTAATCTACAGAGCTACACACCAACTCAGCACCAGGGCTGTCCAGAGAGGTGGTAATCTTGTCTGATGGGAAGAGACTGTGGAACACCTTGTATCATAGTTGGGGGGGCGAGGGGTAACAAAGAGTTGTACAGAAGACCCTGCTGCTATTACCCACAAAGAGGAATTGAACCTCCTGTACATTAGCTTTGCATTTCCACTATGGACAGTGCTAAGATGGCAGACTACGATCTTTGTGTTTCATTCTTGATTACTGGAATATAGGATGACACTTTTTCACAAACAGCCTTAATGCAATTTCAACATGCTTCACCTTTCACACCTGTGCTGATTGTGTTACCGGCTCTATCACAGACTAAATTAGGTGGACTGAGCAGAGCATATATATGTCCCGTCATTAAATTGTCCTGTAGATGGCTTCATATTAGCTTGCAGCAGGTAGTATAGAAGTTAGGAAGATGATCTTGTGGTTCAGAGGTTACAGGTTCAAGTTCCCAAATGAGCTGTGAGTCATACTGTTGGACATTCAATTGCTCTACCTAAGCATCCAACTACGACATTTTAAGGAACAGGAATGTACACTTACATTTCTATACCTGGTAAACAAGCGTAAGCGAGTTTACAAGCATAAAAACACTGACTGAATATTCAAAGTATAGATTTTCCTCCACTATGTACTTCATTTTAAGGGAGCTGGAAAGAAAATAAACATTTTTTGGCAGTATATATAACACTAACATCCTGATAGCAATTTCTTGCTAGTAGTATAAGGAATAACAAACTCCAACAGTGACACGCTAACTTTGAGAAACATCTGTGATTAAATATACAGCATGCATTGTGGGAAATATGCTTTCAGCAGATGCTATTGAGCTAACCAGATCAGCTTACAGCGCTGGGCTTCAGCCCCATCTCTGACAGCATTTTTAAAACATGCACGATAAGCCGCTGGTAAACCTCCAGCAATTGATAACTTCTGGTAACCTGATACTTCCTGGATTGCCAGGAATCTTCTTACCTTCTCCAGGAACTTAAGGCCTCTTCTGGTAGATCGTTATGAGGTAAAGCTGAAGGACTCGATTTCTCCATCCTAGCACAAGACTTAAGTGTTTTTCATGACTAAGTCATCATGTTTACAGGGTGTGCATTCAGATGATCCTTAGCTCTTCTGCCATCTCGGAGTGTTTTCGCTTGTATCTATGGAAAAGGCTTTTTTTCCATTAACATTGTTTATACAGAATTCCTGAGCTACGATTTGCCATCCATGACTATCAGTACACATCCATTCCTTTTCAGGGGTGAGACATGACCGATGGAGACGTGTGATTGGTGGAAAATTTGAATAGTCAAGAGTCACAGACTGACTTAAAATATTTTATTGATAAAGTCATAGAAAAACAATTCACTATTAAGCACTTTACATTAATTTCTATAAATCGTACGTGTTTTAACATGTTTCTTTGTAGCTATCAAGATATCCAAGTGAATCCAAATGTCATTGAGTATTTACTGTATTGCAAGATTTTTCCAACACATCTACCGTGATAATAAACATGACATTTTGATACTAGAAGATCAGGAACCCATACATTTAATAATAATAATAATGAGCATTTTTAATAAGAAGTTAACATTTGGAGAGTAATCAAGCGTTTCACCACCACTGGGAGAAGTATTATGACTTTTTCTTTAAAATTTGATGCAGACAGAATGAGCAATTCTCCTTATCGCATTTCTACACCAACCCTGCAAGTGAAGGCCAGTTGCTGAGTTCATGTCTTTCATGAGCTGGTATTGAACCTGACTTACTGGCTCTAGAATGTATGCGATTATATACAGTACATTCTGCACGCAGAAAGACACACATAAACTGTGTATGGAGCGATGTGTGGCACTGCAGGTTGCTACTCTGAATGCCATAGTTTACAGATTAATCAAATCACTGTTGGGTCCTTATGCAAGGCCCTTAACAGAAAAACTGCTCCAGGAGTGCAGGACAAATGGCTCACCTTTCCTCTCAACTATATGTGTGGAATATGTGAAAACTAAAAAAATCCTTGTATAATACTTCTTACTGGCTATAGTTCTGATATTTATCGAGAGTTTTAAAAAATCCTGTTTTAGCTTGATACGGAAAACAATTTAATCCTGAACTAAATAACCATGACAACAAAACCGTAAGTCTTTCATAAACACATTTCCCATGTAAACCACACACATGAAAAAAAGGCCTGTCGTACGTCCATTTTAAAGGATTAAAGCTGTTGAATAGGTCGAGATGCTAATTTCCATCTAATGGGTCAGTGGAACAGCGAGAGTCACACAAATGCAGCGTAAACGCTGAAGTTACAAGACCCAAACACAGGCTGAGAAGTTGTGGAACACGACTGTCTGTGAGGTTGTATTCAGCTCTCCGACGATAAGGACAATGAGAAGCACATCCAAAGAGAGACGCCGACTTCCTCTACTTAGCTATCTAGTGTATTTGTGAAGCTGCAGGAGTACAGAATACAGCTATGATGAATGAAATGGCACTTTCCATTCAGATCCCAGCTCCCAAAGAAAAAGGAAGCTGATCTGAAAATAGCTTTTTTGTTCAGTAAAAAATTCATCATAAAAGGCGACACTTCATAGTATAGAAACACAAAATGTTAAAAGAAATGTATAAATAAGCAGAAGATTATACATAAGAATTGTTTATATGCTTATAATAGTACAAGTCATATAACTATATTTAATGCAAATCAATGCATTTTATGTTGTTATCAATTTAGTTTTGGATTATTTGAGTTTTTTTCCCTCAAGCAAACAATGAACATTTGGACAGGGAGACCAGCCAACCTTGGACCTGTAATCAATAACAACTCTGCTCACCTGTAACACATCACATGGTCATCACATGTCAAGCTGGGTCAATGAGGTCAGGGCTCAGGCATTTCAGGTGAGTTAGCGGTGACCCTGTCCTGGAAAACCTTGAACAAGGCCCAGGTGAACAAAGAGCGCAAGCCTGTTTGTTTGCTGTCTGCTTGGTGCAGCGGAGGAGTACAGCAGATAGGCCCTGCTGACGTGGAAGATGCTCAGTTGACTCACCAATCACCTGGTTGTCACATTCCTGCACACACCTGGGGGAGATTAACTACAAACTACACAAGTCACTGCAGTGAAATGCTCATTATTTCCACCCTGCAATTACTCAGACTTGGTTTGGTCCCATGTCAATTAAATTCTAATAATAGCAAGGGTTCTCAACAGGCAGCCTGAGAGCCATATCAGGCCCGTAAACTAGTGATGGGACAAATGAGGCTTCAAAACCCATGGTGGGTGGGAATATCGCAACCTACCAATCAATGATGACCAATAGCCAGCATTGATTGGTAGTTCAGTCCCACCCACCATAGCTTTTGAAGCCACATTTTTCCCATCACTAACGTAAACATTCTCTAAATTTTTGCTAAATATAAATAATACAAGATTTATAATACAATACAACAGGTTTAACAGTCTTTCATCCAAGATCCCTGTCACTTCTCCTTCTCCACATTGTCTGGCCCACAGTTTCATTTAGACCCTTTAAAAAAGGCCATACAGAATCATGCTGAGGTCATGCCCCTGGTCTTGCTATCCACTTTTGCATGGACATTGTCTTAATATTCAAATGCCATAGTGTTTCATTGCATATATCTCAAGGCAGACACCACGTTCCACCTCTAGAGAAAATTCCATCGGCTTGTTTCTTTGGAACGAGAAATGCGTCAAACAACGACGCAACAAGCATCAAATCAGGGGAACTGCAACATCAGGAGCTATAAAAAGTAAACAAGTGACAGCTAAACCACCTCTAAATGCAGTTTTCGTGCATGCAGCCCATCATCACCAATGCCTTTAGTGCTGGTGTGGTTGGCAAGTTAACACATTCTACAACCCAGGGGTTGCAGGGGGTCCTTCCCCCTGTGCTGCTGGCTAAACCTGATTGGCTCATTTAAGGCTTCCATAGTCCAATCCCCTGCCACAAGTCAGCCTAACACACTGAGGTAGTCAATCGACCATATGACACCTGCGTATTACCGTCACAGAGGCATTGTGTTTTGTCACATTAATTCTTACACTCTAACGTTGAATGTGTGTTCCTGATAAGCACTGGGTAACAAGTGAACTCCGATTACAAGAGAATCCATGATTAAAGCCGTTAAGTTCTCTTTCATTATCTGCCCTTTAAATATGCAACATCTATCAATTTGCTTTTCAATGTATTAAAAAGCAAAGGACAGTCTGGGCTTATTAGCATCATCACTTATTTGTCCCTTAATAAAAAGAAAAAACTAAACATTATGCGCCCAGGCTCAAAATAATACTAATATCTTTTTAAATCAACCGAGCAAATTCTGTTATAATAAATTACTACTAAATACACAACTGTTAAGAGGACAATGATGTCTAGCTTTCAACTTACAGGAACTCCAAGTCTAGCCAAAAAATAATCTTTACTCCTTAAGTCTTAAATGACACCAAGTGCTTGTCTCTGACATGCCACATTGACATTAGCAACAGAGAGTGATGGTGCAAAGTTCTGATCTTTAAGCAGTCAAGCACAACACCAGAAGATTCTCCAGGGACCATCAAGTCTCTCTCGGACATTCAGAGTATATCCATCCATAGCCAATCAGAGTGAATAAGCCTAGGTGTGTGTTGAGCACACCAAGTAAAACACACTTTTCTTCTGGACCGTGATAGTTGCTGTGTTATTAGATATCATCACACAGAAATACTAGCAGAAGGGTTGAGCTAAGATACTTCACTTGCCATTTGTACAAGGAGAGGTACATAGGAATTCTTTGGTTTTCAAATAAACTCCTCTTACCCTTCATGAAAGACAGACACATATGTATATACAAGTGAGAGTAAGTTTTGGGGTCAGAGTGCACAGTCAGTCAACATCTAGTACCCCTGGAGCATTTAGGGTCCAACAGCAATTCCAACAGGATTTCAACCCATGAGCTTCCGCACACAGATCCCTAAATCACCACACTACACAACATTTACAGTATTGGTTTTTGGCTGGGCACTAATAATACTTGTGGTGTCTCTTCACTACATGACTTTCCAGATCTTATAAGATTATAAAAACACTGGGTGGTTTACACTTAACTTACACTTTTCAGATTTATGAGGTGTTTTCCAACTCCAGCTGTGAAATTCAAATGTCTGAAATACTATTCAACTTGCTGGATCATCAGGAGGCCAGAGCCTAGAGCCTGTGCCCATCATACACTACACGATTGTTTGCACTGACTAACAAGTGCAAATCTCCAAGAATCGGCAGACTTGGCCCAACTAGTATCAACTCACTATGACTTGAATAAAAGCTAAAATGGGGGGGATCGTGTAGCATAAACCCAGCCATACCAGTCTTGCTGACAGTTTCTGAGGAAATCACCTCCATTCCAAGTAAAAAGGGCTTGCAAGCAGTAAATATTGTAAACTGTCCCAGTTCTTGTCTTCAGTTTCACATCCTGGTGTTGTTAAGACATGAAAATGAGAGTAGAACCACAAGACAGGCAGGTAACTTGGTAAAAAGATAGCAGGTGCATAAAAATGCAGGAGAAGAAACCTGAATTCTACAGGACTAACAGCAATTGTTCAGCACATAACGCAGACTACCAAAAGGAACAGGGGTCACATGGGTCAGTATGTAGCCCACCTTTGGCCTAATTGAATGATTCAATAAACTGCTTATGTCCTTGCAGTAGACTCAGTTATGAAAAGCCATGTCTAGTTTAACTGGCTAACAGGTGAATTTTGCTAATATTATTACGTGGTGTCATTATTTTCCTCAAAAAAAAAAAAAAAAAAAGCAGTAGTAATGATGTTCCTCCAAGTCACATAGCATGGTTATAACCAAAAGTGCTAATTTCAGGTCCCGAAATTATTCTGGGACCCTTGAGTATTCTGCGCTAAAGTGGCCTCAGACACTGCAGCTCCATGCAATTGTTTGCGAGAAATAATGCAGCACAACCATTTCCTAGGACAAACATCAGCAGTCCGACCTGATGAGATCAGGTGCAAAAAAAAATACTTATTAGTCACCTCCTAGGATTTCCTGTGGGGCTTAATCTGGGAATAGGTGATCTAAATACTTATTAGTCACCTCCCGGGATTTCCTGTGGGGCTTAATCTGGGAATAGGTAATCTAAATACTTATTAGTCACCTCCTGGGATTTCCTGTGGGGCTTAATCTGGAAACAGGTGATTTTAATACTTATTAGTCACCTCCCGGGATTTCTTGTAGGGCTTAATCTGGGAACAGGTGATCTAAATACTAATTAGTCACCTCCCAGGATTTCCTGTAGGGATTAATCAGGGAACAGGTACTATTGCTTCTAGCATCTGCCACCTTTTCCAGCTGGATAATCAATTCAGCATTTACAAAAGCAGGCACACTTGCACATTAGGTATAATGAGTTCCTTTTGAACCATCCTATTTACATTCAGATTACAGAGTGAGAGTACTGAGTATTACTCTCATTACTGAAATACCGAAATGTTAATAGCATACTGGCTCTGTTTTATCGTTCTGTGATTGTTTAGGCATACAACGGTGACCTTATGCTGGGGGAAAAAAGAAAATAAGATGTTGTGGACCAGCTTCTCCGTTTCATCGAGCTGTGGGGTGACCTGCAGTTCACACTTCGCCACACTCGGGCCATCCTGGGGCTAGTGCTGACGCAGAGGAAAGCTGGTGTGTCGGGAAGAATTCCCGTTTGTGGATTGTGCGGGATTGGCTTGTTGTCATGTTTCCACATGCAAATACACGGTAATTGCGTTTAAGCATAAAGGCAGGTGTCTGTTGCTCTCTTTAAAATCATATCTCATTGATTAGATATGGGGTTTTAAAAAGACATCTGAATGAACTCGGACATAAAAGGCTGCATTTCCAGTTCTCAACATCGACAGGTCTTAAAGGATATAAGTTACTTTAGAGCGAAGCCATGCAGATTTTAACCATTTTCAGTGTAAATTTATCTGGATTTTCTTTGTTTGTTTATACTACGCCCGATTAATTCCGTACAGAGAATTATAGGTAAAACAAAACAACGCCCCAGTGAACAAATGTGCCGTAAATTAAACACACCTTTACAAGCATGTAAAAGAGTTATATTCATTCTCAAATATTTTCACCGCTCTTTAACGTTAGTTGGCTGGCAGACAAATTCAACACGCTGTAAATGAACTTTGCTCGTATTGTAAACGATCCACCTTCTTTAGGGTGTTTCGGATTTTCGTGAGTTATGTGCTTAGAAGTGGAAACGCGCATGCATTTGTCACCATAATGATAAAAAAAAAAAAAAAGCAATAGCCTACAACTAACCACGTCCACTCGCCACGCTTGTCGAATTAAAGAGCCCAAAACACCGAGAAGCCTCACGTCTCTGATTGGATGAGTGAAACTATTTCTGATTGGTTAAAAATTGGAAACTACCGGACTACTTCCTGGACTGTACTATCGCACAAATTAGGGTACTGAGCTGATATGATATGAATTAATCACAGACAAACTTCTTCAAAAGCCCTCAAGTAGAAACAGGCGCAAAACGTAACACTTCTGATTTCAGTGGGTATACATTACAGAGTATTTTATCATCGGAAGAACGGTCAAATTAGTTGTCGGTTAATGATTAATATCCCATATTTTTGTTAGAAGTAGCAGTAGCCCAAAATGGCCGTCGCGAAACAGCTGTCTGGTGATGATGTTCAAAATGAGAATTAATGTATAATAAGGATATACGGCCCAGATGAGAAACAGAAAAGGTGAGAATTACATGTGTTGTGGCATTTTTTTTGAAGAGCACCTATTTTGGGGTAAGATTAAACAAATCTAAGCGGGTTCTTTGCTATATTTCCATTGGTAATCCGTCCGAATGGGAGTGTTTTGCTTGGGGCCTTCAGCTGGAAGGAGCAGAAAAACCCAAACAGACGAGCTGCGGAGCCGCACGGACCATCCACGTCTTAACGCTGCGCCGTAACGGCGATTCGAGGCACATCAGCGCGGTCATCACACGCTCAAATGACCCCCTCTGTCCGATGACAGGCGTTTCGCATCGGGGCTTTTTCATTACTGAAGCGGATCGGTCATCGCCTGTACTGCTCGAGCCTTCAGATCGGAATACGATCATAGCTGCAGTTTTAGGTCGATAGCGGAGATCCGGCATTCGTTATATATGAAGTGTGTACAAAAGGATGACACTCATACAGCCTTAAGGCATTTAGGAACTACAGCGGCACCCACCATGTCTGTCTGTCTGTCATATTTAACCTCGAGTCTTGATAAGTGCTGATCGAGTCGGTGTATTCATTTGGGTTTCTGTTGCATCCCTCAATCATCAGTCGTCGTTTTTTTTTTTTTTTTTCCTTCTGAGTTTCATCATGGATCACTTGGCTTACAAAAAAAAAAAAAATCTGAAAGGCCGATTTGCTACAAAATGAACAGATGAAAATGAACTTTTGTGTGCTCGGATTCCATTAAGAGCCTAAATTTATCCTGTCATTTACCGCCAATATTGGCAGTTATTATTCACGTGTTTCGTACACGGCGAGCGACGTATCCGTTTTGAGCGACGCCTCTTTTTCTCCATATTAAAAGAACTGGTTTCCGCGTGGCTGGTCATGCCATTGTACAGAACTGGCTCGTGCTTTTTCAGAGCACATCCATATGCCCTGTGTCCGCAAAGGGCCGAGTCTTTCCCACAAAAGCTATCTTTGGTTGTCACGGACAGATGTTAGGCACATTCAGATGAATCCTTTTGGTGGGACATGTAGCTGTTAATATAGTTCTTCTTGGTGCCTCTCGTTCTGAAATGACTGTGGAGTTGACCTTTATTCTCAAGCCACTGTAGTGTGATGATGCTGGTTTAAGTCTTGCCCATTAGGTCTTTACTAATCTGTGTTTAGATGCTTGTATATTTGAATGCTTTGTAATTTAGAATGCAAAAGACAATGTTATAACAAAATCAGGATTATTTTTGCTTTTTCAAAAATACCTCACATTGTTTTGATTTTGAATATCTGTAATACATCCAGTCAATTTTCCAACACGTAACGGTAAGTTTTTAGTTGTTCTCCATCCTTGAGAGTTTTTATTCTTGTAAATTCTCATTTATGAAACAGCCATCATTTACACATCAGAGTTTCCTGTCTGTCCTAAAAACAATGGAGAAAGTCTATCCAGTTTCTGGATCATGGACTGTGTAGGGGAGGAAGTTATGAACAATTTGGAACAGGCTGATATGGCAGCTGTCTGAGACTGGAGGCAGGGCCAGCAGATGGTTCTTTACATCACTGTCATTAGTTAGTGACCTGCTTGTTGTGGCATGCTGGGACAGTATGTATGTATTTTTTTCATCCATAGGTACTACAGTGTGTATGATTCACCAACCAAGTTGGGTTTGACCTAAGTGAGTCATTAAACAGTTCAGTGAGAATTAGTTTATATGTAATATTAATAAAGAAACATCCAGTGGTGACATCATTCCACATCAATGATCTATAATCTTTTCATTGAGAGATGTTTTATAAACCCAGAACAAAGTATGTGGGAATGGCAGTGTGTCAGACCGGCAGGAACTTGGGGGTTGGCTTGGATAAGAAGATTCTTAAAGAAGTTTAAGAGCAAAGCAGCGTTCTCTTCAAAGATGAAAGATCTTTATCAGATTTAATATACATGCTGAGGAACCACAGGATGTGTAATTGCTGCCTTGAACTGGGAACTGTCTCTTTCACAGTAGGCACAGGTTTCAGAGAGATTCCGGGGTTAGTCAAGAAGATAGTCAATTTCACCACAGCAGTCTCCTCCAAAATGTTCTCATCAATATAATGCATTTCAGTGCAAATAAACTGAAAACAGTCAGTTTAGAAGTGTACAGAACCAGTTTGTACTCCACATTATGAGACGAGTGGTTTCACACAGTAACATGATTGTCTATGTATCCCTGTGATGTCAGCGATGGGATGTCCTTGTCACAGGTCACCTGGGCTGGTCTGCTGACAATGAAGGCACACAGAGGATAAACAGGAAGCCAAGTTCAGGTGGGCGTCGCTGGGAATGCTTTGCTAGCAACCGGGTCACAGGGGACAGGAAATGGATTGGGGGGCTGAAGTACCTGAGTGGGGAATTTTGACTGTGCCGAGAGAGCTTTCATTCCTAGTGGGAGAAAAATGCCATATTTAATGGTTATTTTACATAGAATTGCATTCATGTCAAACCCACCTATTTTGATGCTTTAATCCTATGATTTACATAGCTTAAGATTTTTTTAAATCTTCATTTGTGTGTGTGTGTGAGAGCGATAGTAGGGCTGTCAAAGTCAATTTAACACAACACATTCTTTTGGTTTGACCCTTTTTGCCATCCGTAGTTCTTGGTTATGTGAAGCCCAGTTGCTCCTGTGGAACGTTTTATAAGAAGATGGAGAAAGTGGCAACTGGTCTTTTAAATGGCAAGTTTTATTATAAATCCTTCCCAGATTGCTCTCTTGATAAAAGCAAAGTTATTTGCTACTACTGCTTGGATGAATTTGCTTATCACTGATGTACATCAATAACCAAATATCATTTAAAAGCAAAACACACCACTGACACCGGCAATATCAGTGGCATTAGGGCGAGATTGAAGAAGCAAGTACTTGGCAACCCCTGCCACATCAGTACCTGGTGTGAGATGTTTGCTCTCTGTAGAGGAAAAGCCAACTGATTTATCACCTGAAAATGTCAATAGGCTTGTTTGTTTTAGAGACTGGCTTAATGCAAAGAAACAGAAGAATTATGGGGGCAAGTTCATTTTAGCATGTATTTGTGCAAATCTACCGAAAAATAAGTTCCCTACAATAGGCACTTGTTCACTGTTTAGGTGAAATATCAGCTTTCAACAAAGTTAGAACCGGTTCAAAGAATGTTGTTGAATTATTATTTTTTTTTTTTTAAATAAATGCTTTCTGATTAAGCTGATTTTGTCCACTCTTCTGCCTATAACACAATACACTGCTTTTAAACAGAAAGATGTTTCTTTAGGGGTGAAATCTGAGCAAAGAACAAATTGCAGTTAATTACAATAAATGGCATAACATCATGGGATTAATCAATTAAAAATGTAATCGACACTTCTAGTAATATACAGTATATACATACGCATACCAACACACCCTCCCTCCCTCCCCCGCAACGAGCCCGCTCGATGCACGCTCCCGGATGTGGCCTTCCTCGAGATCTGTAGTGAGT
>JAACJT020000064.1:7335358-7348033 GCA_009936485.2 Gymnarchus niloticus | reverse complement strand
GGATCTGAAAAATAGGACCTTCCCCCCCGCCCCCCCCCCCCCCCCCCCCCCCCTTTTCCCCGGGCTCTCCCCCCAAAACCCACCCCCCCCCCCCCCCCCCCCCCCGAGCGTCTGTTCTACTCAGTATTTGGTCAGTTCAAGTACCAGTCCCATTGTTGAATCAGTCATTATTTACAGCTTGGCTAATTTGTCCCATGTTTAATGCTTAAAATTCTTTGCATATTTTGTCTAACCTGTAGTAATAGATAGGGTCATGTCCTGACCAGTTTTTAGGAAATCGGAACATATCTCTACCAACTTTTGCACCTGAACAATTGAAGTGATTCTTTGCAATTGTTTTGCTTCCATACCTACTTTGTAGTCTACCGTATGCCCCTGGTGTAACCCATACTAGGATAAGAGTAATTCATGTTTGACTCAACCCTGATGCAAAAATGTGATGCACTGAAAATGATAAGGCTTATAAAATCAAGCAATTACAAAGGTTATTTTGGAAAAACATTTGAGATTTTTCTTATTGTTTAGGAAACATTCAAGGAAACATTATTTAAAAATTGTAGAAAATTCACTATTTATTTGATAGTCGTCACTCTGCATAATTTTTAGCCCAATTTTAGCTCTGATTGATGATTGGAGTGAGTCTGCCGATTCTTGGAGATTGGCAGTTGTTAGTTGGAGCAGGCAGTCGCATAGTGTATGATGGACATAGACCCCAGTCTCTGGTCTACCAGACATATTTCAAACATTTAAATTTCAAGTTTGGAGTTGTGCCAATCAGCTAGAGTTGTGTAGCGTGTGCTTTGGTACATCAAAAATTCACACAGATCAGTCGTCATTTTTAAACTACCCAGTCTTTTCATAATCTTATGAGATTTGAAAAGTCGCGTAGTGGAGAGGCACTCGAAGTTGACAGTATTGCCCTCTGCTCCAGTCCCTTTCCTGCCGTGCTGTGCTCTACTGTAATGCTCTCAAAATCCCCGTGATGAACGAATGTTTTAGCAATGTAGGTTTCATTGGAATGAAATGGAGCAGGCAGGACTTTACTGGCTAAGCAAGTTTGCACATATAAGTAATTTGACAGGGTGTACACTCAGTTATACACATTAAAAGTAGTACAACACTATCATGCATGCAAAAAAGTACACACATACAAGTATTTGCGGAAATGAGTGGTATAGTTGATATGTTCAGGAGTTCTGCTACGACCGTGATATTGGAGGAACTATGACTTTGATGGGTGTTCCTACTTATGTTTCCCAGTTTGTGACATACAGACCCCAGTAATCCTGTGGCAAAGCCTATTTCATCAGACCAGGACTTCTGGCTAATTTTGACTTTTGTCTGACAAGGTCCCGTTAGATTACAATGGAAGAGTTTATGAAGAAGCTTTGTTCATAAACTTTGAACCTGTAGAACGAAAGCATCTGTCTGATTTGATTTTTGGAAAAAAATGGTCAAAAGGTTTTCAAAATGGCTTTTGTTTCGAAACTCAACCTTCCTTAACTCTGGAGTCATTTAAATTCTCTGTGATACAAGGAGTTGGTTATTCATCTACAGTTTACAGTCAGAAGTAACATGGCCGCTCTTGTAACAGATCCTTGGAGGTCAATTTTAAGATGATGTTTCCCGCACAGGTACGTACTTTTGGAAATTTATCAGATTCTTCAGCTAGCGACTGCTGGCACAGTAGGATAACAACTATGTTCTATACTTCATAGGCTTAAGTGGGCTTTGCCGTTCATTAGGACTGTAACAGTCAGCCTGCAGCTTGCCCCCCAGCTTCGCCTGATATTCTGGAAACGCTCATCTTGCTGGTCGTCCGTTTGGAAAAACGAGCATTCTCAAGATGCGGTGAGAATATGAGTGTGCTTGGATGACATGCCCCTCATGGTTTGCCCAGATCTATCACACCAGGAGACCTATCTGAGGGTGGACTGTGGGCCCAGCCTGATTGCTTTGTCAGTTCTTTACCGTTCTAGCTCTGCTTTTACAGATAAAGGCTGTCCATTGGTGCTCAAACCCCGTTTGTACTCCACCATGCTCCGAATGTGCCCTTGATTCCACTTTCTGTTGTACCACGCCGAGATATGGGTTCGAGCTTAGCTCAGGCTACATAGCTAGCTGCTCACTGGTTAAATACGATTGCTGTGCAATAGCAGGCAGGCAAGTTCATATCCACCAAGAACTAAATGCTTTCTTAAGCAGTTATAACCTGTCTGGCTGGTAATGTTTTCTTTTTTTTTTTTTTTTTGTCGAAAATGAGGTGTACTTTTGATGGGCAGGTTCTGTTATGGCCCAAATGTGCTGTAAATGCGGTCACTGTGTTCGCTGGCAACATAAACAGAGGGTAATTGCTTACAGGTGGGAAGACCAGACGGTTGTACCCCCTGCCCCTGCATTTTAAATGTGCTGTGACTCACAGAGTGGACTAGTGATCCTGCTTTGTTGATAGCTCATTGTTTCACACGCAGTGCTCACTTTTCGAGAAGGAAATCTTCCTTGTAAATGCGGAGTGAGGCCGGAGCTTAATGCTAACAGGCTGTAATCCCGCACGTGGGAGGTTTTCCAAAGCAGGGACAAGGTTTGTGCGAGTACCTGTCAGTCCTAAATGATTGTTCATTTCCTGCGAGTCAGCGATGGAGTAATGGTATCCAGCTGGATGACTGGCCCTCGGTCAGCCTCACCTTTGCCATAGATCAGTCTGTATCCAGCTGCTTGGCCTGACATTCCGGCTCCATGTTAAAAAGAAAATCTACTCCCGCGTAGTTTGGATTGGCAGAGTGTGCCAAGGTTACTTATATTCCTTTTGTTGTGAATCGGCTTTCTAGATACAATGTTATCGCGAAAGTGTTTTGTTTGTAAGTGACGTAGCATTGAAGGATATACCTGAGTTCATAAAAAAATTGATATTTACACTTAGAGCCTCAACCCATCTGTGTTTTTATTAGCGGTCAGGAAGTCTGTTGTAAGGAATGAGATATCGATTTGATTTATGTCCAGCTGTTTTCTGTAATGGCCGCTGAGCTACACCTGTCTAAGTGCCGTCTGCCTGTGGATATGGCGATCGCAAAGGCAAGGTTGAGCGCCGTCCCACTCCATCCGCCTGCTGATGGAAACAGGCCCACGATGAGCGGTGTGGAAAGCCCATTTCCGCTCTCCGAAGAGCGGAGCATTGCGTGATGCACACCTTGGACTTACACATATGTCAGTAGACCTTTTCGAACAATGGCTTATTTTATTCAGTAATATGTTGAATGTGTACTCTACATATCCCAGTCGTACACCTATGCAGGTATAGCATATTGCTTTACTATTCCATGAATTCTCATGTGACAGGCAGCTAAGCATTTGGGGTGTAATGCTAAGTTTTATTCATTAAGTAGCCATATTGCTGATGAGACAGGATGCTTTCTTTTTATTTCAAAGTTTTATAATGCAGCTTCTTGGCATTTTTAATCATGTGTGTCCCAAACTGTTGGCCCTGTGTGTCAAGCAGGAGTGGCACCCACACGTCATTGAGTCCCACATGTGTCGTGCTTTGCTTTCCCCGTGACTGGACCTGTCACACGTGGGGCAGCATCACATTTGCCCCGATGCAGGAAAGGGTTACTTTTCACATTTCCTGCCCTATTCCCCCTCTGCTCTTGCTCTGCTGTGATTGCCTCCCTGATTTTAATACATTCCCAGGCTCCTATAACCTTCTGGCTTGCCTGCCTCAGCCAAGAATGGTCCCAGGTGAACGTGTGGGCGGAACCTCCTGTTTTTTAAGGATAAAAATCTTGCCCTTGTTCCCAGAGTAGGCCTCACTTCTCTCTCTCCTCCCCCTCTCCCCTACTCTTTCTTACTCTCTCTATTTCTCTTTCTCTGTCACTCTCTCTCCTACTGTCTCTCACTCTTTCTCTCTCTTTCTCACTCTCTTTACCACTCTCACTCACTCTTTTTCTCTGTCTCCCACTCTTTCTCTCTCTCACTCCCTTTCTGTCTCTTTCTCCCACTCTCTCTCCCCACTTTCTTTCTCTCTCTCTGTCTCCGACTCTCTTTCTCTCACTCTCTCACTCCCTTTCTCTCTCTCTCTCTCTTCCCCCCCACTCTCTTTCTCTCTCTTTCCTACCCACCTCCCCTCCCCAGCAGTTTCCTTTAGTGATTGCGAGGTAAAGCATGTTTTCATAGTGCTATGCCCGTTATGGGACCCCTGTGCATGTTGGCCTCCGATAAACAGCCCCGGGTTGCTGCCCTCACCATGCTACTGCCTTTTGGCTGTGCTACATTACCGCAGTGTTTAGCTGTCTGTAAACAGTTGTGATCTCCCCATGTTTACCCATGTTTGTTATGAGCAGATTGACTGGAATAGGAGAGTTCTATGGGAGTCCTATAATAATTTTCCTAAAGAAAAGACATTACTGCACCATTATGATAAAAATTGGCAAGACTGGCTGAAAGCTGAAAGAGAACTTATTGATGTTTTAGTGTTCTATTTGAAATTCAACAAATACAAGCTGTGCCCTCTACCCAACACAATAAATCAGTTATGGCAGATTTAGTCATTAGTCTGTTTGCAGTCAGGTCCCCCCTTGTCCCTCAAGCACTTTCTTTTGTTATGGCTTCACTACCAGTCTTTGTACCTGCAAATATTAAAAGCTTACTGAATATACTGTCATCTGTTGATCAGTCAAGAAGGTTTAGACATGAACTTTGTCTTAAATGAGCCCTAAGACAAAAGCCTTGAGCCCGATGCAGTAATAGATGGGTCACATTCCTTATCCTAAATTTAGACGTGGTGCTTGAACTAATTACTCTCTGAGCCTTAATCATTCCCAGCCTCTGAGCTGACGACTAGGCTCCTGTTTTTTTTGAAGTTTGTTGTTCCTAAACTGGTTAAACTGTGAAATTATCTTCACTGCAGACAAAGAATGGCAACATGAAAAATGTTCTCCTTCTCTCTGGCATAACGCTGTTCTTACATGACCTTTCAGCATCCTGGTTTTCCTTCCTGTTACTCAAGCTGTCAGAGGTACTTAAGCAAAGGCCTAGACTTCTGGGGCGGATCCTTTCAGCTCTCTGTGCTGACGTTAATGAGCCATGAATCTGTGCTTTAACTCCTCATCATTATAAATAAACTCCTTGCGCAGGCCTGAGATGGGAAGATCCTTCTTGCACTAGTCAGTCAGTCCTGATAAGTTCTTCTGTAAGGGTCACCCGTAACTAACTGTGTCTCTGAGGGTTAAGTTTACCCCGACTGTCCATGTGCCTTCATCCATGTAATCACACGACATCTGGGAGTCCCATGAATCAAGGGGGTGGGACACTGTTACGTTCATTGACCGATATGATTTTTTGCCTGTTTATGTGGGGTGACAGAAGTGTGGAATGTCCATCCCCTACGAAAGAACCGCCACCAGAATTCTTTTCTGGGAACAACGCCCTCATTGCAGTCATCTTGGAGATTAGCTGAACCTTCCTATCATTATTGAATGGTTTTTTTCATGCACAGCTGTGCACCGCTGGACAGCTGCAGATGTTAAAAGCCAACATCTAAATGTTTACCACTCCCCTGCAGCCTGATTTCTGATCAGCAGAATGTCACCTTGTGTCCAGCCCTGGCAGGTTTTCATGGTAAATGATTATGACATCTGTTTATGTAAAGGCAAGGCTGTAAATTGGCCAGCAGATCGGCTGTTCCTGACTTATGAATTTTAGTTAAGTAAGTTTATATGTGTTAAACATGTGCATTTATATTTTCAATATCAGATGGGTTCAGGACAGTGACCACCGTAGTATACCCCAAGATAAGAGCAGTAATTTAAGAGGATTCCTTTTGAAATTGACAGGCTCATTTGGGTTATTAATCCCATAGGCTGGTCTTGTAAGAAGTCTTTATCGCTCAGTTGCTGGACTTGAAAGCTGCTGGGAAGGTTTCTGTATGTACCTGGGTACATGTTAACGCTTTAAGCCAGCTGTCTGAAGTGGAACGATTCGTGGTATGCTATGAGTCTGAGCATCACTGACTCCTCACACGCATATACGTACACACAGAATCATGTACTTATAACATTGTGGGAACGTTCGTTCATTTGTATGGGCCTAACCCTCATCCTGACTATGACAAGCCTAGCTGTTACCCAGTCCTAACCATAACCATAAGTAACCCAACAAAATACAACAAATGTCCACACAAGGTAAAAAGCACCGGGGACATTCTGTCCCCACAATGTGATAATAAACATGTCCACACACAAACACACACTCCTAATCAGTGTCTGCACTTGGGTAGTAAATGACACAGCGGCTTGCTCTTAACGTCTCTCTGCACCGTGATCCTTGCTGGGAGTGAAGTTCAGCCTGCTATCGGACCCTCAGTCATGACAGATGCGTGGGCTCCATATCCAGCATGTGTCCTGGGATTGGACTGCTCTCATCCAAGATGAAAAGAGCTGAGCCTTGCCTCCTGGTCTGAGATCAGACTGTCCAGCTTCTGTGCCGCATGTTGGTTTGACTTGAGCTCTCAAAGGTCTCCTGGAATCACCTGAAAACTGGGGGGGGGGGGGGTCGTCTCCTCGGCACTGTATGATTTGAACGATTTGCCAGTAACACTCGTTCCTTTGATCTCCCCCTTCAAAGTGGTTTGCCGGTAAGTCGTAGACACTTTTTGGCTACTCTGCTTGGGTCCTGGAGTGGACTCTCTCCAATGCCCCCCCATCCGCACCAGCACCTTCAAATATATATGTCTTCTTTATTCCCACTGCTTTTACCCCAAGTGGGAAATAACCCAGTTTTCATGTTTTTCTTTGCTTGATAATTTTTTATTTTAACATGCAAGGCAGTTGTCCGAGGCCCTGCTGGAGTTTTTTTTTTTTGTGTGCCCCGGTGCACACGGGACTCGTGATCAGTGAGACAAAACTTTAGAGCCGAAGGTTGGCGAGCGCCCTTTGTTCCCGTGCCATATGAGTCACCGACGGCGTCCTGGCAGAGGTGGCACTGCGCGGCCTGTGCTGTTAGCGCGGCAAAGGGACGAGTCAAACTCGGTTGACCGGCCTGGCTGTGAACCATCCCTGCTATTTCTCTGATATGCCACATTAGTCACAATTGTGAAGCTCTGCCAGTGCTTGGAAAGCATCAAATCGACACTGGGCATGGAATCTTTTTTTTTTTCTTTTAACCCAATGTTCACTTTTGAACCTTCAGAGCCTTGAGTCGTTTTCAAGAGGACAGAGCAGGGAGGTAATATTCACACGCGGGAGTCTGCTGCTTTCAGCTTGCGGCCTCAGTGTGGCACCCTAATTGTAGTTTAATGCCAGACATAAGTGTGGAGAGGTGTAATTTTCTTCGCATCTAAAATAGAGCTGACAGCTTTTCATTTGGCTAAAGTTAATTTTGTATCAGGAACAGCTGCAAGATATTATCACCCACCTTTGTTAGTATTTCACTGCCAAAAGATTTCCTCTAGCTGAGCTCACAACACTGTTGCTCAAGCTTTGTAAAAAAAAAACAAAACAAAAACACGTAATGTACCTGTTTTTGGCATTTTCCACAACAAAGAACTTGCTAGGAATAATGATGATATTGATCACTGAGCTGAGGGTCTGTGCCTTTGGACCCCGGCCGTGTTTCAGCATTAGCAGATGGCCGCCTCTCAACGACGATGCGGCCGTAGATGAGCGAGGCACACCTACAAGAGTGATGGCGCCAAGGCTCAATGGAGCTGGAGACAAAGGAACTCTGTAGAGGTGGTGCTCAGGAGAAAGGTTCACACATCTGGCTGAAGACTCTGAGTGGAGTCAGCTGCGATGCACCCTGACCCAGCTTTCATCCGCCTGCGGCTTCCTCCCATCCACTGCAGAGCAGACCCTACACTCTTCTGGCGTTTCTACATGCCCTCAGAGTGCCGTGGTTATTTTCAGGTTCCCCGGCACATGACTCCTAATCTTATCTCCTGCAGACAAGGGAAAATGAATCCAGCGAACGTTTCAAGAGGACGCGGGCCAATTTGGGATGAGCGCGTTCCAGCCTGGCTCAGACGTATCGGCGTTAGGTGGGGTCTGCGCCCGGCGACAGCCGGGTTGGCCCTGGCATCACCCGCAACTTATTCGGAGGGATTTGTTTGGGTTCAGAGCGCCTGTCTGGATTTGCATGTAAAATGAGATTACAGTATCGATAGCGTTAGCTGGCCAGAACGTCATTGGCTAGACTCAGCTATCCGGAATCACCGACCTGAAAGAACGGGGCTGCGGCTGGACGAGAGTTGCGGCTGGTATGCAGACGCAGTCTGGCGGCTTTTTGGCGATGCACAAGATCTCACTTTATGGAGAAAAATAATCGGCGGTTATTTGTGTAAACTCAAACTAAAATAGGGAGACGGTCAGATGGGAAGAGCAGCAAAAAATGACCCTTTAAGTGAGACTTTAATAAAAGCTGGTGTCTACATCTGACATGAATTGTCCCGCACATTCGTGACTGCCTGGCATCACAGCACACTTGGGTGGCGAACGGCAGTGTGTCTGTGCTCCAGGATGTCAGCCATGTCACAGTGTGAACATCCCACAGCCTGTCTATGATCACGGGGATGATGGACCGGGGCAGCTTCTCCACAGCCACATGCCAAACCCTGACTCTATTGTTTGCCCGCTTAAGGAATCCTTTGAAGTCATTAACCGCTTTCCTCGTAAGCACAGGCGGATGCTTAACTAAGTTTGGTACCTCGCTCGTGGATTTGTCGTGATTGTGAGATTCAGACCTAAAGGACACCTCAAAACATTTAAACATCCTTTAATCATTGTTTATTTCCCCCTCTGTGTTTTCCATGCCTAACTTACCCAACTACTGTCCTACCATCAGCCTCCTAATCAAGTGCTGGAGAATGGTGGCGACATCTCCATGTTAGACCCCTTCCTGAATGGTATCATTAGCAGTGTAAACATTTGTGCTGGAGCTACACAGCATGTAGATTAATGGCCCTCACGACTTTTCATAAGACACAAAAGACGGAAGCGAGGCAGTTGTTATTTTAAGTTTTTTGCTTCGTGGGTGTGAGGGTTATGATGTCTGCATTTGTGGCTGAACAAGACGGGAATCAGTCTGGGAAGGTCATCATCTCTAGCAGGTGTTAATTTTTGTTAGAGTTTCATGACACGGTCATCATCAAGGCATACAGCCAACGTGTAGGCTGGATCATACCTGACATGTTGCATTTTGGCTGTATCTGTAGAATTTCACACAGTTCTTGAGGAGACTTGCTGTTGATGTTAGTTTCCAGGACTCGTTTAGGTATTATAAGTGCTAACCCTATTTTTGAGAGATTATTAGGCCTTCGTTTTACATGTGGTCTGCGTGCACATGTGTTATTGATTGAATAATGCCTTGAAGTGTTCCTGTTACTGTTAATCCCTGCTTGGCTCCACAGATGCAAATTTATATTATACCGCTCTCTTTGACTCTCAGTCATTTCAGAGAATGGGTGGGTTGAGGAAATGGTCAGTTCCTTGGTTTTAAATGGGCAGTTATGAATATGTTTTGATTTTTACTTTAGGGATTTAAGCTGTACTCTACATCCTCTTAGTCCTCAGCTTTGTGTGTACTTGCATTGGCAAGTAGAGACAGTGGTTCTCATGTGGAGTATTTCGAAAACCATGTTTCCTGAAGTATCCTTGCACCATGAAATCTCAAAAGTAGTAAACATTAAAGTTGCAGCCAACTTCCAGGTGTTTTTGGAAGTTCCTGCTTTCCTCTTGTTCACCCATGATGTATTCTACCTGAGAAGAATTAGGAAAGAATTTGAACTTCAGATTTAAATGTACAGATTCGCAAACCTGATGTTGAAGGTGCTGCTGACAGAAACAAACTCAACAGATTAAGGGGTGAGGAAAATATCATAAATGTTGCACTAGTATATCACTAATGAGGATACAGTAGGTAATAGAGCCTCCTTTTGACTTTGAACAGCTTCAGTCCTTATTGGAATGTATTATGCAAGTCCTGAATTGTGTGTAGTTGGACATGAGACCATTTTTCAAGAGGGAAAGTTTACTTTGTGCTCTGTCTTCCAGAATTCATTATGAAGTTTGTGATGATGGGAAGGCCATAGAAGATGTTTGACTTAATCTTGGTGTTCATGAAACTACTCTTTATTTTGTTTAGCAGCATCTTTGGAGGCCCCATCATCTTGGAATAGGAGAACATCATGATGGAATTGTTCACCTGCTCCTTTAAAGTGGCCTCCCATGCAGAGCAATTATTGGCCCTATTGAGTGCCTTGAGATGATTTCTCAAAGCAGCAGACATTGAGGGTTGAAGGCATCTCCCAACATTTGTCCTGCCTGGTGCCAGCCAGAGGAAGATGGGCTTCCCCCTTGAGTCTGGTTCCTCCCAAAGTTTCTTCCTCTCAAGGGAGTTTTTCCCTGCCACTGTTGCCTTTGGCTTACTCTCTGGGGACCCTGGGCTCGGGACTATGTAAAGTGCTTTGTGATAGTGCATCTTGTTAAAGGTGCTATATAAATAAAATTGAATTGAACATACACCATGAAGATGTAGGAGTTAAAGTGAAAGATGATTCAACTAACCAATTACTTCTTCATTGGTCAGGGGCCTACATTGTGTTCTCCTAACCCCAGGTTAACTTTGTGCTTTAACCTTGGATACTACAGCCATGCCATGACTTTCGACTGTTTGTCTTTCCCTGCTGGTGAGCTTCCAAGTGCTGATGATCAGACCTCTTTTACATTTGACAGATACTGCTAATTAGCTTGCAGCCCAATCTGGCTCGTCTTTGTAGCTGGAATTCCAATTCTTCATAATTAATGTTCTTTTTCATGTGACATTTCTGTTATTTTGTATGTTAAAGTAGGGTTTGTATTCTGTTTGCCATCAATCCATTTTCCAAACTGCTTTATCCTATTCAGGGTCGTGGGGGGTCTGGAGCCTATCCCAGGCAGTCTAGGACATAGATGGTGGAGGACACCCTGGATGGGGTTTATATTCTGTTTGTTGCATTGGAATTGACTCAGACTAAGGCCTTATGGACTTTGACTAAGTCATTTTTTTTTTTAATTATTAGTGATGAAGCTTCCTGTTTAAACCTGCTGGTCTGGCTCCAAGCACCCCATAACTCTCCATAGGGTCAATGGCATGGATGAATGGATGGTTGATGGTCTGGAGCAGTAATGCTATGCAGTGGTCTTGTACTCCATCAGACTGATGCGAGGATGGCCTTGCAGTATAACCCCCCCAAATAAACTCCTGCCTTTTCCACCTCCTTTCAAACAGCACAAAACAATTTTGTTGCTTGGGTGTGCAGAACCAGACTGCATTTCAAGGTTGTGACAAAGTACCAACAGATATGGCCAGCTAATGGCAGAGATGACTGAAGGGACAGAGGAGGAACTGGAAGAGAGAGGCCTCTGCACACTGTTTACTTTAATAAAGTAAGTGTTGTGGGAGCGTTGCTGTTAAACTGGGATTTGCTAAGTGCAGCAGATTTGTCTGACAGCTCAAATAGCTTGAAGACTTTCTTCATCCTTTGCTGCTTTTTCTGCAGTGAAGGCCTTTTCTTTGAGTTTATGCAGTCACTGTCTCTTATTCTTCAGTGACCAGATGGGATTTGCTGGTCTGCCATCACCTAAGCCATTGGGGACTCAGAGCCAGCAGTGCCTCACCCAATGGGGACTCAAGGAAGCCAATTGTGGGAGTGTGAAACGTTGACTCATGATTAATCCCCAAGAAAGGGAAATGTCATTCACCTCCCAGCAGCCAGGAGCAGACACCAGAATCTTAAAGACAGACAAAAGTTTAGGAAGGGGGAGGAACTAAAAGTGGATCTAAGGTATTACATTTCAGGAAGCATTAATATTTTGGCTTGGAAGGCCAAGTTGAAACATTTGCTAATAAGAAACACATAGTTGGACCCAGCTATGAAAGGTGCTCCCCTGCTAAACTACATTTGCTGCTATCAGACAAAGTAAAAACTTACTTCATGCTATTGCCCAGACGATTTCTTCAATTCTGGTTGCATTTCCTTAGAAAACCCAAGAGGCTGAAATCACTAAGCATTCAAAAAGTTTTTTAACCTGTTACTGTTTGTCTATTTATCTATCGCCATTTTTTCCATTTTTTCCATAAATATTCGAGGCTAACGATTTGAATCCACTCTGGAGGAAGTACTGTTGTTCTCTGACCATCCATCCATCAATCTTCCAAAAGCCCTTATCCAGTAGAGAGTCATTCCAAACCCGTAGCCTGTCTTTGGAAGCACAGGGCTTCCATCACAGGGCACACACACTCATACAACATGAGCAAATTCAACATGATGATCCACGTAAGGCACTTGTTTTTGGACTGTCAAAAAACAGGAGTGTTCTGTAAAAACCTGGGCAAACATGGAGAAAACCAGAGCCGGGAGCCTCGTTAAAATGTAAAAAGCCCTGAACGATCGGGTAGGAACAGCTGCATAACTTGAAATATTACAACTGCTTAGTGAAAGTATGATACAGAGATACTGTAAGTGACGTGTTGAAGTAGAGCTGTAGCTGCGTGTGCAGCATTAATTACAGGCTCATTTTACATAGCCGGCCAGTGTGTGGGTTTCACAGTTCATCACACCACAGTGTCCTGACAGTGTGTCAGAGAAGCAAGTCACAGATCCAGATCACTAGTGCCTTCGGACTGACTTTGCTGTGCTGAATGGAG
>JAACJT020000064.1:7236110-7333228 GCA_009936485.2 Gymnarchus niloticus | reverse complement strand
AGGGGGTTAGTTGTGAAGGAAGGGGGGAAAAAAAACAGCGAGGGGAGAAGGAGGGGAGAAGGGGGGGGGGAGGGGAACGTCACAGAAGACAACAAAATACCCCCAGACATAACCTTCCTGCTTTTTCCCCTGTTGGAAAAATCCACGCTGCCAAGTCCTTTTGTGTTTCGAATGTATCACACATCAAGAGATCCCTGTATTGTCTGCTGGCCTACCATACCCTCCTGCTGCTTCATCTGTCCACCCTGACTGGCTTGCTGTCTTCTGAGCCACTGAACCTGCTCTTCAATCCTGATCACCTGACTGCATCCTCCAATACACTGTTGTCCTCCTGACTGTTCTACAACATTGTTGTTCATATTTATATTAATGAACTTGTCCTTCCCGGTGCCGGCCAGAGGAGGATGGGCTTCCCCTTTGAGTCTGGTTTCTCCCAAGGTTTCTTCCTCCTGAGGGAGTTTTTCCTTGCCACTGTCACCTTTGACTTCCTCTCTGGGGACCCTGGGTCTGGGACTTTTTAAAGAGCTTTGTGACAGTGCTTCTGGTTAAAGGCGTCATATAAATAAAATTGAATTGAAACTGAAATGCATTTTAATAGGGACATTTGTGGTGACACAGTCCCTGTGACCCTCTTCTGTTGGACTATTACCTGGTCAATCTTAATATTGTATCACTGTCTTACGTTGCCTTTTGAGACCTTCAGTTCTTTGCTAAGAATTTTAACTTCACGTACTTTAACTACTGTTGGCTTTTAGAATGGATCTAGCTGGCATAAGAACTAGCGGTGATTTTAAGCCACACGTCACTCTGGGCACGCATCCTCCTGTCTGTGTCCTCTCCAGCACTTCATTACCAGATGCCAGTTCACATGTTAAGAAATGGAAGACCACTAGGCAAAGCAAACATTTTTTTACTTTGCAACGTTGCCTCCCTCCTCTAAAGTGCACCCAGAGTATCTTCAGCATAGGCTCACCCCTACAGGGACCGGTCCTGTACCACAAGGAAAGTAATCTAAAAACTACCGTGAGCTTTGTTTTAAGTTGCCCTCTGCTTTCCTGTGGAATTATGGGAACGAAAAAGAGCAACTGGTCCCCCGTCTGAATTGAAACTATGCGCACGGCTTGAGTGGGGGTCTAATCTCCCCTGACATTTTGGGAGAAATGGTCAGAAGTTGGGTGTGTAATTGGAAATTGGAACCCAAACGAGACGTGAAGGCTGTGCGTTCTCAGAGCCATCTGTCCCGCTGATCTGGCCCTACACACAGATGGGGTGTCTACTGGATATCTGTGGTCTACAATTGTGGTCAAAAGTTTACGTACACTTATCGTGTACATGTGATGGCAGTATTGGGCTTTCAATGATTTCTACAACTGTTCTTTTTGTGTGGTAGAATGATTGTTATATATACGTACATCTTAATTACAAAAAAGCACAAACTTGCTATGCATCTTTTAATTTATTGTGGGTTTTTTGAAACCAGCACAGGGTCAAAATTATATGGACAGGATCACAAATATGCACTCAGTTTTCGCACAATGTCCCTTAGCATGTTTCACCTAGATCAGACACTTTTGGTAGCCATCAACAAGCACCTGGCAGAATTCTGGTTGGATATCCGATCCCCGTACTTGGCAGAATTGGTAGAATTTGTTGGCTTCCTGGCGCTGACATGACGTTTTATCACAGTTAGCGTATTTCTGATAGGGCTGAGGACTGGACTTGAGAAGGCCATTCCAAACATTTAATGTTAGCTTGATTTAGCCATTCCAAAACCAAATAAGGTGTGTATTGTCCTCCCTTCCAAGGGGAAGCTCTGACCCCAGAACAGTTGTTATTAAGCAGTAGTCCAACACCCCAGTGCCTACTTTTAATACCCAGGTCCACCCACTCCTTCTCAGGAATGCTCAAGACACTGTACTGTAGGTCCATCCTGCTTATCCTGGTCAGGTTCTTGGGGGACACTGTGGGTATTTTTTACTGTTGTATTTCCATTGGTTCTTTAGACATTTAATAAGATCTTTTCCACTTTGGGTTTTTCTCCCAATAGCTCTGAAACACTGCCCACATGTTAAAACACACACAGAGTTTATTGTGCAGACTTCCATTATTTTGGTATTGTTTTTATGAATTTTTTTTTTTGCCCAAAGTAGAATTATTTTCATGTGGAGAATTGCCCATGTGTATCACTAATCCTCAAAGATGTCACCAAATGTCTGAAAGAGTAACCTCTTTGTGTTAATTTGAAATTCTGCTCTTCTTGCTCACACGTGTCTTAACAGTTTGCCTCCTTACAGGTCAGTCCAGGAGCTGCAGTGTCTAAACCACACCGATGGAGCAATCCTTTTCAAACATGGGTTATCTGTGCTCTTCTTTATAGGGAACCTGCTGTGACGGGGGGAGGGGGAAGAGTCCCAGCCATGAAGAACCAAGAGCAGAAGATGAATCCAAGCTCCTTCAAACCACAAGTGCAAAGTAAGAGTTATGATAGGAGGCTGGTAGACCTCAGTCATCAGAGACAGACTTCAACTGAGATGAATCATTAAACAGATTGGACTGAGAGTGGGATGAGGCATTAGCAGGATTGTATATGAACAGAACACAGCGCCGGGGTTAAGATAAAGATTAAATCAGTCGGAGGTAATATGGTGGCAGGGAAGACTTTAGACTCTCATGAAACAGCCAGGAGTGCGAAGGAGCCAACGATTAGAGATATATGTTGAAGCACATGTCTCTCTGGGAAGGGAGGGAAAAGTGGTAGGGTTACTAACCCCATTGTGAGGGAAAAGGTAATTCTGAACAGAGAAATGAAATGTCTGAGCTCACCCTTTGACTTAAATGTGCTTTTCACAACCTCAGCTGAATAGATGTACCGGCATCCCCAGGAATAACTCAAGTCTTTTGAAAGATACTTTGAAAGGGTAAGATGAGGAAAAGGAAGGTCGACTATGTTCCTGAGAACTTGCGTAAACACCAGCCTTACCTGTTAAAATTCTTGGGTCATCGCTCTGATACAAGTCCCCATTGTGAAAATGACCTCTTAAAGCCTTTTGAACTTCAACCTCGCTAGATTGTGGACACTGCACAGACCTTCCTCACCAAGAAGGTGCTGTAGCTCATTGTTGCATGACAGACACTAGTGATCCATTGTTAGTGGATATATTAAGGTCTTTGTTCTACCATCTATTTTCTGCCGTTTAACTAATTACTGGATATCATGCATGAGTTTGACAGAAGAATGTGCTCCTGTCTTCTGGGGTGGGTTGTCCTGATATCCTGGCCTCCTTTCGGTTTGTTTTTAGGATTCTGAGCCGACTTGACGGCTGTGTCCTGTTCAGTACTTCACTCAGACACACCTAAGGGTATTCAGGCCAACCGCTTGCTGTCAGGAAACACATTGTTGGGACAAAAAAAAAACTCCAGGCTCTCTATCACTTGGTTAATGTTCTCATGTTGTTATGAGGTCTATGGTCATAGAATCCATAATAAATACCTTTGTTGTGCATACGGTAACAAGTACAACAATGAGAATGCAAGACAAGTATGATTTAAACAGACATTAAGGTAGAAGATGTAATATGTCTGGTTTAATTTCATAATTGACAGATGAGGTTATTGAGAACAGCCAAACAATGGGAGTTGTGTCCTGTCACGGCGTTGCCTGTTCTACAAAGCTTCCGTATGGATGGTGGCTCTGGCAGAGAGCTTTCCCTCTGTACAGAACAGCTGGAAGCTCTTGATGCTCTCTTCTGGGAGATAGTGGGTTTCTCCACAGATCCATTGGCTGTCTCAGCAGACAATGCGATTTCTCCATTTGTTTCTGCACTCAGATGTTAAAGAAAAAATCCAGCCAGTGTATGGCAGCAGGATTTGGAATTCCAGCATTTGTTATACCAGGTGAGCCAGTAGACACAAGGGCATTTGGGACTTGAGATTTAGAGTACTGTTCAAGCATATTTGTTTTTCCTCTCCCATTATCTTCCTATCCAATCTGTGAGGCCCCCATCTACTTATACCGATTGCATCAGGCTTTGTTGGTTTGAGAATCGAGGAAAACCACAAATTCCTCAGATCTCAACGTGCAGTGAAAATTAAAATCTAACACTAATCACTCTTCCGATGCAATCTCTCCAATCCATTGGGTCCAAAGTTTAACTGGTGAAATGACGTCACCAGTTGGATACTAAATGGATACAGATGGTTGGACACTGCATGGTGTTAGAATTCGAACTTAATGTAACATTTTTAATATTATCCGTTTTAAATCTGATGAATGTCTAGAATTCTTTCCGTTTTACATGTTCAACCCTCCTTAATCTTTTAAGAATGCACACGCTTAGGGGGTGTTTTAGGTCTAGTGGCAGTTGAAAGTATTTTTAATAATCAAATCTATGGGATGGTATGTGGCTCTATGGGTTAGGTGTCCATGCCCTTGTCTGGAAAGTCACTGGTTCAAGTCCCATAACTGGCAGAGCAAGGTTCTTAACCCCAACTGCTGTAGGTGGGCTGGATGCTAGCTCACCCTGTGCTTTGAGACCAAAACCTGCTCTCATGAGAATGCGATAGGGTATGTGAATGGTACCTGATTTCCCCACAAGGATGAATAACTGTTCTGTTTCCCATATTTAATCAAGCATTGTTGTTTTGGCAGATGATCCAAGGTCGTCATATCCAACCAAGAGCCTCCAGTTCCGAAATATTGCCCCTAAAGCACCAATGGCAGTCCCTGGCCCAGCTGTTCTGCCCCGCCGGGTTCCCTCCACTCTACCAGAGGCAACCACACCAGTCAGCCCCAGATCGATTGTGGTCCCTGCCCAGAACTATGCTCTGATGCAGGTGGCCGGGCAGGAGGGGACCTACTCACTGGTGGCCCTGCCCACGTCGGTGTCCTCCCAGTCACCATCACAGCCACAGCTGGTTCAGAGGGACGGTTCGGGCGACAGAAGCATGAAGCTTCCCATCCCCAGGTACCGACCCACGAGGAGTAAAGGCACGCCAGAAAAAGCCAAACTCCAAGAAGTCCAGCTGGGTTCTGGCAAGGTGGCGCGGCGGACACGAGCAGGGGCACACGATCCACTCAAGGACCACGTGGACGCCTCCTCAACTACAGAGAGGCTGGAGTCTGTCCAGCTGGGCCCTTCTGACATGGTCTCCACAGCCTTGCTGACAGAGACACCCGGACCAATAACCCAGAGTAGCAAGGACACCGTGGAGACAGCGAAGTCCAACATCCAGGCAGTGGGAGCGTTCAGTCAGCCTGTCCCTGTGCCTGCTGTGAGTGGAAATGGCTCTGTAATGAAGCTCAAGGACGAGTCCACAAATAAGCAATGTCTTGGGGAGCTGACTCTACCCCCGACTGGCAGGGTCGCTGCCACGATTCTTTCTCCAACGGTCTTCAGCAAAGCGGTCCGGTTTGTCCCCTCCCCACCCAAGGGGAAACTGCCCATTCTTCCATACCCTAGAAAAAAAGGTGTGAGTTTACCTGTAGCTAAATCGCAGCCTACATGTCCAGAGCCTCAGCCGTGCCTTGTGAATGCTTTGTCAAGCACCGCTGCCGCATCCACGGCCGCAGAGGATGAGTACGACAAGCAGACACTTGACAGCATGCGACAGAGTTTACCACAGGACACCGACTCGCAAAGTATGGGCCCCTGTGCATTGCTGAAGCCCACGGGTAAGAAGAGGGTGAAAAAAAGAAAGTCCTTTGAGGACATGACTTTTGAGACACGAAAGAAGAGGTCCTTGTCATTCTCCCGGAGAAGGGTGCCAGAGAAGCCAACACCGGCAAGTCAAACCGAGAAAATTGTCGATATTTCCAAGAAGTACCGCAGTATCATGCCAAAGCCACTGCTGATGTGGGAGATGCCACCTCATCTGGTTGCTGTACCGTCTCTTTCTGCACCCCAACAACTGGGACAGGAGTTTGTCCTCAGCCAGAAGCCTTCAGCAAGGACGCAGGATTTTCAGCAGTCAGGTCACATCACTATCAAGCACGGTCCCCCAAGAGCTGCGGTGGGCGCCCACGCAAACTTGGCTAGTCGCCTTCCTCATCGTTGCTCAGTCTGTGGCCGCTGCTTTCGTTTTAGGAACCACCTCCAGGGTCACATGAGGATCCATACCAACAGCAGGCAGCATGGCAACGCGGCTTGTCGAAAAAGCCACTCAGGCAGCCTCAACACGCCGGCGAAGCTGCACCACCATACAGATTGTCGCCCTAGGAACGCGTTGCTCTGTCAGTTCTGTGAAAAGGCCTTCGGCTACGTGGGTGTATACTTCAGCCACCTCCGGGAGGTCCATAAAGTCATCCTCACTGTGGAGCCTTCGATTAGCCAGCACGAAGATGATATCCCAGTTGAGGGGTAATAATTGACTAATTTTTGTACTCTGAGGAAATGAATGCATTCTTCAGCTGATAGAGCTTTAATTTTCTAGAAGAATTGTGTATTTCACTAAGTAGTGACTAGTATTTTATCGTTGAACTATGTTTTATACCATATGTCCTGAAGTATGATATATCTGTCTGCCTTTCCAGCTTGATGTCTCCCGACATCACCGAGGAGCAAGTCAACGAGCAGGAGGACCCCGTAGAGCTGCAGATCAAATGTGCACGTTGCCAGGCTACCACGCCCACCTTTGCCGACATGCGGCTGCACCTGCTCCACGTGCACCAGGAGAACGTGCCTCTCCGGCCGCTGGAAGGGGCTCAAAGGGGATGCAGACAGGCCGAGGATGAACTGGTACGGCATGCTGCACATTACTGGAGGGAACTCAATGAGAGGAAGAACCTGGCCACAGGGAACAGTTTTAAAGTGGAGGAAGAGGAGAATGAGGAGCTTTCCTTCTCTAAAGTTAAAAGCGATTCATCCTCCCACCAGCAGGGGCAGCATGACATGACCAATATATTCACTGACGGCAGCGAGGATCTTGCTAGGGAACAGGCTGAGGTGGCCAAGCATGTGTCACTGTGGGCCGGTCCTGCCTTTAACTGCGTACTTTGCAGTGCCCTCCTTGATAGCAGGGAGGAGCTGCTGAGCCACTGGAGGAGTTGGCACCACTGCAGGGACCCCACACTGTTGTGGGAAGCGCTGAACTGCTTCCTGCATCCTGGGAGACCCAAACAGGAAGAGCACGGAGAGACTTTCTAATCTTTTGACCCAGCAGCACACTTGACCCCTTTTTGACACATCATCCACACTTTGTAATCCTCATTAACTACGGAACCTGCATTAAGTGGACATTATCGGAGTGAAACAAATCCCCCCCCCCCACTGTGATTTCATTTTTTAATTAAAATTTCCCTCTGCCCTTGTTAACTTTGCTGTTCTTCTTAATAGGGGCACAAACAGCAGGAATCGTGTGTGTAATTTAATAAATGTAATTACTAGTAAATAATATTTTGGCCATTTTAAGATAGTATTTAACTTGTTTTGTATAGAGAGATGGTGTGTACTCTATATGATTACATATGAGTTTATCCAAGGCTTTTTAACGTATTGATGTATGGAAGATGAGTGGCGTCCCATGTACAGCTCTGTCGAGCTGGCGTGTGTGCCTGGTCTCCTACAGTATCTAAATGCGGAGGAACTCTGCAGTTCGTAATGAAATTAGGCTCTCTGAAGGAATATTACTAATGTGTGGTAGTGGCAGGGGGCTTATTTAAAATGGGCTAAATTTGCGTCTCACATGGTGACATAAAGGTATGAAATGAAAGTCTTGTGTCTTTTGTTTATGGCTATAAGCAACAGAGTGAGCTAAGACCAAATGCGCTCCAGTTCAGTGATGAACATTAGGCTTTTCTAGATCAGCACGAGCGCTGGTCCACCCAGACATACTCCAGTTCAGTGATGAACATTAGGCCTTTCTAGATCAGCACGAGCGCTGGTCCACCCAGACATACTCCAGTTCAGTGATGAACATTAGGCTTTTCTAGATCAGCACAAGTACTGGTCCACCCAGACACAAGCTTCACGAGAAGGAATCGCCTTAAGTGGGATCATGGGAAAGATGGCCCCACCTGGGGAACATCTGTTTGCTAACCTTTGCGTCTTAGGTCTTCAAATGAAGGCAGGGCATTCTGTCCAGATTGAAAATAATCTCTGCTTTTATTTGTATGGAAAATTTTAATTTGGCAGCAGGAGATCACAGGTTCTGTTTTAGCTAAAATCTGTCAGTAGTCATATTTCAGTCTGTTCTAATTATGAAAGGCCACATTTCTACAATCTTAGAAATATAGTTAGTTCAAAAATTATTGCCGCCCTGAGAAATACGGTCAAGAAAATGCAAATTAGGTACATTTAATACTTCAAGATAAAAATACTATTTTTAAGTAATTCTAAAAAGCCAAGTCAATTAGCTATAGGTTAAAAAGCACAACATAAAGATGAGGCAAACACATATCCACGTTGTCCATCATCTTGACATGGACAAATTGAGAGAAACTGTAGTTGTTTTTCATAAATCAGCTATGGACTACAAAAATAAATATGCTATGTACCAAAGGTACTAACAAAGAACTATCATTTTGACTGCAGTATTAGCAATATGCTAACGACGAGCTCACATTCCTAACTTTATGTCCATTGGTTCGAGCTAAGGAGCACTGTCCATAAACACTGAAGTGAGGGTCATTTTATGGGTTTTGCATTATCACAGAACTTTATAGACAAAGGAACATCATTCTTAGAAGATGTTACTTGATAACCAGGGAGCCAATAATTATGACTATTTTATATATATTTATATATTTATTTTATGTATTAGAAATAAATGTGGAATTTGTGAAAAAATTTGATTTTTGCCAGTTCCATTGAATAAAGCAGAATTGAGATTGCATAGCTTAGTACTAGTATTGTGTATGCATATAGTTTTAAAAGGCAAATCAGTCTGGAGTCTTTCACACTCACGGTCTTTATGCAGGGTCCCCAGTACTCGTGGAAGCTGCCATTTCCTCAGACTTTGTAATGTCTATGGCAATACTTATCAAACATCAATCTGATTCTCATTCTACTTCTCTGATAGGTTTCACACGGCCTCAGTGAAGTCTATGTTGCCACTAATGCTGTGGCAGCACTCAAATGCACACTGCTGTCTTTCAGGGACACCACTGATCTTAACATCTCTTTACTGGGATGCTTAATAAGTAGGAAAAACTGCCAAGCCTGATCTTTAAACAAACATTCTGAAGGTTAGTTAACCAGCACCATACCTCCTTCTAGGTTCACCTCATAGGATTTAAACAAGTTGAACCAACAATTCCTGCCTGCAAAGATTCAATATATGTTAAAATTGGTTTGTTTTTCTATGGCCTCCCCAGTCGGGGATGTGAGGAAGCAATTTAGATGCCATTTGTCCTTATAGTTTCCCTAAAGGAATGAGTTTTGTATTTTCCTTTGGGGTTTAGAAGCAAAAATCGTGAGGAAACTTTCCTTAACCCAGGTACTGAAGAGTGACTGAGAAACTGAAATTCTTTTACAGAAAATCATCTTCCCATCCCAGTTCTGATGAACAGTTGAAATGTAAATGTTTCAGTTATAACAGCATACCTTATACAAGATCCGCTTATTCCCACAGAATCATAAACCATCTGTTATGTTCCTGAGGGAGATTTGAGTGGCCGTTACTCTAAATGGTTCCAACAGTAATGTTGTCACGGGAAGTTCTTGGGGGTTGCTAATCCTGAACTGACACAGTCCTGAGTACCCTGATTCTGGTTCAAATTTGCCGAGACGATGCTGCTGGTCATCAGTCCCAGTCAACAGAACCTCAGTAAGGCAGTGTTAAATTGTTCTCCTTCTGGGGAACCTGGAATGTTTAAGGTAGTAAAACTCAGCTTATTTTTGGAAAGTTGAAACCAGATGTCTCGACAAAAAAACCCACACGTTCATCTAAACAGCAAACTTTTCCTCTTGTCAGAAGCAGTTGTTTATCCTCCTTACATTTTGATGATCCAGAATTTTCCTGTGCATTTTCCAATGTCTGCTTTGCAAAACCTTCAAATGAGATGATATTTGAATGGATTTACGAACTCTTGAGAAAGAATAAAACGCCAATATGGAGGTGGCCCCTGAACGTGCAATGGTATGGTTTTTAGTTTTGTGTTGACGTCCAAAAATTTATCTCATATCATGGGACCCACCTACATCGAGACAAATGAAAAATCTATTTAAAGTTCCATTCTGTTCCCATTCCCTCGCAATGGCTGCCCGCAGAAGAAGTGCTGGCCCAGAGTTTCAGATTCATGAAAACAAAACAAGTTTCCATTAGCACTTGCTTTCTTATTCATTGCCCAGGGGCTTAACTAACTGCTCCTATGTTATAAAACTAGGTGAGTCATGTGACTGAGATTAGCCATACCGAGTTTTTTCCCCTCACAGTAACTTGTGTTTTGTGTTCCATTATTCTGAGCCTCTCATAACCCCAGTGGAGCTAGAAAATCTAAGTAATTAGCTTGTGAATTAGCTTAGTTGCTTATTTCCCTATCATGCCAAGATGGTAGTTTTACATTTGTCCATTTAAGAAAATGTGTCTTTTGTTATCCGTTTCCACCTCTAATGCCATCTGCCTCTGAGAAGGGAAATAAAAATCAAGGTTCTGGTCCATCCCAATGTTCCTGTGTTCCTTGGATTTATTTTCCATCCTGATCAAGACATAAAACACAAGAAGACTTTTTTTGATCACTGATGAACAGCAAACAATGAGATTGCGGAACGCTGAAAATGTTACTTTTCAAAGATGACCAAGGATGTTCTCTCACTATTCCATGTTAATATTCTGCAGAAACATGCCATGCTCTGTTAAACGAGCTGACCAATTTGCAGTTATCCCTTATCTGTGGATAGTACTATCATCTCCCACCTCAAGGGTTGGGTGTTTGAGTCCTGTCTCTGCTCATCTGCTTGCAAGTTCTCCCTGTACTGTACGGCTTTCCTCCAAAATTCCAATGGCATTGCAGTAAGGCTAATTGCCGACTCTAAATTGCCTGCAGTGTGTGCTTATGTGTATGTACCCTGCAATGGCCTGGCATCCCATCCAGGATGTACTCCTGCTTTGTGTTCTGTGCTCCCCCATGACCTTGACCAGGCCAAATGGTTAGAAGATGGATGGATGGATGGATGCCCCCTGCAGTTTAAAGCCACCTTCCCTGACTCAGGTCATCGCACAGCTGTCAAGAACTATTTCGCTTATTGATCAGTTTGAAACAATGCATCATTGGTAATGGAACTTATTAATTAGGCATGCTTTGCTACAACTACATTACAGCCTGAGGTATTATTTACAGTTTATAATGGCATATGGACTGTAAGCTGAGTCATTATTTGACTGTATGGTTAATGCTTATGGGAATATTACCAGTTTCAGAATACAATCAGACATGAGCACGTGATATTCATTCTTACATGTATTTTGATCTGATTTTCAGAATGATTATTACTTAAAGTTGACCATGGCTTTCATCCAATATACTTTCTGATGGAATAATGCTCCTCCTTACTTAAACATTTCTTGTCAAAAATGATCGATCCTCCACTATCTTAATGAATTTGTCCATCCCAGTGTCAACCAGGGGAGGATGGGCCTCCCCCTTGAGTCTGGTTCCTCCCAATGTCTGTTCCTCCTAAGGGAGTTTTTCCTTGCTACTGTCACCTTTGGCTTATTTTCTGGGGACTTCGGACCTGGGACTATGTAAAGTGCTTTGTGACAGTGCTTCCTGTTAGAGGAGCTATATAAATAAAATTGAAATGAATTGAACTATCTGACTCTCTGATTTGGTTTCAGTTCTGTCTTCTCCTGTTGTGTCGTCACACTGGTTGACACAAGCATATTTAGAAAGAAATAAGTCCATTGATGACAACGTAAATCTTCAAATAATAATTTACCTGCCCAGTGATCAGGTCAAAACAGGACATCAAAGATGTGGGTGTAGTAAATTTTTTTATGTATAAAAACCCCTGCAGAACTGTTAAGAACAGGGCTGCTTAAACTTGTATGGCAAATCTAATGATTCAAGGCACCATTTCTGAATAAGTGAGTAAACACTGAATAATTCAAGCCTCCCCATTTTCAGTGCCTGTGTTCTGTGATAACTGGACCGCCAATCCCTCTGGCACTTACAACTTTTCCGGAACATCTAAACTCTTCAACTTGAAGCTGGAAAGGCAATAACATATTCGGTTTCAAGGACTTAAGGGTTCAACTTGCAAATGCCTGCTTTGAGATGGCTTAGGATCTGTTACGAGGTCTGTTCATCAGTTCATTATCTTGGGCCAAACACCTTCTTAAAGTCAATATTTCACAACACACACAAGACCATTTGTTCTCTTATCCTGGTCAGGGTCACTGGGGGGTCTGGAGCGAATCCCGGGCAGCACAGGGCACAAGGCTGAGGAACACCCAAGATGGGATGCCAGTGTATCACATACATTCACACAATGACTCATTATGAGTAATTTAGAGACACCAATTAGCTTAACTGCATGTCTTCAGACCTCGGGAGGAAACCCACACGACACGAACATGCAGGCTCCACACAAGGAGAGTGTAGCTAGGATTCAAACCCCCATCGTGACACCCGACTCACAATACCATAATATTCTTTTTTTCTGCAAGACAAGAGGATTTTTTTTTTATTTTATTCGCAACAGAGGGGGTATTTTAACCTGTGCTTTTAAATGAAAACAGATTACACATTGCATCATATAGCTGATACCACAATGAAATGTTTTACAAATGCAAATTACAATGAAGCTATTTAACCTAATGAATACTGCCTGACGACTCACTTGGCTAAATTGCTGTCAAGAAGCAAATATGTCCATGTACCTCAAAAAGGCTCCGACTAGCATCTCAATTGCATTGAAGGACCACCCAATGCATTAGAAAGGTTAAACACGTGGTCAAATGCAAATGCATGTCTGAAACCTCATTGCCATAACTGCATATTTTTCCAAGTACAATTTAAAAAAATAATATAATTTGATTGGCTTTAAGTGTTAAAGGCTGCATGGGTGGATGGGTGAAAGTAGCAGCCATGCAGTATCTAAGCCAACAACCTTCTGGTGATACATAAGCTCTCCAGTCCACTGCCACTGTGTCATCCTCTGCAAGGCCATGCGCAAGAGTTATGCATCCAACCAGTATGTTACATAGACTTTAAAATATGGAACTTTATAGTGAAAACAGCTGATTGTCAGAACTGGTAAAAATGTTTGTGCAGCTTGAGCAAGAGTGATTATACTGTATGTTTGGAGTCATTATCCTGCTGCAGTATAGTATGTCTCTGAAGAATGGAGTACTTTTCCTTTGTCACGGTGTTCAACTCTAGATTATGCAAAACATCCCTGCATTTGGATATTCTCACCAACATGTTTCACTGTTGTTTTGATGCACTGTGGTGTCAGTCTCTCTTCTGTTCATCTCCTTATATAAAGCCTACTGTTACTACCATAAATATCAAACTTAGATTCATCAGGAAGTCGGATTTTAATAATCCTCTGTGAAATGCTCGTATTTCTTAACCCATCATAAAACTTCCGGGATTAAATGAAAAAGTCTTCAATGTTGTCTCAGGCTTGTGGACTCCACTGTACATCTGCAAGGTCAAGAGATGCGATCAGCAAAGCATTGCTATCTGTATGTCATCACCCCTAGGTTCTTAGCAACCAAACACAGAGACAAAGTAAATGATTGAATCTATACAGTAATGTTGTGGCGAATGGTAGTGTTAGCAGGGTAGACAAGAAATTCATTGAAATGTTTAGTTGGAGGAGGCGATCCCTCATCCATGCTGCGAAGTCACAAAGCATGTGGCAATCTGTGCTGAGACTGTGGTGTCCGGTGTAGGGAAGGTCAGGCAGAGATGGACATCATCTGTGTAGTAGTGGTAGGAGGTGGCATTCAAAGCGATGACCAGACCTAGAGAGAAGAAGATGGGGCCAAGTACTGAACCTTGTGACACAGCAGGTTTTACCTAACGTAACTTTGATATTTCAGTTACCCATTACTCCCTCAGGAATTTAACTGAGGGTTAGAACCATTTCAGGACTGTCCTTGTCATGCCAGTTTAAGAAAGAATGGACAGGAGGATTTAATGTTTCACAGTGTTGAAGGCTGCAAATAGATACTGCATGGTGAAAACTGTCTCACAGCTCTTATAGATCATAGGATAACCAGAAGAGTCAGGATGGTCACGGTGGAGTGTCCAGCTTTGAAGCCACACTGATGGTGGTACAGGTTATTCTGTATGAGAATGCCTCAACACCATCAAGAGATTTAGGCAGAAATGAGAGGAGAGAGACTGATCTGTAGTTTTTGATTTGTGATTGGTTGAATACAAGGTTTTTAAGCAATGGCTTCATTCAAGCCTACTGTTTAATGCAGAGGTAAGTTTACCTGTCAGTAGTGATGTGTTAAATATTTAAACAGACACTTTAAAATGGTAAATGAGACGTATTGCCGGGAAGATTCTCCCAAATTCAGTGGAAATAACTACTTATGACTTATGACCTTAAGCCATGATCATTATAATCTTGTCACTTCTTGGTGACAGATGGCTTACTTTGCTGCCCTGGGGCTCTTACTTGACCTACAAGTATGGAAGCCTGAAAGGTTCAAATCAGACCAAGTGTCTCACGCACATCATTCTCGCCTTTGAAAGATGGACAGTTCTTTCGCGGTCGCAGGTTTTAATATGATTTTCAATCGGAAACTGAGCCCAGAGTTTTGAATTTTGCCAGTAGTATGCTGGTTCAGAAAGGAAGACAAATTGTTTTAATACAGGATATAATGCTAGCTCCAGGTGGGTGAGAAGACTTCACTGTACCATTTCATTTACATTGATGGCTTCAAGATCTGGTGCTCAGGTCTCAGATTGTTCTTCTGCTGTGCTCAACAGGATTTTAACTGGATTCAACAGCCCATTCTTTTATCAATATATTAAATACTTACATAAGCAGTTTTTTGTGCTTTCTGTCACAGGAAAACTTAAAAGCAAAACATCAATGTTAGGTTACGTGTAAAAGGATATAAAAGTTTGCATCACATATCTGGATATTGTAATGCACTGTTACCTCAACTTCTCAGCTGATATCATACAGGCATTAATCAGAGAGGACATTATTCAGACCTTGACAGAAGCCTTTGAAAATGCGGCAGGGTTGTCGTATCACAGCCGAGAGTTGAGGGACACGCCATGGGACAGTGGGTCTGATATGGGTCAGGCACACTAACAGTGCATTTTATATGCTCACTGTTAAAGCATTGATAGTATTGTGATGACACTGCTGAAAATGTCAGCTATAAACGTGGGGTACCCCCGCCCCTTTAAGAGCAAGAGCAGCTGGGATACCTGGAGGAGGATACATAGCATGGTGTTAAGCAATGTAACGCTTTTTCTGGGATGTGTACAATGAAGGTATTTTTCAGACAACTGACAATAGCCCTGTGTAATTAATTTTTTGTTAAAGCACCTTAGCCTTCAGGTTCGGGGTTTCAAATCCCAGGCGTGCTCTGTGTGTGTGTGTGTGCGCAGTTAGCATGTTCTTTGTATGTTGTGCAGGATTTCTCAGGGTACTTCACTCCCTAACTAACTGGCATCTCTAAATTTCCTAGTGTGTTTGTCCTGTGATGGACAGGCATCCTGGTCATGATGTTCCTGGGTTAGGCTCTAGGTTGCCCCATGGTGGTGTCTTGGCTCATCAGTAGAAAGATGGATGGATTTTAATGAGGCAAATAAATGAATATGAAGACTGAAGACAGAATTGGTGTCTCTACAGTCACCATGAGTCAATATTAACTAGAGAGTAGTTAATACAAACCCTTAAGACACATAAAAGATAAAACTTAGTCACTTCCACAAAACCTCAGATCTGTCTGTCTTTCCCAGTCATCCAGGTGACCTCCACAGCAGCCGCAGACAGCTGTAGAAAACCTCTGATGGCAAGGATTTTTAGTTGTTTTAAACAGATTTCAACCCCAGCGTTTGAGACTGAAATGCTCAGTCCTGTTGGTCCCCTGACTTTTTTTTTTCCCCCCTAGTGACTTAGAAGCAGCAGTTCACTAAGAAGAAGGCAGAATGGAGGGACATCGGTGTGAGCACAACACTGTGGTCTTATCAAGGCACCAAGTATCATGCTGTGCTGATACTTCATTCAGCTGTTTTTCTACAGCACACAACCATATTTTTATTTCCACCTGCTGTGCTGCTCTCTCTATGTGAAATACTTCAAGTTGTAGGAGCCTCATATCAATGATTCAGTTCCTTCTCAAAATCCGAGACAGTTGTGGGTTTATGGACAGATAAACTGATGCTCGGGCTCTGCTTGGTGTAGAAAACTAACATGGAATGTTAAAGGAACCCGTTTTCACATTCTTGTTTTAATTGATATCAGCACAATCTACATGGAATTTAGACAAGGTTCTGATTTTGTGAATGATTCACAGCCAAAGGATAAACACCCCATTTTTAAATATTTCTTACTTTGGGGTGAAGGGGGGGGGGATTTCAGAAAACTATGCTAGCCTGATGTATGAGTCATCTTACTTTTGTTGACATTTTAAAAGATACAGAATAATACATGAAAATAGCTTATCTACAGTGGAAGGCACCAAGATAATGATTAACTTAAGCATAAGCTTGGCTAAGCTTTCTTCTAATATCATTTTAGTATTTCCAGCAGAACTAAAGCGATGCTTTTACCAAAATGTCTAGTGAGCATTTCTTGGACACAAGCAAATACAATCGTGTTTTCTCTTCGTTTGAATACAGGCTTTGTGGACTCCCAGGTGAGCTCTCTGTAAACCCTTACATAACTAATTCACCCTATACTGCATAAAGCCTTTGGGAGATGCAGGAATGAATACAGGTCAAATTAGTAAAGTCTGGGTAAACACTGATGTCCATCTTCTAAAATCACTTACCTGAAATGCTAAAAGCTTCAGTCATCAGGTGAAATTTTCATCTCACTTCGAAATTTAAGACTTTGGTTGAAAGCGATTGCCTACACAGTCTACCAAAGCTGTTGCACTTATAACACAAAGGTGATGCATATCGCCCTCTGCTGGACCTTAATCACCCTGCAGGTTATAACTGGAGCTGGAGATAGGCGTGGCAGACTGGTTACACAGAACAAGCACACATGTAATTAAATGTTAAAAGAATGTCTTGACAGCTGGAAGGCGGGTGTGTTTTTAAGAAGGAATCTCTCCCAGAGGGCTATGATTAACTTTTCAATTGTCAGGTACAACATGACCGTGCCATTATTTGTTCAGTTTATAGATGCACAACACGATTTGACTAAACAAGAATCCAAACAATGCTCTAACAGGGATGTAAAGGTCTTAGTTTATTGTCTCATTACCTTTATATCACAAAGAATTTTTTTCTGAAATGCAGACTAAAATCCTTCTGTATATAAACTGTACACAAAAGCAAGGCACTATACATAGTTTAAACTCACAAGGAAATTTTAATTCCATGCCATTAAAATACAAATAATCATCCGATCTTAGCACCTGAAAGCTGAGGATACAATGGGTCACAGACATTTCAGAATGCAAAATAAAAATTTAAATCCTTGGCATGAACCATTTTTACCTTTTCTTTCCATTTAAAGTCAACAGAAAATGAACATTCCTAACATATGACAGGCTCCTCAGTATGAACATGTTGATTTTTCCTTCCATTATAAGGTGTTTACATAAATACAAATTATTTATATATTGCACAAACACACAAAAAATGCTTTGGAAAGACAGGCAGTACATGACGGGCTTGGTGTTACTCAAGGGTCATGACAGAAGGAACAACAACTCTGTGAAAAACGTCAAGTGCATATTGCAAAAGCAACAGCCTTGACAGCCCTTGGGAAAGGCTGTCTCAAAACATCCATAACCTTCCTACAGAGAATTCAAAACCACAGGAAGCAGACACAGGTATTTCTGACTGTTTCCTGGTAGGCCAACCGCTTCCTTCACTCGCCCGCTCAGCACTTTACGAATCCATTCACGCTTTCAAGCGGAGGGTGTGGAGCTCCCGCCCTCATCAATCACACCCTGACGACCATGGACCTCACACCTTCTAGAACAGACCTTTGGCCTTCTTCACGTTCACTTGCTTCCATCCAGGTAATCCTTCAAATTCATCCCTGGTCATTCCTAGAGCTCTCTGCCAAAACAAATGATCCCATTATTCATGATAGGGAGATTTGTTAGTAATTTGTTAAATAACAAGTCACTTGGCCTTGTCTCCATGTCAGAGGCAAGTCTTCTATGAGGGCTGCTTCTGACCAGACTTATCTGGGCTGTAGATGGGAGTTCTAGGGTCCCAGTGGATGGAGCTGATGCTGCATGCTGGACATCTACTGACTGCCAAGGGAAGTCAGCATGACGTGTTTTTCATCTGCCTCACTAAGTTTCTTTGGCCAGCAACTGTGTGTTTGATCCTCAGTGTTGCGTGTTTGTTTGTGCTTCTGCAGAAAAGCTTGGACATCACATCTGGAAACATCTGGAGCTGTGAGATCTATTTTTCCCACAATAAACCATCTTCAGTAGCTCACCTTGTTAGTAGAGCATGGTTGTTCCTCACCCAGTCTCATCCCTCCTACACAGCTCTGTCTGTTTCAGTTAATGATTGTGTCTCAACCTACGCATTATATTGTAGCTCATGAGCACCTGCTTGCATAATTGTTTAATCATGCTCTGGACTTTATGCCCACTAAATCATTAAACCGTGCATATGTATACCTAGGAGAATTGATGTTGTTTCAGAAGCAAAGCATGCTCATACTAAATATTGCATTGCTTTAGGTATTTTCATTTATGCACCACGCACATTGCTAATTGATAAGTGAAAACTATTCATGGCGTTATTTTTAAAAGCATCCTTATAGCATTTTTTTTTTTTTTTTTCCATAAGTCTCAAACTCTTGCAGTCTTCCTAACCTCTTAATCCTATTCAGGGTCATGGGAGGCCTGAAGCCTATCCCAGACAGCCTAGGACAAAAGGAAGGGGACACCCTGGACTGTGTGCCAACCCATCATAAGGCACGCACACGCATGCACGCGCGCACGGCAGTTTAGATGTGTCAATTAACCTAAAACGCATGTCTCTGGACTATGGAAGGATATCAGAGTACCTGGAGGAAACCCATGAAGCCTGGGAAGAACTGGGTAGAGGTGGGAGTTGAACCCACAACCCTGGGGATGTAAGGCGACACTGCTAACTAAGCCACTGTACCCTCCTACTGTATAACCATTTAATTTTTCCGACTTTTTTAGGTTCATGAAATAATATGCAACTGTTCATTAATAATTTCAAAAATGTTTTTACACACCGTTTCCTGCAGATATTGTTTACTAGTTTTCAATTATAAAAATGAACAAAATATATCATTTGACCAGAGGGGCCCAAACTTTTGCATACAACACACTCTGCCAATATTTTTGGTGTATTATGCATTTTAATATGAAATGGTGACAAAGGAAATCAACCACGGACAGGCATGTGCTGAGAAACCAACATACAGGTGAATTACTATGGTAAATATAAAAGTATATTTACAAAAAATAGCTCGGTGGTGTAAATATCCAGTGTGAACCTGAGGGGATTTGCGTAGAGAGAGAGAGAGAGGGAGAGGGAGAATCACAGCTGCACAGAGAGCAATGGTGAATTAGGGAAGCCTGTAGGTTAGGCTGGTGATGCAAGCTGGTGGATGTGGGTTCGGGTGTTAATGGGTGGGATGTTGTGAACGTAGGCAGGAGGGGGCTGGGGAGGTCTGGCAGTGCTGGAATGGAACTCACCCGCTCAGGGACCCCTACATCCTGTAAGGTGGAGCTTAGAGTTAACCTGCGCCTCAGTGCTCAAAACGCAGCATTTTTTTGGCACACAAAGGACAACAATGTCATTAAAGGCCCAAAGTTGGCCTCCTCCACAGTCAGCACGGTCAGTCGGACTGAGGGTGGATTAATATTCTGTTTGGTTCTCGGTCGCTTTGGGAAATGAAGAGGAGGAACTGCAGGATGTCACCAAGAAGTGATCACCCAATAAGAAGCAAGACACTCCTAAACGTCCCAGACACAAGGTCTGAATTGGTCAAGGTCATTGGTGGCAGCCAAAGTCATAACTGGTTAAGAAGACAGTCATATCCAAATCAGCCGGGGGGAGTATATTCTCACCTCAAAGTCTTCATTGGACAGGTAGATCTCCAGGCGCAGCGGGTCCACGCCCTCGGGAAGGGGCCGTGCCAGAAGATCCTCCAATGGGTAGGAGCTCTTGGACAAACGAGCCAGCACCTCCTCCACCAGGATGATTTGGTTGCATACTTCTGCTTCCTGGAGAAGGGTGGAGGGCATAGGTAGTGAACAGGAGGGTGGGGGATTCCTGTTTGCGGCATTAATTCCCAGCATCCATTGTCATAAAGTTCATCAAAAAAGTTCTCCCTTGAATGACATCCTATAGATACACGTACGCTATGAACTGATGTAACACCGGCCTGGCTTAGCGGTACATTGACACGGAGTTGGGAGGAGCTCATACAGATGTCCAGAAACTTACCCGCTCTGTGATCTCAGCGATGTCCTCACGGTGCTCCCAGCTGGGGAACATGTTGGTAAAGGTGAGGGGCTCCAGTCCCGCATGAATCAAATACGACTTCTGGCCCTTCTTCTCGCTCTTCTCTGTAGAGAGAAACACTTTTGATGACTTGGGCACAGACACTGCCATTCACAACGCAGGAAAAGCATTCAATAAACGTAATACAGCAACTTCGCAAACTGAGCAGCTACTAGACTGATGCAATCAAATGCCCTTAAATGCAGATTCAATTTATTGTGAGGGGTAAAAAAACAAACAGCAGGTGACAAAGAGCGTCTGGCTTCATCAGGTGCTTCAGCAGACCTTTGCAGTACTGCAGCACCGTTTCCATGGCGCACTTCCTGTCTGCGTCCCAGCGGATGCGAGCTGAGCCGGTGTTCTCGCAGTCCTGGGGCCACCAGCCCTGCCATAAGTACACCTCGTGGAAGTTGTCCACCAGGAAGAGGGCTGCAGTGCAGAAATGGCACGTCATCTAAACAGGATGTGACATCATAGGAAGGTGCGACCATAGCAGGGGAGAGATGGGGTACCTGGCTGGGGGGCTGTGTACAAGTCCTCTTGCAGGAAGGGCAGCGAGCTGACCAGCTCAGGCACCCTGGAAGAGTAGAAGAACTCCACAGCCAGAAACTCCCCTGAGGAGCTTGTCAGATGGAAGAGCCGTGGAGTGAAGTTGAACTTCCCAGGATCTTGGAGCAGGAATGCAGCCCATCACTAAAGCTTACAGTGTCTCTGCTTACGTGTGTTAGAATTAAACAGCAGGCATAAAAGTTACCTGTTGATTTAAAGTCACCACTAGATGGCAGTGACCACTAGACTGGCAAAATGTGATGCTTTTAAGAATGGACTGTGGCAAAGTGCAAACATAAATCAGTATAAGTGCATGACTAACCTTACAAATACAATAATCCGACTTTATTTGCCTTATTCACACCAAACTACTGATTGCTGTATTTTGGTTAAAGCATCCTTGTTATTTCGATGATTAGTCCTATGCCTACATTTCAGTGGTATATTTTGTGTTGTGAGGAATAATTGAGAAGAGCAGTGGTGTGACTTTGGACTCCATCACTTAGAGTCAGCGCTGACTGAGGACAAATGCGCAACAGCTGCACCTGGGTTACCTTGCAGCATGCAGTCATAGGCCTTCCTGTCCCTCCTCCCCACGGCCTCCCAGAAACCGGCGGGCTCCGCCCCCTCCTCACACTCATGAATGGTCACCTTGCTGCTGCTGTGAAGCCCCGTCTCCAGGGGGCACCTGTGCAGCCGAGAGGCCCGAGCCGCAGTTACTATCGCTGAACACGTGGCCCCTAAGGAGGGCGCTAAGCACAGTCACAGTAGGTTTACAAAATTTGGGTGGCCAGTTCATACAACAACTAAGTCCATTCAGAATGGCGGCAGTGTGCTTTTAACGTGAGAGAGAGAATTCTACATTACAATAGGATAAAGTTCCTCTCTGAGCGCATACTGGCATGAAGACAATAAAGGTACTTTGACCAGCTGGCATGGACTAAAATAGAATAAAACGAGGAACAAGCACAACATACAGCAAGAAAACATGAAATGTGTCCCCTCCCCTTACCCCCTGTCCCAATGAGCCACCTAGAGACTCACTGCTCTTTGATCCGATTGGCAGCAGTCCGGCCCACTTGACGTGTGTGCGGTTGGGCCTTGCAGCCATGCCACAGGTAGATGACAGCCCGTTGGACGCTGAGCAGGATCATGGAGACGCGAGAGCGCAGGCTGCTGCAATGACAAGGCACCTCCAGCAGGTGGCCCTCTGCGGGAACTTCGCCACGCACGCAGTACAGGCGCCACTCGCCTGGACATATGGAGGAGGTGGTCACACACGCACACGCAGACGCAGGGTGAGACTTGCGCACCGCCGCAGCGCTTACTCTGTGTGTTCTCCTCCTCCTCCTCCCTCTTGCCCGAATGCACAATCATTCCCCCGCTGAAACACTGCAGGAAGCAGGGGGGCTCTTTCCCCTGCTGCACCTGGACCTGCAGAGATGGAGGATCAGAGAGTTTACACATCACCAGAAGACTGATGGTTTAAGTACCATGTAGCTGTTGTTACAAACTGTCTTAACCTGAATTTCCATCCCTTCATCCTTCTACCCATTTAATTGTTTATCTTGGTCAGGTGAGCAGGGACCTGGAGCCATTGCCAGGCCGCAGAAGGCACAAGGCTGAGGTACACCCTGGATGTGATGTCAGTTCGTCACAGGACACATATACGTCATTTACTATGGGCAATTAAAGAGACAATTAACCTAACTGCATGTCTTTGGACTGCGGGAGGAAACCAGAGTACACTGAGGAAACCCACAAGACATGGGGAGAACACGCTTACTCCACACACGGAGCAGATTCGAACCCCCAACGCTGGAGATGAGAGGCAACAGTGCTACCCACTCAGGCACTATGCTACCCCTGAACCTATCAAACTGTCCAAGTTATATTTCTGACTAAAATTGCCTATTAAATAATGTTGTGTTTACTAGAAAAATTTTGTCCATAGATGTTCATATTCATATACATGCACATATTAATATCAGGTTTTTAGATAATCCCAAATATCCCCAAGTATACTTTTCTAGAAAATAAGAGGTGCGAATAAAAAAGGTATACCTTTGCAGTATGTTTAAAAGGGGGGAATGGCTTAAAATGTGAAATTAGAGGTGTGTGTTTGAGATCTCAGCTGTTCACTAGTAGGGGGTGACGGGGGCTATACCTGGGCTCCACGCTCCTGGTCCAGTTCCACGGTCATCAGCGCTGATGTGCCCTTCTCATTCACAGTGGCATGGCGGCCCTGCCAGAAGAAGTAGCAACACTTCTCCTTCCCGGCCCCTGCCACACGCAGCTGCTCGGGGTTCTGCCTCCGCCCAACTACACACACACACACACACACACACACACACACACACACACACGTCAATGCACCTCTGGATCATTTCAATACAATTAACCATACCTAATCCCAAATTAGCAGCATTCAAAGACGTGACATTTGAGTCTAAAAAGGTTTCTTAAGAAAGAAGCATTTTTAGGTTGATAAGGACATACGGACATGTACGCAGAGAACAGGTTATACTACTTCCACTGGTAACATCCCTGTTCCACTTTCCACACTTTATCTTCTTCCATAAAGAGAGCCTCATTTTTACTGCCTCATTTATTTGATACAAATTATTCATGTGCCTCTCCTCCAAAATCGGAGTTAAAAAAAAAAAATAATAAATGTGAAGACCCTATGTGAAATTTAAACTCTATAACCTTATCATTGGAATTAGAGGTGAAGCATGCTGGACTGAGAAGGGGCGGGGCTAGTCCATGATTGGAGGAGGTATCAGAAATGGAGATGAAGCGGTAGGTGGAACTATAAGAGGTGGGGAGAAAAAGAAATGCGAGTGTGGCTAATGACTGGTGGAAACAACATGCTAATGACTAGCTATGGTAGCATTTAAAAAGGAGCGAGCGGACGGGGCACTGACCTGCTGCGCTCACCATGTAGCGCCACTTGACCACGTATGCATCGCCCTCATGGAACTGGCCGATGCTCTGCCGGGGCAGCCGGCTGTAGTCAAACTCCAGGATGTGCCACACGTCCACGCCCAGAGTGCTGACCTCGAAACGACGATGGTCGTCCCCCTCCAGAAGGCCGTAGCCCCTGCCCACGTCCACGCCCTCCAGTATCATGCTGACTGGCGTCTGCAGCGCGGGTAACATCAGTGATGCGTCGTATGGCTGACACGTGTACCGCCGTGGCTCCTGAGACAAGCACGGAGACAGAGTGCAGACCCGATATAAATGGGGTGAACTTGCTGCATCGCACGTGCCGTACTTAAACGGCACTCCCGCTGCAGTCATGAAGCACACCGCTTGGCATCCAGCATGTTGTCTTCGATGTTTTGCTGACACTGTGCTTGTCATCACACCAGGATACCAGCGGATATCACTGGGTGGTGTGCTGCCTACGGCTTCGAGAGGCCGTCGTTTCACCCACAGACGTACCACAAACACAAACACAGACTTTTAATGTGATGCTTCGCCGCCAAAACATTCTAGAAAAACAAGGTCTTTATATAGCCAATAGCTATATAGGAAATATACCCGGGATAGCTAGACGGCATTATGAATTTGGCGGGTAGTGTGATGATGCGGGAGGGGGCATTTAGTCTTGGAACTGAAAGTTGTCAGTTTTGGCCTCAGGAGGGGCCCATGTTGTATTACCAGGTGCTTAAAATCAGTTTATACACAAGTTATTGTGGACAGTGGGGGGGATAACACACACACACACACACACACACACACACACGAGAAAATTTAATCCAAGACATTAAAGTACACATAAACCTTGTCCATAAAACCAGGAAAAGGAGGTGGATGCATTTGTGCTTGCTCCATCAGGAGGTGACCAGATTAAACTGTGGAGTATTGGGACACAGCATACCTTCCGCTCACCAACTTGCTCACTGTCATTCTTCTGTGCAGGTTTCTTCGATTCAGTCCAGTCCAAGAACTTCTCCTTGAACAAGATGGTCTCGTTGTGCTCTGTGAGCCGGCCAAAGATGGCCCAGTCCGGTCGGCCCTGGCCTTTCCTATGTCACAAACGACACAAAGCATCAGGTCTCCTGACCCAGACAGAGTTCTGGGAAATGCCTTTCGGGATTCCAGTCTGGAGGGGGCCTTGTATCAGGCCCAAGATGTACAGCGTGAGCTGACGTTTGTTATGCACTCTGTTCTGTTTACACATACCAGCTAAGTGTCAAACGTGAAACATCCAGACAGGTGTAAACAACAGTCTGGAAAAGGCCTGCTTTTCAAAAGTAGGCATCTCCAATTTGGATTTGGAGATGGTAAAATGTTTTTTCAGTTTAAAAATAGTCTGTATGGTCTAGCACCCTAGATCTGTGTGAAAGATCATCCTCTAAGTTACATGTGGGTCAACAGCAATTCAATTCAATTTTATTTATATAGTGCTTTTAACACGGAGCGTGGTCATAAAGCGCTTTACATAGTCCTGGGCCCACAGTCCCCAGAGGGTAAGCTAGAGGCGACAGTGGCAAGGAAAAACTCCCTCGAGAGGAAGAAACTTTGGCAAGCTGGTTAAGGATGGGACTTTCAGCATGTTGAATAATGTGGGTGGAAACCAGGTACTGAGTGAGCCTATCGCAGATATTACAAGTCCGCAAAACCAAAAAAAGTTCAATGTGTTGGACTGGCCAGTCAAAACCTGTACCACCTTCTTGTAGCATATCTGAGGACAGGCACACGCAATCCTTCACAACCTGATCAACCAGTTGGATAACATTGGCAATGTAGCTGACAGACCTATCCAACCAAGTTTACTGCATGAATCATACCAGCAGACACTTCCAGTAGGTAGTAAATGGTATCCACACTTAATCAACCAAGGCATTACAAGTGGTTTAACTCATAAATGCAAGTAAATTTCAATAGTCACTATTGCATGCCTTGAGTTGTTAGCAACTCAGAATGGAAATAAACACAAAATGAACTACAAACCATAAAACTATTCTTAAAGTGTCAACTTGTTTTTTCTACTTCACCTTAAATTTTGGTAACTTTTCTGAGTATAAAAACACCATTATCACCCTCATCACCCTCCATTGTTAGGTTAATTGTCAGCCTTCCCCCACTTCATTTTCACAATCTCATCACACAGACTTGCCGTGCCTGTACGTAACGTTCTGGCAATAAAAACCTCAAATGCACAAAATTTACACCAAAGATCTTTGGACTCATTTTTCTAACTCAATGGCGTTCGTCGGGAGTTTTCAATGACTGGAAAAAAAAAAATTTTTTCCACAATTATCTCTGGCGTCGCTGGCAGCCTTATTCACTTATTGACAAGAAAGGCTTTAGAAAAGAATATAGTCGACAATTTTACTGTTCTAAAAGTAGGAAATTAAGAATAAAGATCTGATGAACAACTGGAGGGAGCAGAGCAAAGCCAAAGGTCTGTTTAAGAGCGATCATATTGTCCTGGGTCGCTAACAACCCAAAGTATGCATTTAAGGGTTAATTATTTTTCCTTAAAATAATCTGTTTTTTCAGTTAATGTCGTTTTCACAGATGAAAACGATCTGACATGATTTAACTTGAAATTTCAGTAAATCAGTGTAGACCTTACGTATCCCCTTTATATATTCTAAGTAATGAAGTGGTTTTACCAGACGCAAGAATTCAAGAGTGCTGGTGTACACAGACACGCAAGGAGAGGCCACATCTTGCCTGGGTATGAGTGTGTTACACCCGCCTGGGTCTAGAGGGTTGATGTCGCAGTTGGTGTAGTCAAAGGTGCCGTTCCAGAGGTGCTTTGCCAGCTGAAAGGCTACCTTCCTCTGTGTCAACGTCACCTCCTTGCCGTGCCACACGTACACTTCGCTGCCAAAGTCGAACACCAGAACCTGTGTGTGGGCCACAAGAACCGACACATTGGAGCACTTGGGCAGAGCAAACCCACTGAGTGGCTCTTCCAATGCTAAACAGAAAACTGACCAGCCATTAGTCACAGAAGGACATTCTGTTGTACTTTAGTTTACCTTTCACTATAGCTGCATTCTAGTGCATCTCTGTCTTTAAGACCAGCATTTAGCACTAGATAAGTCCAACTTTTAAATTATTAAAACGCATGTAAACCTAAATACGGCATACATACCAAGTTAAAAAAAAAAAAAAAAAATACAGCTAAAACACTTTGGTCTGCAGATAAATTTCGATGAGATTAAATAGCCTGAAAACCAACTTTTCATGAAAAGAGCTTATGATTAAGAAGCTGATAACATGGGTTATAGCAAAAGGTTGTGGGTTCAAATCCTAGTACAGATTTGCTGCTAGCCCACAACTGATAAGACTTAAACCACTACTATTTTTGAAATGTATAAATAGTGAAAGAGTGACTAATTTTAAAAAGCCTTAAACCCAAATGAGATGTTCCACAGAACTATTTATGTCAATAAGGTGTCCAGCTGTCCTCTAAATCCTGGACACAAAATAAGCCAATTATGGTATTCGAGATGATGATGGCGGCAGGGAACAAATCTTCTGCCAAAACATGACTTTTACAGTGTGAAAAGAATTAAAAATTATAATGTAAGCATCGGTGATTCTGGGAGACTTTCAAGTCGCCGACCTCTTTGGAGTCCAGGAGAGAGTATTTTGGAGCTTTGCCCCAGAAGTCATCGTCAGGCACCAGCTTGTCATCCACTAGGCAGTATGTGCAGTTGGTCTCCACAATGGCAGTTTCATACAGCTCGTCTTCCTCAGGGGGTCCGGTCGCTTCAGATGATGCAAACGCATTAGATAGCACCCTTATCTGTATCTCAATAGCTTCCGTCAGAAGGTAATCTCAATGGTTAATAGTCAGGACTGCCCAAGGATAATTGTTTACAAGGCTAGGAATTACTTGCTTCGCTTGGCATAAAAACTCCCAGACCACAATAAGAAACGACTGTGGCAGATCACCCCGACAGATACTCAGAGACACAGACAAAGACACAAAGCACACTCAGCCATGTGATTCCAAAAATACACAGAGCGACACACGACCCCGTTTGCGTGTAATGTTTGTCAAAATTTAATTCTGGAACTAGCAAAAGTCAAAACAGAAAACACAAAAAGCGCGGCCTTTTTGTGCTTCCAATAAAGTAGAAAGTCAAAAAAATGACATCTTATGGAGATAAAAAAAAAAGTTCTCAAAAATAACAATACAAACACGGACAGTCAGACAAATAAACAGATATACACACACCAAACATAACTGTGATGCAGGACATCGCGTACATTGGTAACTGCCTTGCCCCCCAAGAATGTTCCAGAACTCTTTGGCCATGTGACCCTGAGCGTCGTTTTCCTCGATGGTCTGCACCTGACTTGCTCGGCAGCCTAGATCATGTTTGGTCTGGATGAATGCGGCCAGTTCAGCAGCCTGGCAGAGAGGATTAAACAAGATCAAATTAAATAAGTATGGAGAACTCAGATGAAAGTTTGAAAGGGAAATCAAAATGCTGGCATTACAAGGTTTCACTTAAAGACGTGGGAAACCTGGAATATTTAGAATCTTAGAATGTTTTATCTGAAGGTAAACAGTGTGTTGACAGACTGTTTTAGGGCATTGTGACAGACTTACTGCTGAAATATTATAACAGAGATGTTATTTTAATAGCCTATTAAGCATAGTTACGCTCAGGTGTCCCATGTTGTTTTTACAGGAATCTATATATGTCTATTCCGAGGGATGGAGCTATTCACAGGGAATTACGCCTTGTACAGCTGCCACGTGAAGAGCATGCCCTCATGATGCAGGTCAAAGACATTGCAGCCCTGCACTGCATCAGATCGCAGAGGGAAGAAAGATCTGCAGAAATGTGTAGAAGTACGGTAGCCTCTAACCGAGAGACTGAGAACAATCCTCATTTAGCAGAAATCCAGCTCAAAATCTGAGTCGGAAATACCAGGAGAACATTTTCGTCTTTTTCCAACAAGGCCCTTAAATTCTGGGTTGGAATTAGCATCTGGCTGGAAAGTTCAATGCTTAAATGGAACAATAAATGATCTCATGCAGATTGGGGATCATAAATAGGGTGAGTGCTCACGCATTAAACTGCATCAGTGTCATAGGGTGACACCAGTCACATCCGGTCCCACTGCTGCCCAGCCGCATGGTCGCGAGCAGGCGTGGGGCCTGGCTCACCTTGGCCTTCTCGATGACGTTGGCGAATTCGCCAACCCACAGGAAGCAATGCTGAGGCGTCACCAGGAGGAAGCAATCGCCACTGTTTAGCGAGGAGAACCGTGGCTCCACCAGCCTTGTCTGCACGTGCCTCCGACCTGGCAATAGAACAGCCCGTCCGACTTCTGTTAAACTGGACTCCACCAAAATAACAGACTTGAGAAGGGGGGCTACAGCGCCAAGTGGAACCTTAAAAGCATCCAGTTCTAAAAGTGGATGACATGCAAAACTGCAGGCTTGTTAGGTCATTTTGGGTAAGGTGCTCGGCACAGTTAAACATATCAAGAGTGCTTGTGTTTGTCTCCCTCACGCTTTCTCCCTCGCTGACATTACAGCGGCTAAACATCACACCTGTGAAATACCAGGACCACACATTCTTTGTTACCCCAATGGCCAGATTTGGTTGAGCCAGGGTGGCATTGGGAGACAGAGAGATATGGTCCCAGATTACCCACGCTCATGTGGATTGCTCAGTGGAGCCATGAGGTGCTTTTTTTGTGGGGGGATAACGTCTTCCTTAAAAAGACCACAAGCCAGTAACTGTATCTAGTTAAACCCCCTCACCAACAAAAGCGTAGCCTCAGACGCCTGTTAGAGGTAAGATCATGGCTTAACCATTCGTGAATCTAAAACCAGCTGAAATGAAAGAGGGACCAATCTCATTAAGCGACAGCCGTACCACAGCTGAAACTGCTGCGAGCTGCAGCTTACTTCAGTTTGCTCCATATTATACGTGGGCTCACTACCACTAAATATCTGTCTTAAGTTTCCACCAGCCTGCAGCCAGTTGCAAATTTCTAGGCCAACGTTGACGTCGGCTTTTGGATGCCGCCTGTGCAAGTCTGCGCCTAAGGACAGGTCACATTCAGGAGGGGATTTTTATAAATATAAACCTTTAAACTTGTAAGGCAGTTCCTCACGACGGAAAACAGCTTGATATGGCACCACCCATTACATTTTTAGCCTCGACTTCCTATCGTTGTCAGATTGGTGAAGGAGGACTAGCATGCACCTCGGTACTAGAGGAGCTGTGAGCAGCAGATAGCGTGGAGGTGGAGGACTTCGGGACGGAGTTGGCGTCCCGCTTGTACCGTGCACATGACCCAAATCTTGCTCGGGATAACAGGCAGCTAGGCTACGTGAGACAAATGGACATACGTCACACTACCTTTGACCTGCATGAGCATTAACGTCTTGTAGGGCACGGCGCTGTTGTTGGACATCTGCTCGGAGATATTGACGCTGCGCAGGCTAACGCTGCTGAAGCTCTCTTTACTGGCCAGGCCCGCCAGAGCTGCCTCGGAGTAGGCGGAGGACTTGGCCACTGGGGAACACACGCACACACATACAAATACGCACAGTTAATTAGGCCAAGGGCTCTGTTAGTGTGAGACGCACTCCGTCTGCGCACCATACTCTAAACTTTAACAAGTGACTGTAAATGGAAGGTCAAAGAGCGAGAGATAGCTCACTCTTCTCAGACTTCATCCTTCTCGTCTCCAGCATGCCAACGTTGAGACGCTGCTCTGTATACTCGTGGCGGATGTCCTCGCGGGCCGCCAGCATCTTCAGGGGATTGCGCGACGCCTGGACGTTCCGCAGTGGCCGAACTGCTCGCTTGTGCTGTACCATGGCTGAGGTCAGCCTGCGGAAACGTGCGGGGGGGGGAAGGCGATGCATCAAGGCCAATTGAACTCACTTTGCTACTGAGGATCTGGAAAATAGTTGAGAGAGGGAGAGAAAAAAAAATGCAGAATCACATCCTACTTGGGTGTTTGTGGGTCAAAGATGGCGTCAAAGTCTTCATTGATCTCTATTCTGCTGCTCATTCGAGGGAAGTCAGTCATGCGTTTGTAGAACTTGGAGAAGATCTCATCGTCCAGCTTCATCACCTCCTTGACGGCCTTCTCTGTCACGGTTAGAGCTGTCTCCTGGAGGTCTGCCACTATAACATGGGAGGGGGCGGTGGAAATGTCAGGAATTGGCAAAGCCTGGCAACAGCCATGACATGCCCACCGGGACCTGACACCTACTTTTACTGTTTAGCCGCCCCAGGAACGACTCCAATTTGTCAAGCTTTCGGTCAGACTCCAGGTTCATATCTGGTCTCACTTCGATTTCTGCAAGTTAAAGAGCGACTTTTTAATAAACTGAGAAACTTAACTGGAGCTGTTGAAATGGTCAAGTCAAAGAACAACAAGAAGATGCAGCCACCAGATGACCAACCTTCCTGGGGTTTGCTAACAGCAGACGTGATGCCCCTCGTATTGATACCCAAGGAGGATGTTATTGGAGACAGCAGGCTGGCAGGAGCTGCTAAACCTGCAAGGAAGATGGAGCAGAGGTCAGGTTCCCAGGCTCGCTGTAGGCCTGCCAGGACATGCCTGCTCTATCTGTGCCAGATGAGCTGAGGGTCACACAGCATTCTGAATTATATAATATTGTATTATAGAATCAGAGGCCAGTTTTTTTTTTTAGGTACACCAGCTTGTTAATGCAAACAGTCTGCTCCTCCAAATGGCAAGTCATGTGGCTTAAACTGAATACATATGGCACACAGATCGAATCTCTTGACCCCATCTGGCTAAGAATTACAACAGCTAAGATGTGCGACCTAAGCCATTTTGAATGTGGCATGACTTGGCGCACCATGTGGTGTTTTTTTGGCGTCTTAGAAGCAGCGACGTTGCTGGGATTGTCGTATGATACAGGTTTGGAGAGTTTACTGAGCAGTGAGAACAGTATGGCAACTAAGAGAGGTCAGAGGAGCACAGCCAGACTCATTAAGGCTAACAGGAAGGCCACAAGGGTAAAAATGTCAATTCAGAACTTTTCAGAACAGATCCTTTCGATGTACAGCCCATGGACCCTTGAAGCAGTTCTGAAGTTAATGTGGGTCCTACCTAGTACTAGCTTGATACTGAATACCTAATAAAGTGTTAAAGGGTAACTATACTCGAGTTTTCTGGACTGTAGTATTTCTGAGGTGCTGTAAGATGTGCCTTGAATAGAAACATACTATTAAGCCATTGATAACCCTTTTGCATCAATTTTCCTTCTGTACTTTAACATTGTGAATCTACAAAGAATTCCTCTCCATTCCCAATTCAATGGATCAAAAGAAGCGAAATACAATGAGGACCTGAGTACCACTACGTTTTAGAGATGTTCCTTTAATTGAAGGTTTTCCTTTCAATACTTTTCAATAGTCTTCAGAGGCCAGCGACACTGGATCAAATGGATCATACCATTAAGCTAGGGGTGTCAGAGTGAGCAGTGCAAAAATTAGTGGTCTGAACCATTACGTGAAGTGCAAGTCAGTCAATGTCTTACTCATGGAAACACCATCGAATCATTTAATCTTAGGCCATCTAATTTTAACCGTAATTCTGGCAGTTTTGGAAGGAGAGTGAGGATTATACTCAATCTGGATCTGTGGTACTAGGAAGAGTGATTGAGAAACACTCTCCTGAACACAAGCGCCATATTTCCTCATTGAGATCTAGCCAAGCTCAAATGAAAACGCTATGATAACAATAAGGGCTGATGGGAAGATTCAATAGGTAAGATAAAACAGATGGGTGATGGGTGGGGGCAATATGAAGGGGCAATGAGAGAGGTAAATGGAGATCTCAAGATAAGGAGGTGTGAGCATTTGATGGTGTTACACCCTGACCTTTTTTGACCATGCGTGCAGCGACAGTGAACTGAGTGGAATCGTTGGCTGCTCCTTGACCCGTGGACTTCCATGTCTCCTCCTTGGAGGTAATGAGCTGTTTCCTCTCCTCAATGGTCAACTGGGCTTCAGTCTCCTCACCGATTTGCTGTGGAAGGGGCAGAGGGTGAAGAATGCGTATGCGCGGTGCCACCGCTGTTGAAATGCACGGTTGCATTTCCAAGCACTCAATTTACAGATTTAATGTGCCACATAAATATCACAACCAGTATAATTAAAGAAACCATGACCCTGGGCGTTGTCTTGGATGGTTCACAGACTGAATAGTTTGGCAGCCCAGAGTGACATCTTAACCAGCAAGCTACGTTCACCAAACCATCAAGGCCAAACGTGTGGTCACCATGAGACAATCATGCCTGACTGAAAAACATGAATTGCACAAGCGACATGTCTGAGATGTCTGAATGCTTGTCCTTCCATCCCCAATCACGTCAGACCCCTCATGCTCCATAAGGTGTCCCTGTAACACCTGAAGCGCCCTCTGCCTAACCGAGAGGGTGGTCCCACTCTGTCACAGTGGAAGCCTGAGAGAAAATTTCACCTTCAGTCTCCATGGATGACGGTCATCCACCTGTCTGGGGAGGGGCTCTGCTCTACTGGGGGGGTTGGCCTTTGAGCGAGAAAGTTGTGGAGGTTGGGGGGGAGGGCAGGAGGCAAGAAAAGGAGAGGAGGTGAAATGTGAAGGATGGGAAGCAGGAGAGGAAACATGTGGCGGGGGGAGGGGGGTTAAAGCAGTTGAGCCAGCGTTTCCTGAAGCTGAAGTCAGAGCACTATGTGAGTCACACACAGGCACGCACACAGGTGTCCATGCAGATATCCTTGGTGGTACTTACGGTATATACCAATCCCTAATCTGAACCAGGCAGAAGGGACCAACCAACGAACCCAGAAAATGTTGAAGGAACCGACACGGTGCACATGACTCTTTCATTGTTAATTCAAAAGAGAACTTGGTACCTTTACAACCTGTGCAAAATGATGAAAAAAAGCGAACCAGAAATTATTCTAGATCAAGCCACAGTTTTAAAGCAATTCAACTCTAAATCCAATGGTCCAACCTGAAGACTTGATGGACGATGGTCCTGTCCTGATGCCTGTACAGCAAGACTACCCTGCTGACAGTGCTGAAAGCTTTATATGTCAGAAATGCTGAGTTTGCTGTTGAAGCACATGATTGGTGTGCAGTAAGGATGCGTCATCACAACCCTAGATTCCAAAGGGATTGACCATCCAGATTACAGACCTATTTCTGAGTTGGTAGTAGGCCTTCCTGGACCAAATGACTCCAGCCCCTGCAGATAACAGCAGAGAATCCTATTTCACAGTCAAGGGTCTAGGAGCTCACAGCTCACCAGAAGGAGGTACATCAAACAGACATCAAATGTGTGCATTGAAGAGAACACAGTGTTTGTCATTGACAAGTCAATAGTTATGGAATGCTACAACGTGTAGCTGCTGTCGCTGAGCAGTTCCTCTGCCGGAGTTTTTACGTGAATTGGAATATTGACATGAATATTTGACAAATATTGCTCCGCCAGCAATAACAAACCACTAATCTCCACCGTAGTTGTCTACCTTGGCACTAATCATACTAAAACCCAGCAATACGAGGTTTAAGAAGATGGATGTCAATGCGTAAACAAGCTCAGAGAAACTCGCAGAATCTAGAGTTCCATTACCAGTTGAGTAGAGGGAACAACTATTGTGGGCTGCTATCCTCAGACAGTTGGTGACAGACTAAGCATACTATCAAAATCATAGCCCTTATTAACAGACAAGATTATTTAGAGGAAGAACCAGATTTTAATCAGAAGGACAGTCTCTGTCCTTACTGAAGATGATGGTTAGTATGATTACGTACAATACTCAGATGCCTAATTTACCTCTATATCTTATCATTCGAACAAAAGGTGCAATACTGGGGGATTTTAATAAACATACTTGGTAAACTGAGACATGTTCTGTCCCTCTGACCTGCACCCACGTGAGACTCCTGAGACATTGATGTCATATGACCCGTTTATCATTGGTGGAACTGAGGTCTGAAGTGTATGATGCATGACAACACAGGTGTGTAAATAAAATTACATGCAAACGGAAATCAGGCCTGTTCTGCTTCGGAGCTCTGAAATGCTAAAGTAGTTTCTTCCTGTTTGAGACACAGGGAATCAACACATGCATTCTTCTGAAGTAGATCACACCACTGCAATGCCCTAGTTTCAGGCACCATGAACCCTACACTTTCACCAGCCAAAAATGCTCCTGCAAAAGACTGTGACCAGAAGTAGAAAACATGACCAGATTCAGCCTGTTCTGTCTCTACACTGACCTATCATTAAGTATAAACCTCAATTCTTGTCCTCAAGATACTGCTTATCGAATAGCAGATTACTGTGTACAACCCAGACCACGTTCTCACATCACAAGATGAAGGTCTCAACGCAATGGATAAATAACACAGATTTGGCAGTAAAACCTTGACCTCTTGGGCTCCTGACTCAAGAACCAGTCAACGTAAAGGATAAGACTTTAGTGTAGGTTTATTTACTGAAACCAAAGACCTAAAAAGTGTAATCTAGTTTTCTGTAGCCTTCTGGCCCCAGAGATTTTCCCTGCAAAATACCATATGATTTTTTTGTTTCCTTTCCTCTGCGTTTGTCACTCTCAGCCAGAAGGTTATTGTTTTGCCAAATTAGCTGCTGTTTTTTTCCCCTCATAATACTGTGTCTGTCCTTTGTGGCAACTGTGGATGAAAATTAAATAAAAATTATAACTTAACTGAAAAACATTTAAAAGTAGTAAAAGAAGAAAATGAAGTTCCAGAGGAAAATGTGGGTTTTGGGTGATTCTTTTTCACTTTTTGCATATTTAAAGCCATCCTAACAAGACGGCGAGATTCACCCCTGCAAGACAGTAGGACGTGTCCAGGTACACGTAGCCCAAAGCGTGCAGCCTCCCACACGCTCTCAAGCACATGCACTGCATTCGCTGTGCGGGAGCACCGAGTATGGATACAGTTCTGACGTTCTGAATGGGACACGGCAATGGAGGGAAGAGCGGCTGAGGGAACGCGGGGCAGGAGACAGGCAGGCAGGATGCGGGGGCGACCCCCCGGTAAGTTATGTGGTGAAAGCTCACCTGGGACTGGGCATCAACAAGCCGGCTCGTTTGAGCAGCAGGCACGGGAGGAGGAGGAGGAGGAGAGTAGGTGGAGGAAAAGACAGGCTCCTGCAGGCAGGGCCAGACACACAACCCCATGGGACAGATGGACAGACAGGGCACTAATTAAAAAAAGGGCTGGGGGTGTGCTGGAAGAAAGGGTGGAGAAGGCCTGGACCAAGCATATCACAATCAAAAGTTCATGCTTTGATTGTCCATTGTATCGGTCAACTGTTTTACATGTTAACACGATGACCTCTTGAAGACTGTGCTGAAAGAACTGACACACCTGAGCACACGCACGCCTCGTGCAAGAGCGGGGGGGAGGAGGTCAGTCAATCATGGATACTCAGAGCACACAGACCAGCACACGCTACGCTCAGGACGAGCGTGATGACATCACCGAGATAGAGATGTCCGGGAAGCACAAGCACAAAAAATAAATAACCCTCCTGGTCACACAGCCACACCTCTCCTACAGGTGACCAGTGCAAACTGTGTACGTACGGGTCTACCTTACCCAGAACTGATCACAAACTGCCAAGTCCTGACTCGCCCTCACATCCTCCTACAGTGAAAACAAGACAAAACACGGCAACGTGTTGGAGCCGTGTCAAATCGACCACCGGGTCAGAAGGTGCGTGTTCGCAGGCTGCCGAGTGCCCTAAGGGGCATGTAGGGGGTTACCTGCTTCTCAAAGCTCTGCTCCAGCTCCCAGAGCTCCGCCTCTCCCTCGGCCTCCTTCACCACTTCCTGTTTCTTGTTGATCCTGTTCCTCCAATCTTCCTCCCCACTCTTCTTCAGTAGGGCCACCCTAGGGAATCGTAGGACTTAAGAACCAGCACACACGCACCCACACGATTGTACTCCTATGCCTGTCATCCATCTGTTTTCCGAAACCTTGTTCAGTACCACGTCACGATGAGTCTGCAGACTACTGCAGGGCACATGGGGACAGTCCATTTTGGAGCTCACAGCCACACGCTACAGGCAAAGTATTGACACCAATTCAACTAAACTGCATGTTTTTGGACTGTGACGTGAACCAGAAAAAAAAAAAACCTGTGCAAACAAAGGAAAAGAACGTGAAATACATTTATCATAAAATAGCCATTTCTCTCCCAGTTTAACAAATGAGATTAATTATTCCTAAAACCAAACCAAAAACACTTTAACCAGGACATGAAGATGGGGAAGGGAGGACTGGGTCAGCACACAATTGACACGGAACGCAGCCTTTTAGACTGACCCACATTTTACCATAGGTCTGCAGGAGTGCAGTTCGGCAGAGTGTTCAGAAGGGGGCAAATAGCTGAGTGCTGACCCAGCAACACCCAGAAAAATTGCACTCAATCAGCGAGCGAGCTGACCACGGGATATGACATCCCTGAAAAAAAAAGACTCGGGCATTTCACAAAACTCCCCCACTCAGACACGCCCACAGACTGACCAATACAGCTAAGGTCAAGGGGTCCTTTAATGGAGAGCAAAAATGCACATAGTAGACAGTTCTCAATTTTTAGCATTAGAAATAAAGGTGACTACAAAGACGGTGGCAGAGTGGACAGGACGGCATGTCAACTGAGCAGCTGCATGGACCCTATAACTACCTGTCACCAAATCAGAACCACAAACACACACCAGAACAACTAGCCAAAATAGAGCCACGGTTTCAGTCACAGCAGTGACGGCTTGTGAAGCCACACAGGTCACAGGGGGACGGTGGCTAATCAATTAAGTCTTGTGAGCTGACCTGCTCCTTCACAGTTTAAATGCCCCGATAGCAGGCATGCGACACAGTTCCCCTGCCACCTACCCACCCGTCACTTACCCACAGAGCCCCCCTGAAGCCAACCGCTGCGTACTGCGCTTCCCGAAATAAATCCCATCCTCAGGTCGATGGTAACCTACATTCCAAAAGGTCAACCGAGGTGAGGTCCATGTGCCCCTCCCTGCAAAGTCGACCCACTCATGCACCCCCTGCCCCAATAAGGGGGGGGGTGCACTAAATAATGGGAGGAGCTAAATGAAGAATCAGTGATCCATTCTTCAGTGGGTCTGAATGTCATCGCTTCAAGAGAGCACCTTCAGACGGACGGAATCACAGCGACATGCCTCTTCAGGCACCTTGGCCCCACACCATCCTCGCAACGTTTACCAGTGACAAGTCGACACAGCCCCCATCCACCGGGGTTGTGTCGCTAGCAGCAGCCCCACCCACCCTCCACCCGCTGGCCATCGCCCCTTCCGCGGAACCTACCGCTCTTTGATGGACATCTGCCGTGTGGACATCTCGTCTGGATCCTCGACCCGGTGGTCTGGGGGGATGGCACTGCCCAGTTGCTTGGGGGGAGCCTGGGAGACGGTTGTAGGAGCTGCCGCGCTCACTGAGACACTGGTCTCCCGCAGCTCTGCGCGCGCGCGAACGCGCGCACACACACACACACACACACACACACACACACACACGGGAACAGAACAGGCGTTAAAAACCAGTGCCGTCAATTACTGTCGGGCAGCAGCACTCAAACCACACAGTCGCCGACACGCGTGGATGTGCGCGTGCGCACGCACGCACACACACACACACCAAACGGGAATGGGGCTGCGTGTCGTGGTGGACAGAGCTGCAGTCCGTCAGCATGTCCCTCACAAGATTGCATGCAGATTTAGCGGGCAGACTTGTGCTGACCTCCCCTGCATGGGTGAACACAGCAGTAACAAGCGTAATCCTTCCCCCCCCCCCGCCTGTCATCTCAGTGAGCTGAATACAGATTACTCCGACGTTCCCGTTTCAAGCATCTCCTAAAGCCCTCACCGACAGCAAAAAGAGCCAAATCAGGGACAAGATCCCATTCGTGCAGGGGACGGAGACCCAGCACGATTAACGACATGCATCTCACCGCCTCGTTTAAGGCATCACTGGTGCGTAAAACACCTACCAACGGTGCCGGCAAGCAGCTGATCTGCATAACAAAGTGAACGTATGAAAAGTATGCAGATGAGATTCGGAGCTCCGTGGAGTGTTCTGCATGACAAAAGCCCATCTCTGTGAGCCTGCGGTCCGCTGAAAGGCTGATCGGGACCCCCAGCAACGGGGGTCTCACTTGTCTGATCATGTCTCAGCCCACCACCAGCTCCCCTTACCTGACAGCACGGTCCGAGTGCGCACTGTTCCTTCTGTCTCGCTCTCTAACAGGTGCTGTGAGGACGTCCTCATCTCCTTCACGTGGCTCCCATGTTCTTGTGTTGCCGGGGCGACCGTGCTCTCTTCCCTCTGCGGGGGGGCGCTCCGGCTTGAGGGTGGTGGGGTAGGGTCGCGCTCGTAGCTCTGACTTGGCTGGGCAGCCGGCGACTGTTCCGTCTCGTCTTCCCCCTTGGGGGGACAGGGCTTTCTCCAGCTAGCTCCTCCCCCTACAGCTACACCAATGCTGTCGCTGCCTGCTTCTGTCGCCACCTCCTGCCGGAGGCCAGCCAACGTGATGCCGTGGGAGGAGCTTCTGACCTCTGCTGACCGTCTCAGGTGTGGCAGAACATTGTCAGCATGGGCAGGGGTGCGGCGCGGGGGCGGGACTGGAGCGGCATCCCTCTTGTTGGTCTCCACCCCCGGGGTGAATGCGATGGCCGTGGATCTGCTCAGGTGAACATCGCCAACATGGGCAACAGAAACAGCGCTGGTATAAGCAGGACTGTGCCAGACCAGCACAGCAGGCAGGGGTTTGAGCTTCTCCTTTCCTCCATTTCTAACCTGTGCAGGTGGGGAGGTCGGTGGATGGGGCAAGAAGGTAAAGCAGAGAAAAACAGCTCATGCAGACAAAGACAGGCAGACTGGCACCTCCATGAGTCACGTCCTGTCCATCAATGCTGACTGCTGATTTCTCTAAATTATCTGCTAATTAATCCCATCAGAAGCCATGCTCTGCAGCCCATGAGATGCAGCCTAATGCGTATAGCTAGCGATGCACATGCCAGCACCTCTCCCATCTGGGACCCAAGATCGGAGCCAACACGTGATACGAGGAATCGAGGTGGGACACCTGGTCTGCTTGAGGAAGACATCTCCTCAAGGAAGAGGGGCTCCCAGAACTCATGTCCGCCTAACTTCCTCACATGTCATCTTTACACACCATGGGAGCAGGAAAGCCTGGTAATTTTTACATTTCAAAGGCGTTGTCGCGAAGACCCGTGTGGAATATCGTTCAGAATTTTAATGTTGGTGCAAAACAACAGCACACCAAATGGAAAGCAGAACCGGACAGTGAGAACTACGGCTGTTGAACCTTCATTCTACTCAGCAGAGCTTCAGTTATACAGGTGGGAAAATGTTCACAGGCTTGTCTGAATCCTGCAAAAACCTTCTAAAAACAGCACACCCGAAAAGCCCAGATTCACATGCCAGAGAGTGGAAAAAACCTTATGAAAAACTAGACAGCTCTGCTTGGGTGCCATTCTGTCTGTCCCTCTGTCGATGGCCCCTCTCTTAGTAACACTTCGTACATTCCAAACGGACACGTGACCACGTTGGTGTCTTCGGGGGCAGAGCCACAGCTGTCATTTTCTTAGCACTAAGAAAATGTGTTGCTTCCTCTATCAGCTGGTCATTCCAAACAAATCTGATTTATAATTATGCATGCTCAAGGTCACATATCACTCAGTAGTTAGCAGGGCTACCTCCACACAAAATAAACAACACCTCTAGGGTTGACGGTTCGAGTCCTTCCCCCAATTCTACACTCGCGTTGTGTGTCTATAAAGGGACCCACGAGTCTGGGCACTTTGCCTTCTAAGTTACTACCTACAATGCAGCGATCTGTACAAATACTGCTGTGGTGATTCGTGGTCAAATGTACACAAGACAAGTGGGCAGACCAAGCAGAGAGTAACTGTAGTAACAAGAAAAATGCCCATTCATAGAAATGGGCAAAATCTAAAGAGCATTTTAAGAGCAGCATGGCATAAAACTGCATTAAACAACATGGAATTTTTAAATAAGAGTAACATATATGCCAGCAAACTGTTTGTCAAGGCAGACAGTCAAGCTTGAACAGTCATTTGAAGACACACAGCAGGTCAAGAGATTAAGAGCTCAAGCAGGACAAAACAGGCAATCCCCCTTACACGTTCAGCCTGACCGTCACTCTGCCGGTGTTCTATGCTGTCTTTTGGTGCCACAGTGCTACCTGACGAAGGCTCTTCCTGTACCAGAGACAGGCCGATTTCACCATCGCAGTATGAGAAATAGATGTCAACACTGCCACAGAGAGGTGGGATCTCAAGGTCCGGAGAACCGGACGGACTGTCTGGACCTGCGCTCCCAAGAAACATGATTGATCACAACGAGGGTGATTACTAGTGATATGCAAAAAAAGAAATGATGCTTCGTAAAGTGTGACTCGCCAAGAAACTTAAAATGGAGGGAAAACACCCCGAAGTAGGACAAGATCCCTGAGGAACTCCTCAGCACTGGCGTCAGGCTCGAGTGGCACTCTTAAACACCACGTGATGAGGAATTTAGGGTATCCATAAGGAACCCACTTTTCTAAAATGATTTTTTATTGAAGAAATGGTGCTGTGCTGTGCTGTGATCGGTTGCCAGGCAACTCCCATGAGATTCTGATAAGCACATTATATGTGGGTGTGCACGGGGATTCTCCATACCTTCTCCACCTCCCCCAGGGTGATGGGCTGGGTCTGGAATCGGCTGGAGGCTCGGCGCTGAGCGGTGCCACCCCCCACACCCTCTGCCAGCCCCTTGGAGGTAGGCTTCTCTGCCAGCCGGTTGAAGAGGGCCATCTTCTCCGCCAGGCTGAGGGCAGACATGTCCGGCTCCTCTGGCGCCTCTTCCTCCACTGGTGTCGTAGCCATCTTTGCTACCTCCGTCATAACTGACTGATTCTCTGGGGCCACTGGGCTCTGCTGGGAGGATGCCTGCAAGCTAGGAGGTGGAATGACAGATGGAGACAGTGGATTGTCATCCATGAACTTACCATGAACGAAAAAAGCCTGTCATTAAAATTCTTAATTACCTACGTCAGGTGTGCGGGAGGCTAAGTAAACGGAGAAAAACATGCAATGAATGAAAGTGGTGTATAAATACATAAACAAAATAAGATTGCATTGTCCATATGAGTATTAATTCAAAAAAAGACTGCAGCAATATGTGAGGTGAATATAAAATTGCATTTTGCTTTAAATGTAGTGTCTGAACAACACCGTGTATTGTGTTTGTCCACTTTCGTGAGAGACCAAGATCTCTCCCTCTCAAAGTCACAAGAGTGCATCTGCTAGCGTGAAAGTGCTACACACAAAACTGCATGCAAATTCAACAGGCAAAGACACGATGCTGGACCACAGCACCTTTGGCATGGATACACTCAGTAGAACATAACACGGATAAGATTGCTGTATGTTATGCTATTGGATACACTTCCAAGCAAAACAAACAGTGGCTTGAAAAGCATCAGGGACCTCTAAAGCTAAGCACTCCTTTTGAGACTGTTTAACAAGCGGGACCCCAAAATTAGTAAAAAGACCAGCGTAACAGGAAAACAGCAAACTGTAGCTGTCCAGACAGCAGAGGGCACTGTGGGCTCGAAACATACATGCGGCTTAAAATTAAAAATCTTTTATATCTCTGCACATTCCGTTAAAGACAAACTCTCATGCAATACCCCTGTATATAAACAATATAAAAAAAAAAAAAAAAAACATTCTTAAGAGACCTAATTCTGCGTCAAACTGAAGCCCAGAGGTCTGGGTTTTGGCTCCGTACAGAATGAGGCAAGAAGCCAGCCGACAGACAGCCCCAGCCACGCCTTGCTTGTGCAGAAGGCCCACGTGGGCTACCTGAAGGGGGCCACTGTGCTGCTGACTAGGGTGGGGCTCGGGACACGAGGAGTGGAGGTGTAGATGGGTGCCACTCGCGGGTAGGGGGCAGGGGTGCTTTACATCACATGGGGCAGGACAGAGATGACGAAGAATCAACGACACATACCGACCGCTAAGCTAAATATGGGCAATGCAGATATCAAAACACCACACATCAATTAGAGAAGGGGAAATTTTAGGCTCAGCTATACAACGAGCTAACTCATCTTAGATCTGTGAAGACTTTCATAAAGTTCTAAATGAAGCTCATGGAGTGAAATTTCAAAATTACCGACAGGCCACTCCTGTTATACCATTGTGTCAGGTACTTCATCTGCCACAGAAAAATATTTTGCCTGAAAAAAAAAAAAAAAAATTGCTGTGACAAGGTGACCTACGTGGCGGCAATGACCACCTCCTCAGTAGTGACCGGCTGTGTGTGAGAACGCTCTTGTAAACGCCGGAGCCTCCTCTCTACAGCCGTGTTGCGGGACCTCGGCTTGGGCACACTGCCGTCGCCGGTTTTCTCCAGCTCCTGGGAGGTGAGAGAGAGAGAGAGAGAGAGAGAGAGAGACAGAAAGCCCTCTGAAGAGCCGCTACCCCACAAAAACTGATAGGAATGAAACGAGCACGATGTATTGTCTCCACCAAATATTAACAATACACAGCCTATGAACTGAACATATAGAAACAGAATGGGAACACTGGAGTAAAACAGAACAGAAATAGAATATGGGAACTGAATGGAGATGAAATGGTACAGAACAGAATGGAACAGAATTGCAGAGTTACAGAATGGGAATGTAATGCAATGAAGCACAAAGGAAATGGAGATAAGGAAATGAGAATGAAATGGAACAGGACAAAATGGGTACGGAGTATAACAGGATGGGAATGTAAAGCAATGAAACCCAAAGCAAATGGAAGGGAATGGGAGTGAAATGGAACAGAATGGAAATTGAGAATGCAGAACAGAAAGGGGGGGGGATATAATACAATGGAATGAAACGTTTCATTTCAGAATTCAGTGCTATTGGTGACATGCTGCCCCACCCTGCCACAGCATGCTTAGCTTAGGATTGGACACCAGAGGTCAGGAGATCATGAATGAGTGGTACTCACCCTGAACAGGGATCGCTTGGCAGCCACACTCAGCTTCGCCTTTTCATCCAACTTCTCTTCTTCCCCTGGAAACAGGACAGAATCGTGATGTAAATAACTAGAGGAACATACCATCTCTCACACGGACATGTACGTACACAAGGTGCTGCCAATGGGCCAGAACTATTAAGGAGAGACTTGCACGAGTTGCGCTTGACCCTGCCCCCATACACAAACACACAAATGAATGTGTATACGCAAATGTACACATATAAACAACTGCAAACAAGTATGACTAAAAGGAACAAGGACAAAACAAAAACTTCTAAACAATATCATTTCTGTTTCTAAAGGCTTTTCAGGAAAAAATCTCATTTTTTGGCACTTGCCTTCAGTTTTCTGTAGCTCAGTAGGACTCAAACGGGTCCTGCTGATGAAAAGAAAGGTTACCAGTTAAAAGTTTAGTTGGGGTAAAATCTCAAGAAAAGTCTGAGATGATGACCTATAACTCAAGTGCATTGAATGAAGTGGTTGTTCTCTCGTGAGAAAAACCCACAGAATGTGAGGGGCGTTTAGGATACAGGACAGACTCTGCGGCGCTAGAAAGTCGCTAAATCGACATAATTAAATATTAAAGCTTCTCTGTTTTTGGAGCTTTAGGAGGAGGACAAGAACATGCGCAGAAAGTCGAAACAATGGGTGATTCACATGGACTTTGCATGCCCTTTCCCCTCCAATCCCATAGAGGGCAGTCACGTTCTCTTTTCCTCCCACTAGCTTGTCTCTCATCATTATTCCACATTGTGTATGTACTGTTATTCTAGTGATACACCATGTCCCCTTTTATCTGGTTATTATTTTCAGATAAGTTGAAAGCCCCTGGATGAGGCTCTTAAAATATTCTTGTAAAACAGCACAGCCATTTTCAAGATGGGGGGCCCCCAAATCATGCCCCCCCCCCCCAAACAAAACAGAGCATCGCACGACTTTTGGTACAGCATTTTGTACTCCCCCCCCACCTGGCCGGGGGTTAAGCAGCTTGTGCTTTCCAGCCCCCCCCCAGTCCAATCACAAACACCCAGCATACCTATCAGATTCTAGTCGTTCTGCAGAGGTGACTGGCTGTGTCCTGAACCTCTCAGAGGTCTTTCTGCTGTCCCCAGGGACAATATAGCTCCTGGGCCTCCGGGGCCCCGCATCGTGCTCCGCCCTGGCATCCAACGCTGCCAGCTCTATCTTAGCCTCCCTATAAACACCCACACCACAGAGACCGAGGAAAGAAAAGGGGTAATATGAACGAGTGAAATGGGCAGGTGATTTTAAAAACACTAAAAGATGAAGTTCCTACTCCTGTAAACCTAATGCTGCTTCTAGACCCGAGTAACAATCAAGTTTGTGGAATGTGGGCACACAAGCATGGACGTTGAGCAGTTAAAGGCTTGCTTGTTATGCCAGGATTATGACAGAGTTAGTTTCAGGACCACCCCACGCTATAATCGCAGCATCTTCTATTTGCAGGAGTCAACAGGCAGATTTCCAGGCGTTAGTACAGAGGAGAAGTCACAAAAAGCAGTTATTTTAGGGTTTAGACACAGTCATGGCAGGGGTCAATTTGGTGCTGCTCCACCTACGATTCTGGCTTCTTGACAGAGTTGACGTTCTCCAGGTAGGAGTGACGCAGCTGTGCCACAGAGACCCTGGTGTCCACAGCGCTATGCTCTCCATTGGCCACACCACCCTCCCGGCTCTCCCGGGTCCGGAAGACCATTGAACTCTGGGCTACCCCGAAATCCGACATGGACCTTGTGCGAACCTTGGGCTTCATGGCTGTTGTGGGGATCTCTGTGATTCTGTGTTGACCTGGCAGGAAAGATGACCCTCTCTGGAGGTACATGGGCGTCCCACGGCCCAGGGAGCCATTTCTAGTCAAGCCCTGTGGTGGCTCAACGCTACGATCTTCTGGCTTTGTAATGTGCCCAACCCGCCTCGGCGTGTACTCCATCGGTTTAGGTGTACGTTCCACAGGCCTGATGACTACATCGTCTGCCCTTGATACATGATCCACAACTCTAGGTGTGTGATGTACGGACCCTGGTACATGTTCCATTGGCTTTGGGATGCTATCTTGAGCATAAGCTCTGTGGATCTGAGTTCTGGCATGATCCTCATGTCCGTGGATGGTCTCAGAGGGTCTCAAAATGTGTTGCACTGCTCTGGGGATGTTTTCAGGGGGCCCAGGGGCATGCTGCACTACATCTGGGGGTTGCTCCATGAATCTGGGGGCATGATCCTCCATGTTGCGGCTCAGCCGTTGGCTTAAGAAGCGAACTGGCTGCCGTTCCACCTCCCACTCCTCCTCCTCTCCTCGCTTGCCCCAGTAGGGGTTGTCCACGTTCCTCTCCCAGTGCTGCACCTCTGAAGGCAGCACAGCCTTCCTACTTCGCAGAAGCCCCTCCGTCCTGATGGGCGACCCACCCTGCACTTGCACCTCAGGGGTAAATTCCACACTGGACCTTCTCTGGGGGCTTCTATATCGCCTGATAGGACGGCCAAGGCTGGGGCTCTGCTGGAAATCGATGGTGGTTTGGGTGGTGGCCATCCTGCTGTAAATGGGGTCCGGCTGGGATGACATGTGTTGGATGGAGACCTGTGGGTGGTGCTCAGGGGCCAGCATGTGAACCCCCACCTCCATACTCTGGTGGGGGAGGTCATCTTTCATCCGCCTCTCTCTAGCTTTAATGCTTCAGGAAAACAGAGGTGATTAACACTCTTAAGCTAGTGAAGAACATCTAGACTCAGAGAAATAGACAATCTTTACATTCCCTATTATTGTAACACAGATGTGGAATTTTTAATTAAAAAAAATACAAGCTTAACTCTGACATCTATTAAACAATCCTGGAATAAAAGAATCACATGTGCAGCTGTTAAACATGAGCTGCGAGGTGACAGACTATCGGGCAAGACCACATGATGCTGGCCTAGGGATGAGGTTAACTCAGGTGGACCAAGAATACTGATCTCAAGGCCTCCTGAGTAACATCAGGGGATGGAGTGGGAGAGGTGGGAATGGGGTGACCCCTTTACAGATGGGGATCCAGCTACTGAGGTCTGGGTCCTCAAGAAAAGGACAATGTTTGTCAGCATGACACTGCAGAAACTCCTCACGTGACAGCATTCAGGCCAGCCATTTTACAGTGCTGGTGGTATGTACATTTCTGCATATCGCATCAAGTAGTGGGTGCAATTCACAGCTCCAGTGCTAGATATCTGATCCTGGGCACTGAGGTGCAGTCTAGACGGCAACATTCCCAGACAGGTAGCTTTTAGAAATTAAATTACCGTTCAGACTTAACTGCTTATGCAAGGGACCAGCTCAGCTCTCAGTTGTTCCCCACATCCATTTACACAAGCATCCAGCAGATGGGTCTCGCCCGTACCTGGACCAAGTTCAGGTCTCACACCACTGTGCCCTCCCATTTACTGAGATTGATCAGCGAGAACACACCCCTTTGCTTTTTCACAGGGCCCTGGGGGGGCTCTGATATGGCAGTTGTCCACCTGTTTGTGCCACTCAAAAGTCAGCCCACACCAAACCTGCCCCCCCCGGCCAGCTAAAAATCCCCATAATGAGGATCTAGGCCAGGCCCTGATCCCAAAATAACTATGGCCACAATCTTCAAGTAGCAGTGGGCCCCTGATGGATCTTTAATGAAGCTTTTGTGTGTCCGATTCTTCATGGTGACGCCAAGGCAAAAGTGGCAGGTAAACTGTCCTCAAGGGTTAACTGACACACGGTTATCGGCTCACGGGCTGAGATCATGTCTTGAGCTGACCAGCAATTAACTTACTGGAAGAGACCAGCCTGCTACCATCAGGCTAACTTCATCAACCCACTGGGTGAAGCTGTTAATTTGTTTATAAGGTCAAAAGTTTACGGCCTGGTAATCCATCGTCATAAGATGTCAGTCAAGTACCCAACCACGTAAAATTCAAAATCTCACTGTCACAGAGATAAGACAGCTTAAGCACAGAATTGTTCTGTCATTATTAAATGATAATGCTTTCATTTTTTAAAATATCTTTTCCAAATAAAATAAACCTTTGAAATAACATTTCTCACAAGCCAAAATATCTCTCAGATGATGAAAAATTTATTTCACACACAATACAATTAATTCCCCCCCCCCCAAAAGAGCCAGCAACCCAGTCAAAATTGTGAGTGTGAGTTACAACCTTACTAAGAAATATCCCACAATCCTCTCCATGTTCATTTTCATCAGTACGGATTAAGCATAGCAGTCACGTCCATACATCTTCATTGACTCCCCTCAGATACACAAAAAATTTGAAATAAATCTCTGCGCATCCTGTAAACTGACCAGTTATAGCACCTCTCTGTTACTCGAACCTCTGGCTGAAGTATTTCTGGTATTTAGTACTGGTGTCAGTAAGCTGGGGTCGGTTTTCAGCTTTGAACAGCTAATAACATCTGAATCTCAGCTGAGAATGAAATTCGATTGCCACGGTATGGCATGTGAGTCAGGTACCCACTGTCTAATGGAGGAGTCAGAGACGTGAATTTACAATGCGAGAAGTGGCTTATTGGGATCAATTTACTGGACACTTTTTAGTCCAAAACCGTGTCCAACGTAGAACACTGATATGTCTTTGGAGCAAAATCAAACGAGTGTCGAGTTTAGTTCAAGGTCAGGTTAACATTATGGCCTTAGAAGTACTCTAAGCTCAAAGGACCAGAGTGATTGGCAGAAATGGTACCTTTCATCCATCTAATCTCTCTTTTGTGGAGGGCTTTCTGATAACCCAAAGTGCTAAGACAGAACAGAACCTCCTGGAATCTCAGCATATATAGTAAGCTAAAAGTCTTAACATTTCCAATACTTTAACATAAAACACCACCACACATTTAGGTACCTAATGTAATTAAGCACCAATAAGATATTGCACGCATGTACAATTTAACAGAAGTAATGATAGATGGCTAGTTAGGGCATCTCTCCACTACACGCCTTTACCCAAGACTGGGCAGTTTACACGTGACTGCTCAGTACAGATTTTTGTGGCGTTGGGGATCTCTCACACACACACACACACACACACACACACACACACACACACACACACTACACGACTGAAGCCGATTTGCTTCCGACACCAGCCGTGACATTCAAACATGTTCGAAATACTATGACTCTTTGGAATCAACGTCGGAAGGCCAGAAACGAGGGTCTGTACCCATCATACACAACTCCATTGTCTACTGACCAATCAAATGCGACACTCCAGGAATCAGCAGACTAGGCCCTTCTCACACCGACTTGCTATGCTGGTGGGAATTGGAGGTAAAGTCAAAGGGAAAAAATATCTGCAGCTGCTGTAAGTATTGATAAAGTGACTAAACATGGAGTACTGATAGAATTACTTCATTTGGATTTGTATACTGAAAAGGCCTTAAGCTTTTTAGTCAATACATTCATCCGAAGTAACCTCCATTTTTTTTTTTTAATTTACATAACTTCATATTTTACTAGCGAAATTCTATAGCTTACTCAGGGCCAATATCAAAGGGTCACTCCTGGGATTTCAACTAGCAACCTCCAGGTTCCATGTCAGTATCAGTGTTCTTAATCACTCATTTACCTGATTCTATGATCAGTTATTTACACGACTGCTCTCCCTAACGTTAGATTAGATCACCTGATCAACACAAAACAAGTAGCATAAAATCTATCAAGAGGTCACAACATGCCTGAAGGACAAGTAATTGAAGATGCGAGTCACTTACCCCTGTCTGCTGAGGATGGTCTGTGCCTGCTGCTCTATGAACAGGTCCCCAGGGGAGATGCCGTACCTTGGGGTGGGCAAGGAGGTTCTGCGGCCTGGCCTGGGGGAACTGGGTACTCCCTTTATGAGGGAATCTTTGGGAGCAGACTGGGTGGAGGACGTCACTGTGTCCACGCAGCTGGCAGCTGCGGTAGGATGGACTCCCCTGTCCTTGTCATAGTCTCGCCTGGAGTTCTCCAGATTCATTGCTCTCTCGTGCTCTGACGAGCCGTCTGCAATGCCATGGGCAGTTCCTGGGGGTTCCGGTCGTGCCGACATGAAAACGCGGCCCACCCCAGAGCTGCTGCTATGCGAACTGCCTACGGCCCGAATGGAGCGTCCCTCCTGCACCCCCTGGCCTCGCCCTGCGGCCTGGCTCCCCTCCTCAAGGGCGGTGCGCGTGTGCCTGTAAGCAGGCCGAGGTCTGCTGGGCTCGGCCTCTGGCTCCTGGTCCAGGGAGATCCCATAACGCTCTGCCAGCTGCCGCCGCCTCTCCGCCTTGTACCGGGCTATCCGCTCCGCCTTGGAGTCCAGGTCCGCAAGTGTAGGTGTGGAGCCGTAAGATTGGATCTGGGTATTTTGGGGGGCTGGCTGCATTTCGGCCCGAGTCCTGACCCGGGACTGCCTCTCAGAACCTGAGGAGGCCTCCAGCTCCTCTCTGCTAAATCTTCGGACTGCAAGTGAAGAAGAACTGCTGCCATTGAACTGTTATATGGTATGATGTACTGACAAACACCACAAACCTGACCTGACCCTTACCCACAACATATGGCTCACAGAGATCAGTGGCACGTGTGTAGCGGGGGGTGTCCTCCTCCAGGAGACGGTGGGACACCAGGCCGGCATCACTCTCAATACCCTCCAGGCGCCGAGCGATACGCTCCTTCCTGTGTACAGCGGAAGGGGGCGGGGCATAGGGGCCGGTTAGGGGTGCTGCTGGAAAATCTTTTACATGCGCACCTTTCTTATGTCGTCTTGGCACATGTAGCGTATATTCATGAGTCTAGATCAGGCACTTTCAGAAACATGTTCCTCCCTGAGTGAGTCATCAACAGACGTGACAGCCAGAAAAGACCCCTACCTGTTCATTTCCAAAACGCAGCCAACGTGCTCAAAATACGTCCTTAGTTCTGAAACTGGAGAGGAAAGAATATTAATCATTTGAAAGGGAAACGATAATCCAACGAACATGCTAGCACACGAGTGGAACCCTTAACACATCTACTGAAAGGGGAAGCCTTGCAACACCCATGAAGTGAAGTTGTGTGCCACAGTTGTGTCTAAACAGACGTGTTCCCAGAAATCAATTTTGAGAGGGAGGGTTTAAAAATTGTGTCCAAATTGGGGGCCCAACAAGAAATTTGTGCGTGGGGGGGGGGGGTGCAAAAGAAAGGAAAAATAGCCCCCCGTAATTATTCATATCAGGCATATCATTTTACCTTACAATATGGGATAATAGCATAATTTATGGGTCAGGTGGCAACCCTAATCGTTACCAGCGCAATGCCAACTTAAACACAGAATATTTCGGGCCGGGGGGGACAAACCCAAAATCCTCCCACCTAGATACACTTGTGTCTACATACTAGAGGTCATTTCTGCAAACTTCTTCAGCAAATACACTATATGACCCAAAGCTTGTGGACTCCTGCCTGTGCAACATCTCATTCCAAAACCAAGAGCAGAAATAGGACGTGGATCCTCAGTTTGTCTATAGCAGCCTCTGCTCTTCTGGAAAGGCTTTCCATTGGATGGTGGAATATTATTGGTGCGATTTGCTGCCATTCACTCCTAACCACAGTACTGAAGTAGGATGCTGAGGTTGGGTGGCTGGATCCCTTTCTGTCTGAGAGGCTTACTACGCCACAAATCAACGGTTCCTGCTTCTAGATGTTTCCACTCGATAATCACTTTGCTTGCAGCTGACCAGAGCAAAAATGTCATTAACTGGTTTGTTGGAAAGGCCGCATCCTATGGTGGTGCCACACAGAGTTACTAACGCCTTCAGTTTATTCCATTCTGCCCCAGTGTTTGCCGATGGAGACTGTATGGCTGTGTGATTAATTATGCAACCGTGTCAGCGATGGGTGCGGCTTCATGAACAAATCCCAACAATTGATAGGGGTGTCTACATAATTTTTGGAAGTTGATAACTGGGGTGAGGTACGACTATGACATTTACAGGAGTTGACTAGTTATGGAGCTTAACCCATTACCACCCCGATGAGGGTAGAGTATCCACAGATATTACCTTAAAAGATATAAAATTGTATTTAATATGCACAGTCTCACCCTTGGGAAGAACTGCTAAAAGTTTGGCATCGGTATTCTTGTCCTGGTCAGCCTCCTCTTCAGAGGTGAACTGCTGGTGAAAGCTGCCATACAGGAATGGTCACATTAAACACTGGCAGGAACACCTACCAGAAAGGTTTTTTCACTGCCAGACAAAAACTCTGAGATTATTGAATTTTAAATGGTACCTCATGCTCAGAGATACCTAGTCTCGCTACAATATGCAAGCAAAGAAATGCCATTTCAGACTGTGCAAGCACTTCAGTCTCATTCAGAGAATTCTAGAGACTGACTTTATTGTATTGACATGGAGTGTTTTGGAAACCTTAGATACTTTACTAAAAGGAAGGCCACAGGGGCAGCATACACAAAGTAAAATAGGCACAGGTGGCATAAAATTTAAAATAAAAAATAGCTATACTATATTTGTCCTGGTGGGACATTTGGGTAGTTTACAATAATCCATCTTAATCTCAACGAGACATACAGACACACATGTATAAACAGGTGGGAATAAGATTTAGGGTCAGAGTGCAGGGTCAGCCAGCGTCAAATGGCCCTGGAGCAGGTGGAGTTAAGGGCCCTACTCATGGGCCTGACAGGGACAACGATTACTCTGCTAAACATGGGATTCAAACCTAAAACCTTCTGGACATGGGTACAGATCCCTAAACCAGTGAGCTGTTATGCATCTTTAAGAGCTTCTAAAAGTCCTTTGAAAATGGGCTGAATCTGGACTTCCAAAGGGTTCTATACCAACAACCCGCAATGGGATGGGAAGACATTTGCAGTGATGGACCCCAATGGCCTTGAGTCCTAGTAAGCTTCATTTCAGGGTAACTAATAAAAGTGAGTTTGGAGCACTGAAGAAGTAGGACTGAAAGCTCCTCAATGGTAAAAAGATCAGTAGAAAGCTCTGACTGCTGGTGAGGCTGCTGAGCCTCTGCTAGGCCAACAGCAGCCCAAACCCCGGAATTTCAGAGTTCAGTAGGTACCTCAAAACTGTCTCTCGCAACGCCCTCCAGTTGTCAAGATTCTTCGGAGTAGCAGGTCCGAAGCCTGTAAAAGACAAGCTTAAGTCAGTTCACAAAGTATCAAGTAAAAATGGATTCACTGGACTGGTGCAAGTATATGCAGCCCGGTCCCTCACCCCTTCACTGCCTCAGCCACCTACTCCAGGCCAAGCAGAATTTCGCCTATATTATCAAAAGCGCTCCACTGGTACGATTACATAGTCAGATCGTTACCATGGCCTCCGACCCCTTAGGTGTAGCTCTAGAGTCAGTGGCATGGATGCTGCCCTTGAAGAGGGCACTAACAACATGCTGCAAGAAGGAGAACAACCACCACCACCACCACCACCGCTCCTCATGGTGTAACCATTCTGAAACATGACCCACCTTGTGGGTCAGACCAGCCAAGTCATTTTCCTACAATTCCGGAAACTTCCAGAGACGCAATCAGTGGCATTCCCAGTCAGCTGCTTTAGCTAAAATTATGTGTTAGGACAAGAAGCAAAGGCAAACGTGTCTTCAGCTGACTCCCCCCGAGTTATGACCAGGGGCAACACACTTTGGTGTCCTCAAGTCATAATCTTAATTGGTGACCCATGCAGCCATGATTCACCGAGAAAACCAAAACGTTTCATATCACACAAGATCCACGGTATAGCAACATTATTATTAATAGTATTATTCAGGAGCCAGATGAAATCATTGAATAGTCTACAAAATGAGTAAAACTGCTGATCTGTTGAGAGAGATCGATCTGTCACCGGACGTTAGATTTCATATCGTGTTTGAGAATGGGAAGGTCACCCCCCCATGTGACCTGTAACTGACAACCTGTTGGTCATTTGTGTATTAGGGTACATTATGCCCCATATAGAGCACAGAAAGTAACAAGCAGGTAAACGTAGGCTGCGTTTGTGGGATTTTCTGGCTACCAGAGGCCTTGTTGTACAGGACTTCTAAGTACTAACTGGGACCTCACATTCAATGACAACAGCCGCACACAAGCAACAAAGCAGGAGTCTATAGACTGACAATAAGCAGTACTCACAGAAGACCACTCATTGATTACTTTATGGCAAAAAAGCCACACACAGACTGTTACAGACCCCCTAGACATTCAGTCAACTGACCAAGGAGGCACACAGCTGTACTGTATATTATGACGTTCAGAGAATCACAGTCTCAATTTAAAAACAACAGGCCAAGCAGAACCTAAACCTCACTGTAAACACATCCTCAGACATTTTTTTAAATGATTTTTAAGGTGGAATTCTCTTACCAAGAAATCTAAGCTTGGAAGTATTTCTGGAGAAGCCTGAACAATTTATCAGCAGAATTTGTTATGGAAGGTAAAGGTTCAGACTTACCCCACAGTGTAAATGCGCTAGACGGTGAAGCCACGACTGCCGATGTTCAGATGACAAGTTTAATGGCAACTTATATTTATACAAGTATTAGGACTCTAATGCTAACATTTTCACCTGATGTTGGCATCTGCCCGCTCAGATGCTTGTCTGAGACAGACTGGTGCTCCTGCGACATATGCGAGCAAATCGACAGACTGACAACACAGACACCGGTGCAACAGAAATGAAGAATAACCCATACACTGAGCAGATCAATATTACATTGAGAGCTTCTAAACCATAAGCTGAGACCATTTCAGGAGGCATGATTCAAAATACTGATACTCAAAGTACTTTATTACAAGTACAAGCTGTTTTCCTCTTTGCAGCTATAATAATAGATTCTGTGCCAATTGGCTATGACTTAAGACGTCCAGTCCAAACGGAGGAGCCCCAAAATAACGTACTTGCAGTGCATCTCCTCATGGCTGTTGTTTCCCCTGGCGTGCAGCACACCGGTCTTGTTGCCGACAGACGACGCTTTGAGTTAATGCGGTGGACGGCGTGGTGCTTTGTGCACACCGCTTGTCTGTGATTGAGGATTTAGCTGTGAGGGGAGTTTGGATTGGGGGGAGGGGGGACTGAGGCTGATCTGAGAGCAGACGTGCCAGTCTTTATTTACAGATTCTGCACAAATCGGAAGCAAGGCTTTACCCATGATCCCGAGAATCAAGCCAATCACAGCCGAGAGAGAGAGAGAGACACACAGACAGACAGACAGACAGACACGCAGACAGACAGACACACACAATTATGCAAAACATGATTCCTAAAATGGAAAGAACAGGCTTGATTGCTTATGACCACAAAAAGGATAACGGTCATGAACCACCAGTATCTAAGAAGTGGACATGCTCACAAACACATTCAGACAGAAGTGCATCACCCTCTAAAGACCTCGCATGGTACCCACACTCTGAACAATGCTAAGGCACAGTAGAGGTTGTCACCCCCCACCTACAGTGCTGCACATGGCTCAGATGATCAGTACCCAAGGGTTGTGATGACATGCCACCGGAGTGACAGAGGCCAACGAGGATGAGGCACGAACACACAGGGCCGGACAGCGACACAGACACGGTCTGGGGCCCCTTCTGCGTAGCGATGCAGATTCTCACATATCTGTGTCAGATGGGGGCGTGGCACTGCACATGAGCCTGTGTACACAAGGATAGAGCAGGGGTAAAAGGACCTCAAGGTCCTAATCTGATTATGGGCAAAAATGACAAGCTTAATCAGAAATGATAATATTATAGTTAAATGGGAGCTGGGACTGGGAGGTGCAGATTTCCCTAAGACAGAGGGCAGGAGTACGAAACAGGGCTGCAGCTGCACGCCTTGATGTTAGGAGGAGGTGCAGCACAGCGCTCTGTTCTAACTGCCCCAAAATTACTCTCGTCCAAATCACCGGAAAACACCACAACTGCAGAAAAAGGGGCCGCAGCATCTGCTGATGGTGAGCTTGGGGAGGGGGGCACCATTCTGACCAGTGTCAGCATGTCAGCCAGCTGTCCGGCCAGCAACGCCACCTCACATCAAAGGGGAGGCAAGCCATTTGCCAAAAAACAACCCGATTTATGGTGAGCTTGAGGGCCAAACACTTCTATAAAGTTATAGCGAGGCATCCTGTAAGACACAGTCCACAATAACGTACCAGTGAGGTGGGCCTGGTCCGAACCTTTATCTCCAGCTGAGGACTCAACCGGCAGAAAGGACAGGTGAATTACCAGGATGGACCTGCCGTCGTTCATTACTCCTGTCCAGAAGAACAGTCCGCACTGCTCTGCTGAGAGCGGCTCATTTAAAAAAAAAAAAAAAAAAAAAAAAAAAACACACACACACACACACACACACACACAACTTCACACTAAACCCAGACTTAGCAACCAACCACTACACAAACGCTTTCCCAGTTGGTGTGCCCACAACCCTCCCTACCTCTGACTCTTTAGTTCCTTTCGATACGCTTTCCGGTTTACCCAGAGAATAGAGATGTTTGACACAGTAGAATCACCTCTAGAAGGCATCAAGTGTTCATGAGGCCAGACCTCCATGAGTGATGAGTGGTGGCACGTCGGGAAGAGTGCAACACATGCTACCAGTGAACCGATCCGTATAAAAATCTCTCTCACACACACACACACACACACACACACACACACGACTTACTACTTTGCAGCAGCTTTATCGGGTTAAAAAAGGACATCAATAATTAGGCCTTCCAAATGAAGACAGTATACCTTGGTGAACTCGACACAAACATCAAGTGTGACCCTCCTGAAGATGGGCTACCTAGACCCCCACCCCATTTGCATATGTGGTAAAGCCAAACTTTATTGCTGGGCATTTAAATCATTTACAAGATGCTTGCAGGGCTTCAACAGCATTCGTGGTACGAGTTATTAGGAAATGGATAATGCCACGGAGCAACTCACATCTTTCATGGGCATTCATCTCAGTATGTACTGCAACTGGTTCTGAAACATTCCTTTGCCTTCTGGGAATAAAAAGCCCTTTATGGGCAAACCCTGAATGCAGGAAGCGGCACCTTAAAAGGGTGCACCAATAAGCAAGTGAAAAATCTCAAGCCTGACGTGACTGTTTACAGTTCACTTCCCAAACTGCTCCCTCCTGTGTGGTGAAGTGCTACACCTATGACTTCAGCATGAGGGAAGAGGTTCAAATGCATTTAGGATGGTTCGCCTCCATAGAGCACTCCTTGCTTTGCCAAATTAAAGCACAAATATATCACCCGTCTCCTCCAGCACAAACAATCCAGCCTCTACATTTTAACACAAACCCTTTCATATGATTTGATTGATGCTTTCATGTACAAATTCAGGGGTAATAATGCCTGCAAGGTTGAAGCCTTGTAAGTTTTACACAACATGATGCCTGCAGCACCAGATGTAGCAATTTAAAAAAAAACGCCTCATGCTGTGATACCACAGGGTGTGGTGTTGCACAAGTCTTCATGTGGCCAAACCTCAATGCATTGTTTTTGACATATTTACTAGACTCAACACCTTTGGGAAAAAATAACTACTTAAACGTATAATCTGCAAATGCTAATGGAGTAGAAAAATGATTTTGGGCCAAAAATATCTGAATTCACTGGATTTATGACTGACACGGGGCACCTATACAGGACCACAGAACTAGACTCGCTGTCTCATTGGCAATTTAATCACTGAAATCATCCACTGGATGACTCCACTGCACTGAATGTCAGGTACCAATGTCTGAGAAGGAAAGAGAGAACATCAGAAAAAGTTTTAGTTTTGGGATTAAATCCTGTGGAAAACAACACTATGATTCATAATCATCTGTATACCTGACTGATTAGGAGACACTGGACCAGTCTGATTACACACCGAGTACAGCAATGGGACAAATGAGGCTTCAAAACCCTTGGTCAGTGGAAGTATCCCAAAAGACGAATCAACGCTGGTAGATACTCCCACTCACCATAAGTTTTGAGGCCTCCTTTAGTTCCAGCATTGATTGGTTAGTTCAGGATACTCCCACACACACACACACACACACACACCACAGGTTTTGAAGCCTCACTTGCCATCACTAATTGTGACATTTAAAAACGACTCAACTACAGAATATGACCTAATGCACACTGTTGACGTGACACAGAAGACAGGAAGAGTGAAGATTCCAAAAGGATTCTGGGAATGGAAGAGATCCTGGTCATGTTTCCCTGAAATTATGCCTGTCCTTCTAGTCACATGCCGAGTTATGATGACCCAGCACATATGCAACAACAGCCTTCTCCCACACACACACACACACACACACACACCCATCCATCCTCACCCTTATGTGGACAGCAGACCCACTTTGACAGATCCCAGATCTCCAGCCCAGTTTGTTATGAAGATGCTGCCTTGACTCCACCCCCCACCCTGCCTTAGTCCCATACTGTGCTCCCTCTAGACACCCCTAAAAAGGCAATGTGCAGATGGAGCGGCCAACTGTAAGAAAGGACACACACTGTTTACTTCCATCAGCTGACAGAGCTTAACTACTGAGCATGCTCATACATGCTGACACACACTGACAGGCATGCAAATACACACACACACACACACACGTGTATATATAGACTCATACTTACTCAAATGTAGACTTACACAAAAATAAAATCTAAAGAAATGTGTGCAGATCCAAAGAACCAAAACACCCAGCTCTGGCAGCACAGCAGCCACATTCCAAACTGCCTGCTGCTTCTGCTCAGACATCCTGGTCTCAGGTCAGAACTCTGAGTATAGAGGGCTGGGCTGTGAACTCTTCCCCTCACAAGCTGATCTTAGGTCAAAACTGTACACTGTGGTCCAGACGTGACTATGAAATGTGTTAGAAGTCATTTTCCAAAGGAAAGGTTTTACGAACTAAAGTCAACGTGGCCATGCCAGAGGTCTTGGAACTGATAGTTTAATGGTTAAGAACATGAACATGACACCAGTCGAGCCAGGAGTGGTTCAGATCAAGTAGCCATTGACCAGAGTACTGGGTTAAATGGTTAAACATCCTGTTAACTGGGAAATGTCTGCAGAACTTGGATAATGGTATTTTACAAAGAAATGGAAAACTGATTATAATGTACAAATCTGAATAAACAAACAATAATTGTAACTTGTTAACATGGGACAGGCATCACCATCATCGTCATCAAAACGTCACAATGCAATTCAGTGAATGGGATATTTCTGATCCTGAAAAGCCTGCCCAAATATGGCCAGACTGATCTCACTATCATCTTTTAAAAAGCTACACAGCATGGGAGACACCAAATGAGGCCGTTACTCTTGCAAGCTTATGTTGGGGATTCTTCTCAGTCAGGGGATTGTAGTAGAAAGGAGGTCTAGATTGGCTGATTTCACGGATACATAAAGAGACCATATAGTATACAGGGCTAGAAACACACAGGGTTCTTCAGTGAGGGACCATGCTTAAACGCTGACTTTACAGGTTTATCCTCTAAGGAAAGCTTCCTACTGAAGGGTAGATAAGTGAAGACAACTTCATTTGACATGTGGAGGCCTTTGCCTCCGCTGTGGTATTCATGGGCTTCATTACGGCTACAGAAGAACAGAACAAACTAAAGGTGGACCTGCCAATGAACCTAAATAACTATTAACAAAAACCTGTCTACTGCTAAGCTAAAAACAGTGATCATTATCAGTTAGATGCTCTTAATGATACTTTGCTCTTGAATGGTTGAAAATTAATCTTTGAAATAAATCACAATACAATTCACCTCCTACTAGCTATCCAGAGAGAGACTGCACCTGGCTTCCAGCTGGTGAATGTCAAATACCTGAACGCAAGAAAACGTGCACAAAAGTCAGCAAAACAATGCATGATGCTTTATTAATAGCACCTGAAACAACAAGCAAAATGACCAAGCAAAAATTTAACCCATCCCACTATCATGGCACAAAATGTCACACCCTTGGCAAGGCATAGTCAATGCTACCATAGGACACAAGGAAGCAACCAGTAAAATAAGCCTTGGAGAAATTTCAAAACTCTACCAGACTCTACCCCATGATCACACCTGTAACTACAGTGAGGGAACCCTTGGATGTACTTGGCTTACTGATTTTTCTCCTGCTAGAACTTTGGATTCATGGATGATGGAATGCTTGTTTTGGAACCTCTTTGGCCTGTCCTTGTTTGACGAGGCCTGTGTGCAGAATGTGTTTGGGTTTACCAGCTTTGGGAGACAGCAGTGAGCTGCACATCTCTAGGCAACGATATCAGGTATGACCTAATGCGGCTTGCTGATCTTTGCTTGAATGACTTAATCCATGCAAACGGCTAATTTTGGTCCTCTTTGGGACAGCATATTTGCACTTGCCTTCTGGAATTTTTGGGTTTGGTATAAAGTCTTGATTTCACTCTATGGTCTAGTGCCTTTCTGCTGGAGTGCTCAGAAAACCATTGTGATGTAATGGTTGAATATTGGGATGCTGCAAATTGTAGTCCTTAAACACGTGTTGATATGAAGCCTATGCTCAAAGGCTCAAAAGCGTTGGATCCGTGGAAATTAAATCATATTTGTATCATTTTGTTGCACTGGGTTGGAAAGCATAGCTAAAAGCCATTCCTGTTCCTTTGAGTGTGCTTTGGACACTAAAATGGAATGTAATAAATGGTAATATTTTTGTCACAGGTGATTTAAGAAGCCATGTCATTCTGTTCCAGAGTCCATAAATAGTCCACGACACCCCGCCTATTAAATCAAGAATTTTATGTCACAAAACAAGCAGCCTTCACACAGACCTGAGACTACTCAGCACAATTATATTTTGAGAAGTATAGACATTTATCCATGTCAGTAAGATGTTGATTCTTCTGATCTAATAGCTGGTGTTTGTTCTAATTTCCCTCTGCTTTTGCTGTCACATTAACAGAAACACGGGCAAGGGAACATCTAGCAGACCAATTACTTAATAAACTTAACCATATGCTTTTCTTTCTCACTTGCAGAAAGCGCAATGAAAAAAGAAAGAATTGAAATGTGGCCGTATCACAAGTATTTAAAAATATGAGACATGTAAACAGCAGTTGCACAGACCTTGACACCAGTCTTGGTGTACCAAGTTCTGCAGCAACATTAAACTGGGTGCTATTTCACTGCTGTGAGTTTCTATGACAACAATCAAAAGCTGGTTTTACAGGAGCTTTGACCTTCTAGAAAGGGTGAAATGAGGAGACAATCAGATTACACCAAAGGCTGAGAAGGCAGCAGGCAGATGGGCTGGGTCTGGGTTCCAGTGGGATGACCCATGATTGATGCCTGATCTGACCTCCACTTTACCAGCTGCCTTAATTATGTTCATAATGTTGACAATACTGTCAACAGAAGGTTGGAATACCCCCAACATTCACAGATTAAAGGACTTCAAAAAGGAAAAACATGCTACATTATTAGAACAGGAATTTGTAATTGCTGATATTCAGCTTGACAGCATTTTAGAAGTTTAAAAACCTCAAATACCTAAATGATGTACTACTAAAATAAAACCTACATTATTTTCCACAGCTATGAATATTATGAGTTTTCCTGTTAAATGGCCACAACAAAACAAAAGGGTTGGGGGGGATTCAAACTGCATGAGCTGTCTAAAGGTACTCCAGATTTTTTCCCCCATTTCCCAAAAATATGCAATTAGCCTAAACTGACCATTGTGTGCATGTGCCCTGTGATGGCCTGGCATCCCATCCAGGGCGTACCCCAGCCTTGTGCCCTGTGATGGCCTGGCATCCCATCCGGGGCGTACCCCAGCCTTGTGCCCTGTGATGGCCTGGCATCCCATCCGGGGCGTACCCCAGCCTTGTGCCCTACGCTGCCTGGGACAGGCTCCACGTCACCCACTCCCCTGGCCAGTACAAGTGGTTGGAGGACAGATGGAACAATTACTTTTATTAATTAGTAAATTTTTCATGATTGAAGTGAAAACTGTATGAAAACTCTAAAGTTACCAATTGTGTGAAATATTTGGTGCATCCTCTACATGACAAAGAAGTGTTTCTGCAAGTCCTTGTGAGATATCAATATCATGCTGAGTCAGGGAACAGTGGAAATTAGCAGGGGTAAAGTAAAATTTAGTACAATGATGGCAGATTCCAAAATGTAATCTACTCAGGGCAGCTTACATGTTGGTTGGGTAGCCTTCACTCTGGTCCTCTGGTCCTGAGAGTTACTGTGCTTTTAAAAATCATTTTGGGGGAAAAAAGCGTCGAGCTGGGGCAGCTAATTCAAATACAGAAATCAGATGGGTGAAATGGCACGTTTGAAACTCATCCCATTGATCACAGGCTGGGGTATACCCTGGATGGGGTGGAAATACCACATTTCATTGTCAGAAGAACAATGCAATGTTAGGCCTATACACTGGAAAAAGTTCCAATGCCGAGTGTTGATTTTGTTAATCCTAAGTAGGCTAGGTTGAAGGACAGCTTTCAGATTTGAGTCAGAGATACACGTACACAGTATGATGGCAAGAATCGAACCCTCAACCCTGGAGGTGTGAGGCAACAGTGCTAACCACTGAACCATGCATTTTATTCTACAATGCATTCAGCCATCCATTTTACAAACTGATTAATCCTATTCCGGGTCGGGGGGGGGTGGAGCCTATATCAAGCAACCTAGGGCACAAGGCAGGAGAAACCCTGGACTGGGTGCCAACCATTCACAGGACACAGTCACACACATTCACCCAAGCAGATACTACAAGCAATTTAAAAATCACCAATCAGCCAAGACTGCATATTTTCAGACTGCAGGTGAAAACTGGAGTACCTAAAGGAACCCTGCAAAGCACATGCAAACTCTACACACACAGAGCGAAATTGGGATTCAAACCCCCATCCTTGGGGGGTACAAGGTGATACTGTTAACACTGAGCTACAGTGACCCCACTACAACACATTATAAATGAATGCACTTTATGAATTAAGACAAAATTTAACACAGGGTAGAGATATTGCCTCGTATTCCCAAGGGTTAGGGATCTGAATCCCACCACTGCTGTGTGTGGAGTTTGCATCTTTTTCCCCCACGCAGTACAAAGACAGGCAATTTCGAGAAGCCAAGTTGCATATTGTGCATGATTGCAGGTATGCCCCTGTGATGAACTGGCATCCCGCACTGGATATGCTCCAGCCTTGTGCCCGATACTGTCTGGATAGGCTCCAGGCTAACTGTCACCCTAACCAGGGCAAGTTGCTGGAAGATGGATGGATCTCAATGAAAACTTGTTTAGAATCCCTAATAGGAGAAGAGGGTATACATTAGGTAATCTGCCAAAGCCTTGTAATAACAGGGATTCAATGAGCTCCATCAAAAATGAGATTGGGCTTTAGTGTGGGAGTGAGCGTCGGGAGGTAGTGTCATGTGACCATCACCATTCAGATGTTGGGGTACTTCTTCCCCACTCAAATGATCATTTTTCTAACAGTTTGCAAGTGAGCTAACAGGTTCCAGCCCATCCAACCCCAACCAAGAATAGGATTAAGAAGTTTGGAGGATGGATGGATGTATGGACGGACGGACTTCAACCTGTCTGATGACTAGGTGCTATAGCTTTCTCCCTTGAGAAATATGTGAGTGTGAATAGAGAAGTGGACGTCCTACAGATCCCAGAACAGCTTCTATTCCATTAGTCAGTCTTGCTTCAAAACCACCAATTGAGAGGAGGGGTGTTCGGTTTTTTTTTTAAAACCAGTAGCTCAGATCAGTGTCAAGTCTTCACCAGTAGGCTGCAAGGTCATGGATTCTACACACAGCAAATGGTCACAGTGGTGGCATTGAATATATCAGGTCTACGGCTTAGCAAATATCCTTTTGTGTGACTATGGGAGCATCGTAGATTAAGGTGAGGGGGTCACAAGTCAGGCATTAACCACAGGCACTTGCCAGCAACAGTAAACCAGAAAATCTAAGCAGTTAACTAATTAAGGACTGATAGGCTGGAAGCTGTCAATAATGAGACAAACCACGCATTGCATTGTGCAATGCATGGTTCTAATTAACATTCAATCATCTCACATGTAAATTATGAGAGAAGTCAAACTGAGCTACGGCAATACTCAGACCACTTTTGTGAGATATACAATGCTGAAGTGTGATCAGTGACAACTGCAGAAATCCCAAAGGACAGCATGGTAGGGTAACTCCTGGCAAATTCATTGTCTGGTACAGTGTGCGGTTTCTGAACTATCCAACACAACCTTCACTGCCTGAGCATTGGTGCCTGAAGAGCTCACTGCAAAACCCAACCAAAGCTAGTGAGCTTATGGGTGATGGAGAAACACACAGTTACCTATAGTCTCAAAACCGTGTATGCCAACCTAGACTGACCTAAGCTGGACTCAGACCAGGGGCCTAATATAGAACTTTCTAGAAGTAGCCAACAACTGATCTCTTGCATTCAATCCCCGTCTTATTTCACCACAACATCCCACCAGGGAATCAACACACGCACGGTGGGGCTTAAGCAACAGGCACACTCCAGCCAACACACGTAGCTTAAACATTAATCAATGCAGATTCTGTGTACGGACTGGGGCTGCTTTTCCTCAAGAATTTTGGCTAAAAATGGCAGGATACTCAAGGCACCTTCATTTTCACTTCTGGAACTAGATAAAGTACAGGAAACAACACTTACTTTTCTCTGAGCTTCCTCTGTCCACTGGTATATCCAAACGTCAGACAGGCACCAAGGAGACCCGTCACGGCTCTGGGGAATCGGTTTCCCGACTGGTGGGTTCAGAGTGGGGGAGAGGCGGAGGAGTTGTACGAGCCGACGGCAGGGGGGCAAAGCTGCAGACCCCTCAGTCCAGCAGAGCCACTATGGCATAGGCTTTAGAGGAAGCAAAGTGGGGAGGCTCCATCTGTAACGGAGATGGTCGGGGATCTTACAAATATAGAACGGTGCTTTCCCACTTGGGACAACAAGTGCGGCATAAAATGCAGGGAGAGGAAAAGGAGGGGGGGGGGGTGAGGGAGAGAGAGAGTATAAGAGAGGGAAAGCATGTTTGGGAGATGTGTTATGACCAAAAAAAAAAATAAAAATTCTGGTATGCCTTAAAACTATATACTAAGATATGCGGTAGGGAACCCGAAAAGCCAATCATCACATGACCTCAGCTGCAGGTTCTGGCAGATTCCTGGTGGTTAGTGTGACCCTTGCCCCTGCTACCACCACCCCAGAAACAGGCAAGGCACACCATAAGTGAGTGACCCCCCACCCCAGCCCACAGAAGGAGAGCCCATTTATGGCCTGAAGACAGGCACTTCAAGAGCACACGGCCTGCCATAAATAGCATTTAAAACTCTCAGCTGTCCAAGTGACAGTCTGACCCAGCTGGCCCTTTACACCTCAACACACTTCAGTATAGCCTTCTTTCATTGCACTTGGACATGATGGCTAAGCTATCAGCTTATAGCAGTAAAGTGCGGCAAGTTCTGGGGGTTTGATGTCACATTTAGAGAGGTGTACTTACAAAGCACACAGATATATAATGACAAAGGCAATTCCTAATTTATTAACGGACTGCATTTTTTGTCCATTATAAGACTGGAAGTTAAGAAATTCATACAGCTACCATTAGGAACCTAATTTTCCAAGCTTACCTGAGGGCAGAAGGAAATGTTGGAGCTAAGAAGCATACAGAATGAACTACAATGGGAACGTTGTTGAGTGAAAGTACATGGAGGACTGGACTATCTGCAAGAGGAAGCTCTGTGGTAAGATTGAGTACAGTGCTGGTACCTCACCAGCGGGCTGCACTGGGACAACCATACGGCATCCTAGAACAGTTTATAGGGCAGGACTTAGGCAGCGTTACCGTGTAGCACTTGATGCAAATCATGACCACGTAATGCATGTAAATCACAAATACAAGTATGGTCATATTAAAGAGTAATATTAGATTGAATACCAATTAGTGGCATGTGTTAACTGAAAAAAAAAAAAAAAAAAAAAAATCTGATACCCATCCATCCATCTGGGATACAGAGGGGCCTAGAGCCTATCTCAGCCAGCAGAGGGCACAAGACCAGGGTCCACCCTGGATGTGATATCAGCCCATTGCAGGATTAAAGAACAATGCCAGTCCATTTTATACCACATGACCCATGATGTCAAATAATAAACATAGGGTAGATCGTATACTGGTTTTAACGGGGTCTCCAGGCCGCTGATTTCACTGCATAATCTTTGAATTCATTTCAAATATAAAATGCTGGGTGTCCTTAATGAACAATGCCTCCACTTTCAGAGCAGCCACTCAGTCTCAGAGCCCACAAAGCCACATAACCGACATTGTTACATTTTGTTATTCAAAAGAACTATTTTTCACTCATTCAGCTCTTGATGCCTTTTTAAGAAGAAATTATAGATAGTTAATCTACATGAAATGCAACACCTTCTTAAAGTTTCACAAATGATATACTTGATTCTTAAAGGATCAGTGAACTGTCATTTTGCAAAGTACTCCAATTGCACATGATGTACAGTTTTATGTATTCTGAGATTTAAACTGACAGTCTGGCTCTATAGACTCTGTAATAGACTCAAAATGAGCTTCATTTGTCAGACAGAAGAATTTTGCTTTGTTTGCTAAATCATTTAAAAGACATCAATAAAAAGAATAATGACCTTTTCACGCTTTTTCCTTCTAGATTTATTTTAGATTTAAAACTATGCCTTAAATATCTCCTGTAATATTTACTTAAATCCTGTCTTGCTTTCAGTGTGGGCCAATAACCAGTGCCATCAGCTCCAAATTCTGGCACAATGTGCAGATTGCCAGCATTGTCATGCCAATCAGATTGCTGTGAGCAAGCAGGCAGGAGGGCCCTGGGTGATGGAGAGTGCTTGGCACTGCTCTGGTAAACTCTGGGCTTTCCGCTCAGGACAAGCACAACATTGTCCCAGACGGTGTACCATCGTCCCAGGCGCACAGGAACAGCTGACAGGCAGGAAGCTGGGGTGGGGGGGCTTTGGACCTCTGGTGCTGGCAATGCAGCAACACACAGATGGGTGACATCAATCACTCAGTGATCTGAAGCCACGCTGATACCTCACAACATTAAAATATACCATTTATAAAGATCACTTTCCAATTACTGATGAGTTGGAAATTGTGTATATCAGTAAAGCCCCCATTAAACAAAATAAAAGAAATATTAATAATTAGCAATGCTGTTTTATACATTTATGGCTATCATGCTCGAGCACTCTACTACTCTGGCAGTCTGTGACAATTTTTCTATAAAAGGACAAATATTACCAACACTGGAGCCAATTTCACCCTCCCCCCACCACCAAAAGCTCACACATGCCACCAAACAATCCACGGACCCCACAATGCACTGCAGTTGCAGCCCACCTGCTGGTAACTGCTGGATGTTAGCTTGCTTCCCATTGGCTAAAAAAGCATTGGGGAGGGGCAAGAACCAGCAGGTGCTAGTTAAAGCAGCACGGCCATGAGGTTTGTGGGAACAAAGAGACTCACGTGCAAACATGAATATCTTTGAAAGAGATTATAAAACATCAATATGCTGAAACAACTGGCCTTGTGTCACCTCAACAATGTTCACAATAAATCCACAAATCTATGGGTTTTACCGATATTTTAACAATACTAAGACACAGTGTTATTTAACTACAGCCCATCTGAAGACTTTCCTGCTTCCATTAGTACTGTAGATATGGTCATTCTTTACACTTTTTAATGCATTAGTATTATGCATGCACCCATAACTCATTAACATACTGTAGTTACATTTACTCATCCATCTTCAAACTGCTTATCCTGCTGATGGTCACGTGGGACACGGGGCACCCCACCCATCACAAGGCAATTTAGAGACTCTAATTAGTCTTTGTACTGCAGGAGGAAACCCACATACCTCAGGCAGAACATGCAAACTCTACACACACAGAGCAGAGGCAGGACTTAAACCACCAGCCGTGGAGGGGAATTATTTCACCAGTTCAGTTATTGCTGTTTTGTCCATGTTGGTTGAAAAAGACATTAGCATAAAACCTTGCATAGATAGCGCCACGTCATCAGATAGGCTCTGTGGCACCCAGCTAATGGAAGTAGAAACCCTCGTTGACTAATGAGGTAAAAGTGCTACTCGGCTGTTATGAGTGCTCTTATCTCCAGTAAAAGCCAAATACTGCATCCTGCAGCAAGACACTCATACTGACCTTCAAATTTGGTGGGAATGCCTTGCTGTAGTTACACCTTGACAACTGTTCATCACCATGGAACCATCAGCTATGGTCAGTACCACAGAATTTAGAGGAGAAGGTCATGTGATGAAGCTCAGTGGGGTCAAAAAGTAAAACAGAGATCGGAGACCCTAGCAAGCCTCCGTCCAAGTGAAGAATTTAGGACTGGTGCATTAAGGTTTCGCTGAATAACCTGAACAAGGAGCTCATGATCAAACTCCAGAAAGGTGACTGAGGTGAAACAGCTGTGCATGGACGACTGGGGCATTAAGATGCTGATCAATAACCACATGTAGCAGCTGTTGTTATAACTAACATATGTAATGAAAGATGGGCTGTTACACAAAGCTCTCAATGTGAAAAGTATGTAATAACTAAAAAAGCAGCATGTACAGTATCAGTTCTGTAATATTTAAGATCTACACTAAATCTTATCAAATTGTTCAACTAATGTCTGGTATACAAACCTTCAAAACATCTGACGGTACACTCAATTCCTGACAAGATGTTTACCACAACACAAGCATTATTAGCAATGGTTTTTTTTTTTTTAATCATTTAGATCAAAGCCAGGGACATTACCTAGATCCTGCAGTCAAATAGGTACAAGATAAGCCAGGGGCTATGCCAAGCTTTATTTCCATATTTTGTGACCCAGCTACTGTATATTATCGCCAACGTCTTGAACATTGTCCTCACAAATCCATAGGCCTTGTGGTTAGTAGGGAGAATCAAGCTTGCTTCATTTTCTAACTGCTTATCCAGAGTTGAAACAGGACAGCATGCATTAATGTTCTAATGAAAAGAACCCAGCATGTAACACTTTCTGACTACTACTTTTCAGTCCTGATCTGCTTTGCCATCCTGTCTCTCTGCAAACACACAGTGCAGCAAATAAAACACCCAGCACTACTTTCAGTTAAAAGCTTTCAGGACTACAATGTCAATCTGTAACTCGTATAAATATTTTATGCGGCACACCACCTTAAATAAACTAGATTTTCTTTGCCGCACAGTATTGTTTTTCAAATAAAATCATCCTCTGCTTCCTCTTGGATAAAGGGCATAGCTATCAAGTACAAAGACAAAGGATACTGTACCCTGGCAGAATGATGCTAGTGAAGTGAAAGAGGGGATCTACAAAAGGTTGGCTCAGTGGGTAGTGTTGTTTTCGCACACCTTCAGGGTTTGGGGTTCAAATCTCACCTCCACTCCACGTGTGCAGAATTTGCGTGTTCTCCCTGTGTCGCGTGGTTTTCCTCTGGGAACTCCTTGTGACCTGTGCTACATGGGATGGGCACATAGATCTGACCTGTTTTTAATAACCCACAATTCACAGAGCACTGTTGGACATCTCATTACCGTACCACTGTAGTCTACCGCCACTTCTAAAGGCTAGATGTTTTACATCACCCAGAGATGGTTTTCACCATTATTCAAAAATCATTATTAAATTTTGATACAGGACAGCTAAAAAAAAAAAACAAAAAAATAATATTAAATTTTACTTGTCTTTTATCCACGCTCTGTCTTACACACATTGTCCGACAAAAAGCAGAATAAAAGTGCCACTCTTGTAATTTGGTTATATAGTGCCGAAATTTCAAAATAAGCTAGAGGTTGAAATACAGATGCAAACAGAAATCCTTTAACGAGAGAATCCAGTAATTAGCCACAGTGAAATGTCAGTTTGGAAACATTACAAGCCTTTCATACACGGCCAGACTTTAGGAGTTAGTGCAAGTGTACCTTTAGTGCGTGTAAGTGGAGGCTCACAAGGCTGTAAAATAGTTCTAAGCACCTTCTGTAATCGCTACCCTCACACCTCCCAGACAACTAGGATTAAATTGCTTGGAGTGACCTTATATCACGTGTCACGTGCCATCTTTTCGGTTTAACGGCTGCAGCCGGTCTTAATAGCATCGGGACGTGGAATCGCATTAATTGTCATGGTAACTGATTGCGGTACCGTCAGAAAACTGAAGGACGGGGCGTTACCGTAAACTAAAACTGGAAACTTCATATAGCCTATAGGTTTACTACAGACATACCGGATCTGGAGAATATACGTGTGACAGGCACCACGTCGCACCGCTGTCGCCATTGTTTGCGTTCTTTAACGATAAGAATTCGCCAGCTGTCCTTTTAAAATAGTTTCGGTGAATAAATTAACGGAACAAAAAGCGCCGCGTGTTGTACTACACAGAACTTATAGCTGTCAAAATACATCCAAAATAGACTGTAGAAAGGCGTATCAAAATTATTTTCATCAATTAAACTATTTTGTATTGACTTACATTTTCCTATGAGTGTGATCTCCAAAAACGGATTCCAGACAATCGTACAGCTCGTCTTCGACAGCCTCCTTTGTAACACAGCTAAGACAGTATTACACATACAGCGATACACCATTTCAAATGTTTCAGGTCTTTATCCTCCGAGCATCTTGCCTGACGTATTAACCGTGATCAGTAACTGAGGATAGAGCTGTTTGTAACACCTCTCTATGCAGCGTGAATTAAAAACTTCCCTGCGTTTATAATGAGAGCTGCCCAGCGCACACCCCCCTGTCAGCTTCAGCTTGCCTTACCTCTTTAGCGCCGAGCCGAGCTGAGCCGAGCCGGGGCGTCTCCTCCTCCAGACTCCGGCAAAGCTTCAGGCGCCACTGCTGGCCAGAAGCTGACAGGTGATGTACCCGTGCAGTCAGGCTCCACCGTAACACCGGTCGTATGTAGGATCCAGTGACTACCTGCAGTACCCTTTATGGCAAACGCTCTGACTGTCAAGAAGCTGCACACAAACTGTTCAATTTCGTGACTGTCTTGGTTGTATGGTATTTGATATAAGCATGCTAGAATAGCAGGATATTACTCTTACATGCACGTGTGATTGCACTGTTTGCCTCAGCTTTTTTTTTTTTGTTGTATTTTACTTTATTGTATTTTTACTGTACGTATTATATCAACTTTGTACCGTTTTACTGCCTTTTATTGTTTTCTTGTGTTTTACTCCTTTATTGTATTTTTTATCCTTATTGTGTAAAGCACCTTGAAATGGTACGAAATGTGCTATACAAATAAACACTTTGCTGTATAAAAGCGAGATTCCCCAAATCAATACGTCTGTCAATATTTGCGACGCCACAATATTGAACAGTCTTTTAAGGCGGCGGTTTTCCAGTTTTAAGCCATTTGTCGTTCATGTATAGCGGCCAAATCTAGGCTACCACCGCATACTTCGCTCGGTGTCTGACACAGGACTCATTTACCACTAAGGGCAAGTGGATGCTGAATAAAAATCACGAAATCTAAGTTCTGTCAGAAATGAAAATCATCCACTGATCTAAAAAAAAGAGAAACAGAAAACGTGAAAAGTATCCTTCATTTGAAAGCTATATTCACAGTTCTCAGATTAATTTTCAGGACAGTGCCTTTTCAGTATCTTTCACACCAAACAAATACATACATTCTTTGGCACACATTTTGGTTAAAGTGGCACAGGGGTAAATGTTTCCACTGGCTAGTTTTGTGAACGACTTCCTTTCAGAGGTGAAGCATCACAGACCGCCCTTACACAGGCGACAGTATTCAGTCATCAGTCACTTTGTTTAACATGGCTGCCAGCCTTTGTTAACTGCGTTTTCTCCCTCCGGGATTGGCCACGGTCGCCCTGTCATTACCAAATATGGACATCTGCTGGATGCTGAACATTTCCAAAGACACCTCGTGCAGAGGAAGAGTGTGCCTGTGTGTGGTGGATAGAGTGAGAGAGAATGGAGGGAGAGTCGTGTGTTTGCTTATTACTGCTATTTAACATGCAGTGTGTATTATTTTTAAGCTCACGTATGCTGCTGACACAATGCGAACGTTATTTTTCTTCTGGCAATGAAGCACTTCTTAAATGTGTCCCCAAGTTCTTCTGATAACAATCTGAAGTTCACACCTGAAATGCTGCTGAGGGCTCATTGGAGGGCTGGCCAAGGGGTAGCAGAGGGGGACATGAGGGGCTGACACCTAGAGCTTCAGACCATACATGGTGAAGGTTTGTTTTCTGCTCTGTCCATCGCCATGAGAGAAATCACAAACGTGAGTTCTAGGAGGTAAAAGGAACGTTTCAGTCACATACCAATAAATCCTGGTGTTCCTGTTGTTTTGCTTTAAATAGTGAACGGTTGACTCACCGCATTTCTAAATATTCTGTAATGTCAATATCACACCAGGTCTGTCATTTTTCTTATTTTTAATCAGTTTTTGAGGCAGTCAGTGGTGGTTTGTAGACCATTTCAAATTAGGGGGACCATGCTGGGACCAGTTGTTTGGTCAGAGGTGCACATAACATTTACACTTACATTAATCAAAATTCAAGTTGATAAAACGAACTCTCATTTAGGGGAGCAGGGGTGGTCCAGGACTGTTGATGGGCGGTCACTGGTCCCCCGGCCACTTCCTAAATCCACCCCTGCACATAGTAACAGGACTAATGAGTTTTGGAGGCCTCTGTCTCACCCAGTTTAAACCAATGGGAATGGTTAAAAGTAGCCAATAGAAATGAGTTAAACCAATAGCTAATGAGGAGTTCCCTGGTATCCCGCCCACCATGAGTTTGGAAGCCTCAGATCTCCCAGCACTACTGAGACGCATTAGCATGACACTTGATATGTCTGTGTTTTATAGAAATGAACAAAGTGGATGGGGCACTGCCAATAACCAGTATTGCAATCTCACAGGATAGAGTCCCACCCTTAACTGTGTGTGAGGAGTTTGTATGTTTTCCCAGTGTCCTCCCACAGTCCAAAGACATACCATTGGGAGAGCTGGTGTCTCTGAATTGCGTGTAAGTGTGTGCTTGTGTGTGCCTGTGTCGCCACATACCTCCCCTGTCTTATAACCTGTGATTCCTAAGGCTAGCCAATGGGTTAGATGTGACCCTGAATTGGATTAGAGGATGTGGATGTGTTTGAACGCATGAAGGACCACACCGCTTAAATTTTTAATTCTTTTTTACTAAAATATTTAAAACAGCCATTCAAAGTGGTCTGAGGAGCCTTTAAATTTGGTGGCACAGGCTCATACTCACAAGGGTAATATATCTGAACGGGAAGCAGACGCTAATTGAATCAAGACATTTCCACGATAGCTCATCAGTTTTATGCAGCCGAGTCATTTTGTATTTCTTGCTCTCGACCAGCAGGGAGCACATTGGAGCTAATGTAATTCTGCTGTGATTCTGACATAAGGGCCAACAGCTAGTCAGGGCTTTGAACTGAGGAGATGAGCATTCAGCTTGGCTAACCTCATGCACGGTACCTGTGAAAATGGTGGTGACTGAGATCTGCTCGCTGGTGAGTGCCATACTTCTCACCTATGGGTTTGAGGAAATAGCTAGCTGCATTTGTAAAAAATGCTGTACATGTGCAAGTCAGAAATAATCGAAGGGCCTTCTGGTATTATATCAAATCCAGTGAAACAGTACTCTGCTTCACTCCAGCCTGACCTTGTGAATTTGGATATGTTCTGAGGATGGAAGGGTTGAGTTGTCAGTGCATCCATCTAAAGGTCTGCATAACTGCTAGACTCCCTCAGAACCCAAGGTAGCAGAGAGTGGTGCTGGACAAATTTCAATCTCTGAATGGCAGAGTGGGCAGGAAGTCATTAATGTGTCTGCAGGACTGGCTAAACATTATCCATCCATCCATCTTCTTTAGCCGCCTATCCGTAAGGGTCGCGGGGAAGCTGGAGCCAATCCCAGCCGACTTCAGGCAAAAGGCGGGGTACACCCTGAGCAGGTCCGCTAAACATTATAATCACCTATATTATGTTATGATATAATATATTTGCAATGAATACTCAGATAGGATGCAAGTGCAGAGTAGGGCTGAATCAAGCAGGGTGAAAACCAGGGGATTGCGGGCTCAAATCCCACCTCCAGCTCTGTGTGCATAGAGTTTGCATGTTTTCCCTGTGGTTCACAGGTTTCTTCCAGGTTCACTGGTTTCCTCCCACAGTGTGTTCTGGGATGATTGGCATGGCTAAATTGTTGATAATGTGTGACTGTGCACTGCAATGGGTTGGAACCCCATTTAGCATATCCCCCATCTTGTGCATCATGTACTCCACAGGTCCGAAAGTCCATAATCCAATCCATAATCAGGCATCCAAATCGCAAAGAACCAGAACACATCAGTCAGAGAGGAAAGCTAAAGGTCGTCCACAGAAACCAGTAAACAGATTGCAGTTGTGAGCACCCAGTAATGGTAGAACTCACTCAGTGCTTCACACTGAGCAGACAGTTGGGCTTTATAGCATTGAGGATAACATGATCCAGGTATTTAAAACTCAGGTGAGATGGAGCTGGAGTCAGGTGGAGGTGACTTCTCATTGCATGACATTACACATGCGTATTTCAATCATTGTACATGTTATTTTCAGTGTGCCAGCTGTCCTTATGTCTGGTGCATTCATCAATGATATTATCTTTTATTAAAGCTAACATGCCTGGATTTGCCGTGAATGGACATTTTGCATTTTACGACACTGCAGTTTAACAAGTTATTAAAAGGTATGCCCTGGATGATTTTTAAAACTCTTTTCACCCTAAACTTTATTTTTAAATATAAATCTGTTTCTTAATTTAAATATCTAACTCCATAAAGTGCAAGACAGGAAGCTTCTGCATTCTGGCTTACTGATACCAAATTTATGGAGCTACACATTGACTAATGTCCAATTAAGCCCAACTGCGATTGCTGGCGGGGATAATTTTGGCCATTTTCACATTCTTTTAATCCACTTTACCAGAAGCCATTTTCTTTCTCACCCATTCGTTTAGTATCACAGCTGTTTTATATTGACAAACAAGTTCACGACCACCTTCATTAAACATATATCACATCCACTTGTCATGTCAAATACAATGCCCCTCATTAAATATATATCACACCCACGCATGATGTCATTAAGAATGCCCACCTGTTTAATATTCATATAAAGTCATGTACTCGGTCAGCTTCCCCAGCTGACCGAGTACATGACTTCCAGTGACCATTGACCTCAAGGTCAGAAATCTTTTTAAAAGAAACCATATAATTATACTCTCTTATGCACTTGCTGGATGCTTTTCCTTTACTCTCCATCTGAAATGGGTTTATGTTGTATGATTGTGGAGGGCTGGTTATCTGCTACAATGCTCCATCGCTCTGCTTCTAATATGGCCTAGAGGTACACATTATTTCAGTTCCAAAGGAGGTGGACATGTAACAGATACGAACAAATAAGGAGTAGAGCCACCCTTTGCCTTAAGAACACCTTCAGTCCTTCTCAGAGCATTGATACAAGTAGAACTACGTGCAGTGGACTACTGGTTCAGTCTTCAAGAAGAAAAACCCATTTCTTTGAGGCCTGAATGAGGTTAGAAATCTCCAATGATGTCCAATGATGTTTAGAACTTGTTACTGGGGAGCACATGGAAGGTCTTTGACTTCATCACGGTGTTCAAAAACGCACTCTTGAATTTGTTTAGCTGTGTCTGGGTGCATTACAATCCTGAAATATATGAACACCATTAGAGGACAGAGTTTGTGCCATACAGTTTACCTGAGCAGGTAAATGACTTCATATTCCTTGGCTGACCAACAAGCACACAGACTATCATTGGAGCTGATGACTCTCACAAGATAGCTGCCATACCAAGTCTTTGTTGAGACAGCCTCATAGAGGTGCTGATTCAGTTTTGTGGTGACACTATTCCTCTACACACATTAAATAGTTTTGCTGTTTTCACAACCAATGCACCTGCAAGCGTACACCAATTTCTTTCATTTGAACTATGTTGCTTTACAGACTCACAGTCATCAAAGTGTCGATTGCCAGACTCATCCTGTTCTGGGTATACCGCAGCCTGGTGCCTCAAGTTGCCTGGGATTTTCTACAGGTCCCCCCATGACCCTGAGTACGACAAGTGGCTAGACGATGGATTTCTTTTACAGCTTTACACATACGGCTAATTGGCAATGAGCCTGATATGATGGACCTTTGTAACCGCATTTGAACATGCACTTTAAAAAAGTTAAAGTCCTTTTTATGTGGTGTTTCTGCTATATTGTCCCCCCCCTGTATGTACGTATATTCCACCTTAAATATTTACTTTGATTTGTTAGTTATTCAACAGAGTACTGTGTGTCTTTAGTATCCGTTATATTGTTTTTAATGTTCAGCAAAAGTAATGGCACCAAGAAAAATTCAAGGTTCGTAGCGGTGTACTTGGGTGGATAAGGTTGATTCTCGTGCTCAACAAGGTGGGTCGGCCAAGTTTTCGTAGCACGACTGAGAGATAAACACAAAACCAAAAAGAAATTTTGGCAGTTGTTCAAAAGACAGAGCCTCGACTCACAACTAGGAGATCCTCATTCCATCAAACTCTCACCGCACATCAAATTCCTTGGTTATTTCTTAAGTATGGCTAACTCTCCACATGAATTTGGTAGTTTATGCTTCTTCTTTGTGTCAGCTGACACCCGGGATTGGTTTTTAACCAGCTTTGTGACAGTCCTTGTCTCTACGGGGACGTGCTTCCTACATGTGTCAGACAGACGAGAAAGAGCTGAAAGTTTTGTATAAATAAACTTGACAGTCAAATAAAGCTGGTACATGGGATGGAAGCACAAAATTGCTGTAGGCGAATGTTTGATTAAATTTGAGTTTAATTAATGAAGGCTGTTACGGAAAGCATGTAGCATCCTGTTCTGTAGAGTAAATCTTTCCAGATTGAATGTGTTGATGTACTTGAGGGGGTTGATCCTATTTGTCATCTGAAGAGATCTCAATCCACTGCTCTGAAGATTAAAATATCTGCACGGTCAATTACTGAACAATAACTTTTTGGAAACTGAAAATGACATAATGTACTGTGAATGTGACCATCGATCTTTAGGTCCAGCGATCTTCATCTAAGATGCCCAGCAGTCCACTGACCTAGAGATGGTGGGAACTCCACCCAGCCTCTTCCTGATTGGAAGGAGGATGAATCCATCATTATTTCAAATTTTGCTACTTTGTAACGAGTTTCTACTTGGGCAAAGTGAACGCAGAATGCATGTTTCAGTTATTTCTCTGAAGCATTTATATATTAGTTTTCATATGCAAACATTTACGTTACTGCTGTGCTGAGTCCTATATGTATGTTACTGGATCACAGGGGAGCTAACTTTTCACACATCTGCTGAATTCTGCTGTTTTTTGTCTGTTTGTTTCATTTAAAATGGTTGGTGCCCCTAAGCCACCTTGGATGGTGCTTTCAGGACAGCAAGTGGGAGGTAGTGTGGAACCCTGACAATGCTAGCTGGTGGCCTGTTTGCACGCCCATATAACCACTGGAGTCTAACAATGCTCTGAGAATTCCAGCTCTGCCTAAGACAATCAGTGGAGGTTTCCAGAGGACACAGCATCCTTTTCATTCACATGGAATCATTATAGCTTCCAAGAAAGCAATTAATAATTTATGGACTTACAGGCATAGTTTTGATTCCGGGATCATCTCTGTGATGAACCAATCGGATGATTTTCATTCTGAACTGTGTTCTGCTTGGGAATAGTCCGTTCTGCGAAAAGCCCAGTTTCCACGAAGGGTCTACGTGATTTGTTATGTCAATGATATGCAGAACCCCACTGTAAGTAAATCAGAAATATGCCTTGTTTATGATAATGAGCCCGGGGGTATGACATGGAGAACACTTTTAACCTTCACTGATGACTGGAGACCTGCCCATTAGAACCCGGATCCCTCCCCACCAGCACTGCTTGGTGTGACAGTCTCCCAGTGTGAAGGTGTTATAACCAGCAAACAGAAAAGCTCCATCCTGCATGAAACCAGGGGCTTGCTGCACCCAGCCATCTTGGCATCACAAAACAAAAACAGTGCAGGCGACGGTGGAGTTCAAACGGTGATCAAGAGTTTAAAAAAGGGGATTCAGACACAAACCCTACATGCAAGCAGTTTATTTATGAACCGCCTTACTTTAGTAGCAGAATCACATCAGCATTCCTTCTCAGTTCTCATGTCCTATGAATATAAAAAGTATAGATGTGCCTAAAACAAAAAAGAAATGACTTCCATTAATATACTCTAAAAATATATTTTGATTTAAGTACTTGGCATAGTTTTGTAAATAAAAAAATATGCAATATGAAAAATAATGGTTAGTTATCTTTTAGATTATCTGCGTACCAAATGTAAACATATTGATATACTTTTCTTTCTTGTGTTTCATGCAAAGAAAGGGAAAAAATTGCCAGTGTACAAAACAGCACTTAAAATTTCATATGAAAATAGGCAATATTATAATAAAGTGTGTACAACTATCTTGTTGCACACAAGCTTCAATATAAAAGGTCAATGATACCTACAGTAATGTGAAAGAAGTACACCCTAGTTCTGTGGTTTATCGTGCTAGGGCTTAAATGACTATTGGAAGAGGGTGCAGCACCTCTTCCAATAGTTCCAAAGGGTGCACCTTTCCACATCACCCATAGTCCAATGGCTGACTAGCCATGGAAGGTGCAAAGATGTGAGAGAAGCAGATGACTCAGCTGTAATGATGGTCGGTGAGATAACTGAACCGAAGCCCTCATATCAACCAGTCACCGCAAAGCCCCGCCCATTCCTCCGTCTGCAAGACGCCACAATTGAGACTAACAGTGCAGACAGGTGATCTTTTGGTCAAGGGCTTCTTTGCAATAAAGTCTGAGACTCATTAGATCTTTGTTGGCATTACCTGACCTTGTAGGCTCAACACACATTATGATCCCATTTTTATATGCATAAGTTGTAATCATCACATACGTGTCTGCTTTTAGTCTGTTGCAATATGATTTGCTATTAATAGGCTAATCGTACAGCTGTTTGTAAAGTCTACATGAGAAAATGACTGATAGTGAGATTGCAAAAGCCTTGCATACTGAACTCATAAAATGTTCACCTGCATATGTCCTCTCTCTACACAGATTAACAGCCATGAAAAGCTTTCCATGATATTTCTATATGGTTAAAAAATGCAAACAGTATTGCACATAAGTCTCAAAACTAATATACTGTTAATGGAATTTATGAAATTACAGAATTGTCAGTGTATATCATGAAGCGGTTTCTAGTATAGCATAAAACTGACTGAACAATAAATATCATAAATGCATAGCAGTCCAGCATAATCACCATTATGCATCTTCATTTTCTGTATTCTATGCTCTGCATATCACTAAATTATCCCCCAAATATTATGTATATAATTTGAATCTGATAGTCAGAAAATAAAGATTAATTATTAAACACTCATATTTTCATCCTAATCATTACTGTGATGCACCCATATATTATAGAGGATTTCTAATATTAATCATTAATCATGCCTAATCAAATCATCTGAGCACAGGTTAACAGCTATGAGCTGTCAGCTGTGTCATAATACACTGTAGCTGTCTTTGCATGCAAGGATTAACATCACCTTTCCCAAATGAATGTGTTATAAAATAAAATATTCAATTATACTGTATATAACTGTCATAGTATACAGGCAAAAAATATGGTTATACACAAAAATAGGTAAGATGGTTAAAATATACTGCTTTTTTAAATAAACTGTTTTTTTTACATTATTTAGCTTGTTTAGGAATTAGATGCAATTGAAATAAATACTTAGTGAAATGTGATACAGGTACCTCTTGCTCCCTAACCACACTAACATACTCTCATTAATCATGGCCATAGTCTAAAGTGATTGTTTTTTGTATATTTCCCCGGTACTAGTTCCCATTCCTTTCAAGAACGACAGCTCTTGCCAGCAGCACTGCTGTCTGAAACAGCAACCAGAAGCTGGATTAACCACACTTGTACCCCCCCCCCCCACTCCACCATGCCCCTTTGATTCAGCCTGGAAAACAAATAACAGCATTTTGGCAAAGCCTGCTACACACCTGGCCTTGAGTACCTTCTATAGGTAAAAGGAAATTCTCCACACAAAAAATAGAGATGGTGTCAATTCATTTGAATTTTGTCATGATACTGAACTGAAGCAGATCACGTAACAGTTCTGTTGGGGTTTGGTTATTGCAGCTATCACCTGACCATGCTGTACTATTGCATAACACTGGCCATTAAAAACGAGCATATGAAAAATTCAGGGGCAGGATCAGCCTGGGAGTCAACTCCGTGTTTGCTGTGGAACAGTTCTCCGTATTATATACCAGCGTAACCAATGAAAGAAGAAGGCCGTCACTGAACGATGAAGATGAGATGGGAGTGTTCCTTGCAGAGCAGACATGTCACAGTGCTGGGGTTCCTTCTCCGGGTGAGTTGGCGGTTCGAGTCTTACACTTTCTCCACATGGCTTGGGTCATACAAATCTAGGGGTGTAGCACACTGTTAGGTGAAAGAAGATATTCCACCACACAAACTGCAGCTGCAACAGTTAAATAATTAGAGGCTGGCAGACAAAACAATAAAAAGTGCACAATATGTTAGAAGAATGTTCTAAATCTGCTGTATTAGAAAGCCGACAGACATATTCTGCAAAAGTTAATTCAGTGCCACGCTGTTTTTTCCCTAAACATTAAATTGATTTCAGATTTCTCTACAGAGCCACATCACATGCCCATTAATCTGAACTGACACACAGACAGACAGACAGACAGACAGACAGACAGACAGGACCAAAGGTACATATATCCATAAGAATTAAATCACTCAGTGACCATGGATACTCGAATTAACATTGAAATTAAGAAGCATTGTACGATTGAAAGAAAATTAAACAACATCTCCATCTAGTGAGGGAAATAGTTCACTACAGGTATTTTAGAATTTCAGAATTAGAACAGCAAACCGTTTTTTGAATAAGAGATAAAGCTGTCTTCATGCCACAGGTCTAAATCAGACGTCACCTATCACTACCCTAAGTCATATTCATAATGCTACTGTATTTGCCATTCTCTTCTTTAATGCATTTTTAAAATCATTGTACTACAGAAAAATGCCCAAATGCCAACGATTCGAACCATCAATTGATTTGAACAACCCCCCCCCCCCCCCCACACACACACACTCACACACACAAAAAGACAGTATGTACTCTTAGAGTACTGGTTGCTATGATGTAGTACTATTCTTGCCACTTAATGCATTCATTTGTGATTATTTATTGAAAGTTGTATACAGCATAACATGAAAAGAATGACAGGAGTTTAAAAAGAAACATTGTGTCCTTGATGTGTCATCGTTTGTTGTACCCTTGTACGTTGTGAGGGTGGGCGTGTGGTGGTGGTGGGGGTGGCGCTTAGCTTTCATTATTTAACAAATTTTTTTCCCATTTAAACTGGGAATACTCATGTGTGTTTGATTATCCAAAGTACTTAATTAACCAAAACTTGGTCCAAATTACTATGGACAATAGATCTTTTAATGTATTATGTATTCTGTGTTAGCGTAGCAACATCGGATGAAGTTAGAACAACCCAAAGACTTATGGATGCTGAGTTTATGACTGGAGGATGAATTTTACCCAGTGACTGTTTGTCATAAAGCGTTCAATACCAATAACACGTTGTAACTTTGTTTGTGATAAAGATTCATTTGAGAATATTAAAATAAATATTGTATGAGCCTATGGTCAACATCAATATTCACTGGGGCCCATACTGACCTGAGAAGGACAGCAGTTCCATGTCTTGGATCAGTGAGTCAGGGTTGCAGCAGAGGTCCCGGGGCAGCGTGATCTCGCGTTTGGCCACAGTTCCCCCACGGGGTTGCTGATGACACTGTCTGGAGTTTTCCAGCTGCGACTGCTGGTCTGACTTTCTCCTATCTTCTACATCCTCTTGGGACTCAGAGCTCCTGAGGTGTCTTGGCTGGGATTCCCTGTTCATCTTCACGATCTCTACAGTCTTTTGGAGGGATAATGTTGTACACTCATCTTGTGGCATCCCTGGTTCCATGGAGATGCTGTTGCTTTCCTGCTGGATGCTGCCATCTCTCTCAGACTCACTGTTGCCACAGACAGCTGTGCATTTCTCAATCTCATCTCCCAGGGGCTCATCTGGCAGTCCTGGGTCCAGATTCAAGAAGTTCTCCAAGTTATCCCTGTCTGTTGGGCCAACTAGGCCATCGTCACCCATGGGACTGGTCAGCTCCACCTTCCTTACCTCTTCATTATCTGGTGCACCCATCATTTCATCACTTTTCATGAGTAAATTCTGATTTTCATCGCCACTTGTTTCTGGATTTTCTTGGTTGGGGACAGCCACAACCTTCTCTGCCTGTCTCCTTTCTGTCACCTCTCTGTCACCTTTCTGGCCCACCACACATAAAGACTCTGCAGGAACTTCAATTCCCAATATGCGAGCTGCCCTCTGTTCTATTGACTCATTCTCCGGAATGCCTTTAGCACATTTTATTTCATACAGAGTGCTCAGATCCTCAGGCAGACTATTTGTCTTCTCTTTGATATGAAGAATCTCTAGGCTCTTCTCTGCTAATGACAAACGGCTCCTCCAATCACAGCTGTGACCAGTGGTAACATTTACTCCCTTTGAACCTTTTTGTTCTATCTGCTTTTTACTAACGATCCAGATGGGACCTCTATGGCCATGAAGCCTGTGATTTTTCGAAACATTTGAACTCATCACCCCGCCGACCTGTGGAATGCTGTTCTCCATCATTATATCTGTCTCTGTTCGACAAAACCAGCTCTCCTTTTTGGAATCTGAACTAAGGTCCCCGCAAAAACTCGGCGGTGATATTTGATCTGTGTTCTCTGGTATTGATTTAACTGGAACTGTGCAGTACCAGCCATCAGATTCCCCTGTCATCTGTAAGGGATGAGAAATATCCCTACAGTCGAGTGGACTAGTCAATGAAGAGGCATCTTGCATGAGCTGCAGTTCTGTGGCCTTCGTGTCACTGAAAGGCTGATCAGTCATACCCACACTTCTGTGTAGAGCCTGTTTCCGAAGAGGGACACCTGGTTTGGAGACCATCCATTCAGTTTCAGTCTTTTTAAAGTTTTGATCAGGGATGCTGTAGTTTTCAGAGTCTGATTGGACTGGAACACCTTCCTGCAAGTAATCGCTAAAGCTAACTGCTTTAGCTATGGCTCTGGAAAATGCACTCTTCTCTTCCCTGTGCTCTGGATTTCCAAGAGTGATCCACCTCCTAGATGTGTGCTGGATTTTGCTGGACTTGCAGTGAGACTCCACAGACGGGCTCCTGTTTTCCTTCTCTTGTTTGAGAAGCTGCATCCTATCATTTCCTGTGCTATTGCTGATGCTGCTGGACTCCTGAAGGTCTCTGCAAGCCTTGTTGAGGTCCTCAACAGACTTTTCAATGCTGGCTTGTTGGCTGAACTGCTCTTGAAGCTCCTTGTTGAATGATTCTAGCTCCTCGATGGCGTCCCATGGACGTCGACCCACAGGCTTCAGCAGGAACTGACCGAAAGCTTCCTTACCATTGCATATAGCAGGCACACCCTCGATATTTCGCACTAAGAGGCCGTCTCTCTCTTTTTGTTGCCCAGAGGGACGTCCTGGTGGATCTGTGCTCTTGTTAGACCACCTGGAGTATATGGAGGTCTTGGAAAAAGCACTGTTATTGGAGGGCTTCAGTATCTTCTGACCTTTCATGCCATGGAAGCTGTACATGCTATTATTGTCTGTCCCAAGGCTGTTGTTCACGGTGGCATCAGAGATGGGCTGGCCCTGGTCTTGTCTGGGTAAACTCAAGCAGCTGTGAGAGGAGCCACTAGGGGCTTCTGAGGAACAGGTCTGTGTCTCCTGGTCCCTGTACTGATCCCCAGGCCAGGAGCTGGAGCATCGTAGTCCGACGGGTTTGCTGAGCTGGAGGGACTGTGTCTTCACTAGCTCTTTCAAACAGGGTTTCACTGCAGCCGTCCTGTTTGACACACCATTTGGAGGTAACTGCAGCTCCAGACTCTTCAAGGATGTGCTTTGGAGAATTTGCTTTTCTGACTGGTTCTTGTCATTAGTGATGGGATTGCTTTGCTCTGCTAGATCTAGCAGTTTTCCATGGTCAGAATCCTTCCTGTCAGGCTGCATATGAACAGGAACCGACACCAAACAAAATATGGTCTCGTTGACTTTACGTTTCGCCGGTTTCGTTTTCTCCACATCAGGCGAAGTCTCCTTCAACTGTGTTATCATTTCAGGGAAGCCTCGGTCTGCATTTCCGTTCTGCCTGTATTTTGTCATCTGTATTTCTGTGTGACGCTCATTACAGTTTTGGTCGAATGTCATGGCGTTACCGTTCCCTTCATGCGATTCACCGTGACACCCTCTGATGTTGTCATTTTCATTATTTGTAATTTTACTATTTGTGTTGGGAATTAGCTCCTCATTGAGGAGAAAGGCACTCTCACGAATAGATTGTCCTAACACTTTTGCCCTGGGAATCTCTCTGTGGATACATCTCATCTTGTCTGAATCGGTGAGAGAGTTTCCGCACTGTCCACCTGAGATGCATCGCACACGGGGATCACTGAATGGTAAATACTGGACACACCCTGGATGCTGGTCCAAGTACCTTTGGTTAGTCAGTCTCTGACAGGGAACACTTCTGTGGCCCTGGTAGTCTACCCAAGAACCTCCTACTGGCCTGTAGTACCACTTCTCTGCCTCCCAAGTCCCTGCCTGCAAATCCCCCTTGAAGTGGAAGTTGGATACTTCATTGAGGTTTTTTTGATTCCTCTTCTGAAACATTGGTCTCTTGTAGGAAGGTGGAGGTATGTACCCTGGTGGCCCTAAACCAGGCCCTGCAGACTGGTATGCAAAACTGTCTTCCCTCAGTTCACCAGCTGTAGGTCCACAGATGAACCTGTCTCTGCACGGTGGCCCCAGGTCACCAGCGATTGTTTCAGAGCTGTTCCGTTTCTGCTGGTGAGCTTCATAGGAAGGTACCCTTATGGGTCTGCTGAACCTGGGCAAAACAGAAGTGTGGACAGCTGACCGATGTTTGTCTGCCCACAGGTCTTCGCTGCTTGCACACTCGCGCTGTTTATGGTAAGGTTCGAGAAAGCTGGTGGCATCGACATGCTGAGCACTGGATGTGCCTAAACTGGGCATAGCCTGAAGGCTTTCTGATAATGGCCCCCTTGGGAGGGACTTGGACGTCCCTTTGGTTCTGGAGAGGACAGTGCTCTCTCGGACCCAGGTCTCGGGCTCTCCGTCAGAGAGCTGCTGCCCCAGGCCCACCGCTGGTCTCCATTCTTCTGTGCCTAAACTCTGCCACTTTCTGTCTGCCGCTGCCCTCTGTGGTTCATGCCCCTCCCCATCCCTGTCCCTAGGCCACACTGCCTCATCCCAGCCCTGTGGCTGACCCCTGCATTCTGCCCCGTGTCGTCCCTGAATGTCTGCATAGCTCTGCAGGACACTGAAGTCCTGGCCTCTTCGCCTCCAGTAGTTCAAGTCTTTTTTGGTTCTTAGTTGGCAGGCCATTCCATGCTTTCCATCACAGGACCTGGAGAACAGGACCAAAAAGGAGTCAAATTTATACCAACGATTAACTGCAGTCAAACCTGAGGTTTTCATAAATCCTGATAACGGAGGGTAAACAGTATGGAGCGGAATCTGTGCCACCTTGAAATGCAAACACACAATCGATGAGACGTATTGTTTTGCAGTGCACAGCACGCAGAAACCGTGCCATGTGGAAATGCAATGCACAAGAGGCATTGCTTTTCAGTGAGTGACGAGAAGAGAATGTGACACAATGAAAAGCAAAACTATCATTTCATTCATTTTCATCTTGTTCAACTACCATCCAGAAAAACAATTAGAAGGGATTACATTGCACACAATTTAATGATGAAACAGTGCCACATCACATCGAAATGCAATGGCTGTCTGTGCTCTGCTGCATCGCTTATTTTCATTTTCGAAAAGTACGTGCTGAAATCGTGCCACCAGGAAATGTAATCACTGTCCAATCACAGCTCTCTAGCAAGCGGGGGGCGTGGTCACGAAAAACGGACCGAGACAATCGCTCAAGATCTAATCGATGAGGCGACAGCCACTGCTGTGCCCTTGTTAATAGGCAACTACCTCATTTCAGAATGTCTTTTAGAGCAATATTTAGGCAAGATGCAGCAGAGCAAAGATGGACATTGCATTTCATTGTGATGTGGCACAATATTGTCATGAAGCATTCATGTATTTTATACTGATTAACAATAAGATTCCACCACAGACTCGACATTCAAGACTTTATTGTCATATGTACAGGGATACGGACAGTTACAATGTACAATGAAATTCTTACTTTCATCTGATTGCCATTAGAAAAGTATTAAAAGTATTATGCAATAAAACAATTAAGTAATAAAAAAACAAAAAGTCAATATAAACTAAAGAAAAACAGTATTAAAGGTTACTGATATCTGGTTGGATGGCTAGAAGAACAGAGCTTTATTTTCCAACCTTCTCTTCAAGAACACCCCAGCTATTCCATGTTAAATTTCACCACCAGCTCACTTAACTAATGAATTTAGTTACTTTATTCACTTAATGAGGTTTTGATTATCCAAAAAGGTGTACTTATAGTTTACTTTTTACATAGAATTCTGGGATGACATGAGATTTTTTCATATGTACAATAAATCCTGACAATTTGACAGACATAAAGTTATACTTATTGTAGCAACGTAGGAGCAATACCTTTTCAGGTCGCTAGGGGGTACTGATAAGTGTTATTATGAGACAGGTTTGTTACTGAGAGAATATGCAGTACCAAGTAGAAAAGAATGCCGAAGTAAGGAAAACCCTTCTGCTGTGTATGACCTGTGTTAAGGTTTACAGTCAAGGAAGAGTTGCTCCAAATGACTCTGCAGCCTGCAGTTAATTGCAGTTTTATACTAACTAACATAAATGTAATCTAAACATCATTTCCTTTGTCTACCTAAGACTTTTGCATCCATCCATCATTTAATAGCTTATCTTGGTCAGGGTTGTGGGACTGCAGGAGAAAACTGGAGAACCTGGAGGAAACCCACAAGAAACAGGGAGAACACGCAAACTCCACACTTTCTCAGAGGTGGGTTTGAATCCCCAACCCTGCTCGTTTGAGGCAACAGCACTGCCCACTAAGCCACTATGCACCCTCATCAAGCCTTACAAAAGGTACTGGAGTTACAATACGGTCATGCTGAACATGCCCTCGGGTGTTGAAGGGTTGTTGCTAAGAGTAAACTTTCCAGCACACATAACAGTCAAGTGTATGTCTATCTAAAATGTAAGAAAAGTTCTTAATAAACAGCCTTCAGGACATTGTCCTTTAAGGCTGTCAGACTCTGTGATTGCTTAAAGTTTCATCTATTCAGAGAAACTTAATGCTAACTGTAGAAACATATCTGAATATTCACTTTACACGAAAAAAGCTGGGAAATACATTGCCTCACTTTTACCAGTTAACCATAGCTTTCAATTCCAGATAAAACACATATTGAGAAAAACACGATTTAGGAAAATTATGTTACTTGGTATAACCTAGCCATTTAAATTGAAGTAATGCAGAAATCCTACTAAGGCTTCAGTGAGATAACTGAAGGTCCAAAAGCAAATTAATGGCCATTAATTACACTTGAGCTCTACTTCATACTTTACTCTAAAATAATCTGTTCAATTTACATAATAATCACAAGTTTGTCTTTAATTTAGTTTGGAATATTGCTGGTTAAAAGGGAGGCAATTGGTTTTTCACATAAACTGCATATGATTTATGATGTAAATTTCCGTGAGCTGACATATCTGAAAAAATGAGCAAATATCTTTCAAAGTCACCAAAAGAAAGTTGACTCATGTTGACAATGATAAAAATCACAATTGAACAGCAAAGTCAGGTAACGGTCAAATCAGAAACTCTAACAAAACAAGTCATACAGTTAGGACAAGTGTTCAACGAGTCATCCGTTAGCTTTCCCACAGGGCCGCCACTGTTCAACTGAAAATGATCAAAATTGGCTCAGGATCAACAAAGTTATCGCAAAAATTAAAAGGGTTTAGTTTTTTTTTTTTTTTTTAACTCAGTGTATTAATGTCAATCTCAGTCCGGCTGTTTCCCATCTCATCTATAGCTCAGTTCCCATTGGTGAATATGACACTCCCACCCTAACTGTAACCAAACTTGGTAACATATGTATTGTTCTCAAACAGCGGTGTCATGGTTTGTGTGAGTGTCTGAGTGTTACCAGTCTCGGCGCTGGTCAAGTGGAGTGTAGAGTTCTGACTACTGAGTCTCTTGCAGATGAGTGCGGTTTCTTCACAACAGGTCCCTCAAACTTCTCCACCAGGTAAGACCTGGGAGCTTCTACCTGTGGGATTTACGTTCCCTTCTGTGTTCTCGTTGGTCAGCCAGATATTTTGGACTGGTCTGATCACAGGAAGTGGATGCATTTGCTGCCATTTGTTATAGCACTGTCCCTGACACTACTTCTGAATTCCTACCCTGTCTGAGCTGACTGATGCGGGGCCAGCATGGAGTCGGCATTTTTGCCAGTTGACGTTATGTAGCTACCTCCCTGTTAAGTGCAAGACAGTAGCTGCTCTCTAGCCATGTCAGCCATGTCACAAGGTTACTTAGCGGGATTTTTTGTTTATCACTTCCTTCCTTCCTTCCTTCCTTCCTTCCATGATTCTGCTTCTCCGTCAACCCCAGGATTTGGTGGTCTACAGGCAATGTAAAGCCGTGCTTTACAACAGAGCTCTTAAAAGCAACACAGCCATTCTGCAGGCCACTGTCAGCCATTACTGTCTCTGGGGTACCATAGCAAACGAAGGAGCATGACCGTTGTTAGCAATGCTGCCAGTGCCCCCTGCTGAATGTGTTTGACCTTCCATTTTCTCATCTCTCAATTACAGTCAACTTGGATTGGACTCTCAGGATTTCAATCCATTTTTCCCTCTCTCTATCCCCAGTGCCGCAAGTCCTCTCCTCAGCCTTGCTGGCAGCTAGGTTAGCATCTTAGCTCATTAGCCACGAACAGCCATACTTTGCAAAACCCCCCTTTTTCATTCAGTTATTTTCAGGCAAATCAATCGTCATAATCCTAGAAACAAACCAGTCTTTCCTCTGAACCACATGGTCAGTTTTCATGCAGTTTAAACTCATACCATGTCATGCTATACATTTGTTAGTGCTGTACAACTAAAACTTCAGAGAACTCATCAAACTGGTTTATAATTTCGCCTTGACACTCTCTGGAACAGTGTCACAAGGGTAGTACTATGTAAAAGTGAGCATCATTCCTAATAATGAACAGTTGGCTCATTTTGGACGTTACAATTAGGAGCTGGGAAGAACGTGAAAGATCTCACAGAGATGTGATTATATTTACAGTATGCTTTCAGATCAGCTGCTTCGCTAGACTTCTCTTCTTAAAGGGCCATATCTGATTTCATGTTCAAAACACTTCTCTTGAGAGATCCACAACAGAGGACCTTTCCATGGTCTTGGTACTTTCTGTGCTCAGTCGTGGTAATATCTTTTTTTTTTTCCCAAGGATCTTTATTATACATTAGTTAAAACACAAACAATAAAACAACTGGAATCCAAGCAAATTTCCTACTCAAAACAACATAGATTCCATTCAAATCATACAAGTAATAAAAACACTGTTTAAATAAAGTCTCACATAAAAAGCATATAATAAAATCCAATTAAAAATTTCATCAAATGGGCTTCATGTACAATTCAAATGCATTCAGCTAACAATAAAGACTCGGGTAACTAATGCAGTAATAAAAAACAACAAGATCAAACAATAAATGTAATATCTTTCAACTTGTTAAACATACCATCGTGCCCAAAATACAATAATAAATAATAATATCTATACCTTGCTGGTGGTCTTATCACCCCAAACCCTGCAGAAAGATGAACTCACCTGCCTCTGACAGTCAGGACATCACTCTGATGTTCTACATCACGGCTACTGGATTCTTTGCTTTCCCAGTCTCCATCCACACGTTTCCCGGCCACCTCCATATGGCTTTCCACTCCTCCATGACTGCCTGAACCAGATCTGCTCCTGATGGCCTCATGAGGGCAGCCCTGGCTGGATGAGGGTCTGGCGTTCCTTGGTGGCTTGTATCCATGGGAGATCAGGAGGTCCTCTACACTGTACATAGTGAACTTCCACCGCTGGCAGAGTGTAGCAAGGGGGCCACAGCCCTACCTTCAGAGCTCACAGTGCGCAGTGTAGGTCATCACTGAGGGGACACGAGAAAGTCAGATTAAAACTGAGATCCAGAGATTTCCTTCTGAGAGAATCAAGAGACTGCCAGGACCAGAGGCGGGAGAGGGTTTGTCCTTCATGATGACTCATATGCCCTTTTGACCTTTTAACCACATAAACATGTCTAAGCCCAAGGCCTGACTATCCTTCTTCGCCCCCACGATAACCTAAACTATTCATCGATCTTCCAACCACTTATCCAGTAACCAGGAATCCAGAGTATCTAGATTATAGTATCCAGGGTATCTAACCCATTCAGCACAAGGAGACCCTGTAATCTCCAGACACACAAAGGTGACCTACTGTACCACCTACAAAAGATCAAATCCATCACAACAGAAAATATCATCTTGCTACATATGTCATGGTGGCTCAGTTTGTTGCTGCCCATTTTCAGGGTTAGGAGTTCAAAGCTCACCTAAGTGGCATTTCTCAACTGCCCATTGTGTGTATGTAGTAATGTGCTGTAGCCCGGCAAGAAATATTTGAGATATTCAAAAAATTTGAATATAAAAATGTTCCAGAAGACAAATCCTCATATGCTCATTTGTATCCTATGTTTTGTGCAGAAAGGGAAAGGGAAAAAGAAACTGAGGAATAAAGTTTTGCTGATTAAAACTTTTTCCTGACTCTTTGAAAAATATATATTCCTTTATCATTAATAAAGGCGCAGAGGTATGGATTGTACAGTTTGGCCATCCAAAAGGCCCGTTTCACAGCGACACAAGTCTAAACTCACATTAAAAGGAGCTACAACACAAACTCCATCCACTTTTCTTTTTAAGTCCTGGTGAAGTTCTCGTCGCCACACTTCAAAGCCTTTTTAGTGCTGTAATTTTTTGGTAATTACGTAACTGCACAAATCTCTGTGATGTTGTAATAACGCCTCAGATCTGTATCTCAAAGCTGACCGCGTACAGGGTGGTGTGTGAAAGTCAGCTGTTGCCGTCTTTACTGGACAAGACTTATCTTCAACATCAGCTGTAATGTCTGAGATTTTTGCACTGACTCAGCGCATCCTACAACAAGCATGACATAATGAGCAATTAAGTTAATCGCTACTCTGGACAAAGACAGAGAAGAAAATGTAGTTTATATTTTACACAAACATGTATGCATCCATCTATCTGCTAACTGCTTATCCTGGTCAGGGTCACGGGGGGCCTGAAGCATAAACAGAGTGGAGGTGGGATTCAAACCCATAACCCTGGAGGTTTGGCACAACAGTGCTAACCACTGCGAAAGAAGTCCCTTTAGCCAATCATGTTTGAAATCAGAATTATACATTTTTAATTTTGTTTCAGATGAAAGCACATTGTTTTCGCCCACAAGAAAAAAATATACAAAAATATTCATATACAAAAATGGAACTCTGTTAGCAAAATATTTATAAAATGGTAAAAATGTTATAAAATTTAAATTCACTCAGAGTGTGAAAATATCAAACTCAGTATTATGAAGTTTTTTTTTGTAATTTTTTTTTATTTCGTGGTACTCCATTAAAACTCCAAAAAAATTGCCATCAGATTATCTGGTGTTCTAAAATAATTTTGGAGGGACCCTAATTACAGTAAATTAGATCAACACCTGTTCACACTATGAATGTACACATTAAGAAAACAGTTCACAGGAAATGGTTAACAGATACTGACCACTGACATGAGTGGGCCGCAGTTTTATAAACACTAACTGCCATCGTGAACATTTAGCTCGCCCATTTAGGAGTCACAAACATAAGTGGCACTCTAAACCAGTTATGGCAAATGGCTTAGTTTTCCTCAGAAGGTGTCAGCTAGCAACGTGTGGTTTCCTGTCACTTGTCTGTAATCTCTGCTATGCCCCCAATAAAGATAAGCAAGGACAGTGGTGTGCTTTCACTCAGCAGGAGTATACGTTTTTTCTGTATTTAAATATGTCTTCTTCAGAAGCCCACGCTGGCATCTCCTGTGAGCCTGACTATTGTCCTGGGGTGGGGGGTGGTGGGTAATAATTCTGATAGCTTTCAGCGTGATGGTGGAAAACCCACAAAATGCCTCAAAATGGAGAGGAATTAAAGGTACACAAACATGGTATGCAAACATACACAGAAAAATATGTACTTAATGACGCTATGTGTAAAATGTTATCTATGGTAATATTGAAAGAGTGAGAGTATCTCACTCAGATTGCTTGTTGTCAAGTCCAGGCTCAAATATCTATTATGTTATGTGTTAAGGTGACTCAGAGGCTCCCTCAAAGAGAGCAGACTGAATCACTACGCCATCTATCTGTGCCAGGTGGCATTGCACCACCATGAAGCATGAAAAGGCTGTGTTGCAAGAGTGCACCCAGCACTCAGGTGAAGAAGATTAACTAGGAAAGACTCTCATCTGTTCACGTTGTAAATGACACTCTGCCAAGTTAGTGGCCATATCCCATTTCTAAAGCAACTAAGCATTCTACAAGAATGAAGGTGATACTTCATAGGAAAAATGGCAAGGGCAACTTTTCAGAAGCTGTAAGATTTAATTAAGCGGTTTGACCACAGACTCAGAGTTTTGCAGAATGTCAGCGCTCTGTAATCCAGTGTGGGCATGTCAGGACGTCCCAAACACCAAGCGGGGAGCTCTTGGACGTGCCATTTATTTTTGGGCAATGATGACATAAAATAATAATAATAATAATAATAATAATAGGGTGGTTTTTTAAATTGATTGGTCATCTGTCTCTCAGTCTAAAATCCAGACACACATTTCCCATAACTTGAATTGTTATGTGTAATTTACAGCCAGTCAACTGTCAGTCCTGATCTTTGATCGCCAAGTGTTCATAAACTCACACGTGAGCACAAGTGAATAATTAGTTAATGCAATTCAAACTGAAGGGAAAGACTTTAAATCTGAAACTTACCCTGGACAACATCTTCTGAATAGTGTGGGAAATTTCAGTATAAAAAGCTTTAGTGTAACACAAGTTGTTGTAGAGGTGTACCTAGACATGTTACTGATGGAAAATTATCCTTAAGGTGACAGCATACTTGATGGCAGTGACTGCATGTGATCAACATAACAATGTCTCTTGATCAAAGTCTCTCACCTGGTGAGCCGTTTACCGCCCTCTAGTGGTCTGCAGAGCTGTACCCATGAGAAGCCATAACAACTGATGGGCCTTGACGTTGAAAAGGTTAAGAACCGCTGAAACAGGTTGTTGATCGGAGAAAGGCACTGAGCTTTAAAATATCATTTTGAAATGATCATTCATACAGTGATTTAATCAGAATGATTTTTGCTACAGCAATCCTGTGCTACCACTAGATATTTATTACTGGTTGCAATCATAAATACTCGTTATCTACCTACTTGCTGAGTACATTGTACTTCAGTGGATAAGTCACCCCTACTTCTGAACCATCCCTGTCACATGCCCCATCTATAAAGAGACACTGGAACACACTGTATAACGCATAGAAATTTCATTGCCTCGAAACACTTAAAGATTTAGCTTAAATATTCAAAAAAAAAAAAATCAGATTACAACTGGGGAGACAAAACAGAAACTGCCATGGCTGGTATAGGAGAAGAAATTTCCCGAAATACCCCCCCACGCACCTGGACTAGATCACCAGTTCCAAGCCTAAAAAGTGAAAACAATAATTAAGTATGGTAGGGCGGGCGTTGGGTAGGCTCACCACAGGGCCATCCAGTAACACAGACCCCATACTGAGGCCTTGTTAGTGCAATGTTCATTAACGTCCATCACTGACCAACAGATGAAATTGTCATGGTGTACAGGGCAGAAACACTCAGATCAAAAGGGATGCCGAACATTAGCATTTTACCAACCAAGCCGTGGGCTCAGTGGACCAATCAGTCTTCAGTGAGGTGAAAAATCAAAATAGGCACACTGTCAAACTCCATGGTGAGACACGATACAGCACTGCACAGCACTCTGATGTCTGTCTTTTAGTCACATGGTTTAATGCAGACATCCCACTTAATGGAGTCTTACTTACTCATTACATATCACACATAGCTGTGCATGGCAGCTTGTGCTGGTTTGAAGAATGGCCCATCTCCTACCACTGGCAAACAGCCATTTCATCTGAAAGGTCTGGAGCTGCTAATGTAGCATCTAGCTGCTGTACCCTGGCCAGCTTACAGGCCTGTCCTAGTACCATCTGTTACAGAACACTCAGGTGATTTTCAATGTATTTGACTGAAACTGCAACGTGCATTTTTATGGATGATATCCCGTGAAATCAGAGTTTGCCACAGAAACTAATCTTTTAAACCAAGATAGCCCTGTGACTGTCACTTTTGAAAATGCCAACTTTTTTTTTAATAGTATTCCAATACCCTGTTCTGGGGTCCTGACTGTAAAGGAATAGTTTGCAAAGGCCTGGATTAAGCACATTCACCTTGGGGTGAAACAAGCATGTAGCTGGAAATTAGGAGAAAAGGTTATCGGCTAATGCACACTGACTTTATCTGAAGGCCCAACTTGTCCTCCTGGTAAACTAAAAGATCCAAAAACTGCCTATTCAATGAAATAGGCTAGATGAGCAAAAGCAATTGATACAGCACAAAGCAATTTCTTTGAAGAAACATAAATTAAAGAGTATGCAATGTCATAATTATCTTCCTAACATATTGCAATTTCATTGAGACAGCACACTTTTGGGGGTTTAATGTCCTATAATAAACTGCTCTTAATGGTACCCAAAAACTGTTATAAATTTACGCTGAACTTTGTGTGAAAGTTATCTGACACATCCCACAACTGAGCCTATTGAAACAAAGCATCTGACATCACCTTGATTGTGGCTGGTTCCCTATTTAGAAACACGTGCTAAAAGATACAGACTATGCAACATGGAATCCCCACCTGCTTTGAGGAATTAATAGGAATCTTCTGATTCAGTACACTGATTACGCTCCAATCAGCACAGGAATTAGCCAATGAAAATCATTTAAGGAGCTGTGAATAGCCATATTACAACATGTTGTACACTTTAAAGCCTCAGCAGGGTTATTTACTCCTATTACCAAACAAAGACTCCTCCCTCAGCCCACCCAGAGAGACTAACATCTTACCCTACCTATTTAGCCATACTACCTAAGCCAGTGGTTCCCAGACTACTTCTGTATGGCACCCCATTTGCAGATAAGATTAGTGCCCCCCTACACCACCTCCCAACATCTGCACATTTTAGTTCTGCCCACATACGATGCCCTCCAATTTGGGAACCCCTGACCTGACCAGTTACTCTATGCCCCTAGAACGTGCAGTCATGTTCCAGGACTTTGACGTTCTATACTCTATCATACTCATATATTGTTAGATGCCAATTTTTCATTTTCAACTAGTTTTTAATCACATACTGATAAGTTTACATGGATGCTTAATTTACTCTTCTTCGTGTATCTATTAATCTGTAGCCATAGCAGGGAATAGATACAGAGCTTTGTTGGACGTGTGCAATGACATATACAGTATTCTATTCTATTCTATTCTATTCTATTCTATTCTATGTTAATCGATTCTAGATACATTTTATACACTGACATTGACCCCCCCCCCGACAATGAGCCATGGATCACAAACATCTTGTTTTAACTTAGACTTTTAAGGCTGCTGTGGACCAACGACGCCTGTTGCAATCTTGACTACAGAAGAGGGATGATCTCAACGTTCAGCATCCATAACTGATGACATGACTTAGCGAACGAATCCAAGCACGGTCCACGCTTGGAACGCTGACCGTCTGCCAAACTAAACAGCTCTGCATGAACGCTGACTAAATCATCAGCTTGGCTCGAAGTTGAAGCTAGGCGTTGGTGCTTTGAAGGAAAGCTGTCAGACGGGTGGTCGCACGGGCCCCAGTTTAAGGAAACAGTTGCCGTGGTGCCGTCTTCCCTTCTGGTTCTTTGTTTTCTGACGAGGAGGTGCCAGAACTAACACAGCAAAGTAGATATTGGCTACATTAGACTGTGGAAGCTGACCAAAGCAAGGTAGCTGGGCAGAAGCAACAACAACACACTGCAAACTGAGATCTTGCAGTAGTGATTCCTCATCAAAACAAGGTTAACCACAGCAAGGGGAATTGGACGAAGAGACTGGAGAACAGCAATAGCGCCATGAAAGAAAGAAAGAAAGAAAGAAAGAAAGAAAGAGAGAAAGAGAGACAGTGAGAGAGAAGGTGTTGAACCAGGCACTTCCAGCCCTTGAGTATGGACGACAAACACCAGGTGCCTGACTATGCCAGTACAGCAACACTATTATGGTGCAGAATGTCACGGTCCAGCTCCATCCTCCCAAAACATTC
>JAACJT020000064.1:7220695-7236010 GCA_009936485.2 Gymnarchus niloticus | reverse complement strand
TGTATTCTGCATACATGTTGAATAAATAGGGTGACAGTATACAACCTTGTCGAACTCCTTTCCCAATCTTAAACCAAAAGAATGTTACAGTCTGGGAAAAATCAACACCAAAGCAACTAAATTATAGTTTTGGAATCAGAACCAGATTTCCTGTGCTGATGAATGGAGTATCAATTACTAGCGTTTTTAAACAATTTACAACAGTAAAGTGCTTTTGTTCATACTGTGGGCTGTTATGTTTGTCTTGTTTCAGGAGTAAATTGCTTATGTTTGCCGAGCTACAACAGTAAAGTGCTTTTGTTCTATTGGGTAGTACAATGTTTATTACCAAGTTAAAATAGTTACACGCCTTTGTTTGTCCTATGCAGTGCTACATTAATTATTCACTTTTAACAGTAGTGTTATGTTTGAACTGTGTTGTACTGTATACCAGTAAGACCAGCATTATGTTCTTGTTGTTTCCTGAGGTCTTCTGTTTGTTGCCCGGTTAGAACAGCAACGGGAGTTTGTTTGTATTATGTAGTCTTATGTTTGATGTCCAGAACTTGCTTTCTAGCATTTGTCATTTTTTTTTTTTTACCAACTATCAGTGAAATATCATGTCATTAACTGGCACAGATGCCTGTAATTTACAGATATTTTAGTATAAAGAGACTGTTGTTAAGGATACTAATAGTCAATTATATGCACCTGCTTTTGTGCCTGTGGATTTGTAAGAGAATAGGTTTGGAAAAAAAAAAAAACATTATGTAGAAAGCCAAGACAGTGAATTTCTTTGAAATCTCATCTCTGACTACCAGTGAAAATAGATGCCGTCACCTGTTTGATACTTATTACAAGTGTGTTTTCTATGGTAAACCAGGTGCCGTTTTCATCTTGAAGACACAGAAGATCTGAAACTTCAAGTTTCAGTTATCTGGGTTTCCTAGACTGAGGTTTTAATTCTGAAACTCCTTTGAGGAGGATATGGTTTTTCTGCCACAGCACTTTTTCGATGCTGGGAGTGGCCTATTTCTCTTTCACTCAAACATGGTCCATCACAATATATCTATGAAAGTCTTGCAAAATCGCTGCTTGGTCAGTATAGGGTTGTTGTTCACCTTGCAAGATGTTGTTTCCTGCAGATCCACAAGAGGGCACCACCCCTTGAGGACATTGCAGAAGGCTGCAGCCCAGCCATGCGCTGCTTCCTGGGCCGTGCCCTGGAACGGAGCCCCAGGCAGCGGGCCTCAGCGGCCGAGCTGCTGCGGGACGACACCCTTTGCCTCCAGGGGAATGGCAAGTCGCGTTGCTGGAGCCTGGACTCCGGCCTGGGGAAAGTCTCCACTGCTCAACGGCCACAGCACAGCCAGTTCCCTGAGGGTACACAGAGTTTGCCGTGGATTCCCAAAGTGCCTTACACACACAGGGCCCGTCAGAGCACCCCACGATAACACGCTGTCTGGTTCCCACCACAGTCTTTAACTTCTGTGGTTTGATTAGTGTTAGTTAATTCTTAACTAACAGGACTCTGCTTGTCTCTAAGTCCTGTCTCTTCTCCAGACTGGTTTTGGTCCAGCCATGTGGACGGCATGCATATGTGAAGAACGAACCTTGGGTGTCTTGCTGACAACTGGGAGACTGAGTTCCTCCGTTCTTGCCGGATTGAGTGTCAGAGGGAAGCTGCCCTACCCACCGCGAACTGCCTCTATGTGTCAGGTGGGCAGGCTTGGCCAGTTCAAAGCCTGCGGGCTGCATTCCAGACGGAAGCCATGGTTTTCTGAACTGCCGCTGTCTTCCTGGTTGTGAGGTGGTTCATTGCACCACGGCCTTGGCTGTCTGCAGAAGAGAGTGTAAACTGAAGGGCGACGTGCTGCAGACTTATCAGGGCCCATACCACAGCTTCCTCCTGTACGAGTCAACACACACATGCTCGCATTTCCTGTGTAACTTTTTTAGCAGTTATTTTTGGGAACGTATGTCAGGCAAAGTGACCGATCATAACCGATCTCTTGCCAACCATCGCATCTTCTGCTCCACAAAGGAGTTGGAGCAAAGTAGGTGCTGTGCAAATTGTGCAATAATATCATGCAATAATAATCATGATCTGAAAGTAGTCAGGCTTGTATTGGGTCATCTTAATGTTATTCACATACTGTGAGCCCTCCCAGGGTTGGCTAACTATTCATTCCCCTGCACCTATTTGCTGATAACATTAAGTAAACTTCACCTTCATCCCTCAGTGACACTGCATGCTGATACATCGATGTCTGTTTGCCAGTCGATCCGTCTTTTTTGTCAGCTGTATTTTGTTTTTCTTCTTCTCCGTCACTTTGATACTCACATAATGTGCCCAGTCTGTCCCATCCCTCGCTAAAGGTGCATGCGTTTTGCTGTCCTGTCCTGAGAGAATCTCGAGGATACTTTGTCACACTTCAGACGTATTCAGAGATGCCATTCCTCTAAATGGACTGAAGAACTGGCAAACCCCAATGGAAGTATCATAGTGATTTACTGAGTTGGTCCTACTCTGCTGCATCATTAATGTTTCCTTTGAGGTCAGACGCTGGAATGAAAGCTCACTTATTGGCTCCCATCTTCACGTGTCAAACTGGATGGGCTTCATCAGTTTCCTGTATCTTTTGTTTCCTTATCTGCATTTGGCCCCTTTAACTGGTTAAGGCCAGTTCAGAGCTGTATCTGTACCACGGCAGAAAAAACAGAAGACAGAGTACTATGACAGACGTGAACGAGGAAGTGGTTATCTTAGGTGGTACTTTGTTTTGATCTCCCCACTTTGAGCTTCGCTTATGCCCAGATGGTCAGGAGTGATCATGAAGGAATCCGGACCCAGCAGGATGGCCAGAGCACACACTCGCATCTGCATGGGTCACCTCAGTAACTGACTGCATCAGCATTTGTGTTGTGTGTATGGGTGTATGGTTTGCTGTGACCTTTGTCTTCTCAAATGGTCTGTTTGTTGCATGGACTTTAAATCAAAGGCCTGTTCTGTCTGTCTGCCTACACTACTTCTGTAAACTACTTACATCTTTAAAAAAAGTTTCCTTAAAGTGGATATGCTGAGCGTTATTTACAATAATAATTCACATAAAGTAATGTGTTCCCTGTCAACATGTGGATCACTGCTGAACATAAAAATGGAAATTTCATTAAAGATTCTGATTTTGAAATACTTACACTGTGGACATTTTGTTAGGTACCCCAAGCTAGTACTGGTTCTGGGGCACTACAATGGTAAAGAGTTCAGGTGTTCAAAGAAGTCTTTCTATACACCACTGTTGTACAGAGTTTTTATTTTGGCATGTAATGCGTAGATCAGGTGTCTCAGCCATTGTGATACTTAGCCAAACAGCAAGTGAACCCTGATCCTGTGTGCTGTACGTATTCACTCCCAGTTATAGCTTTAACTTTTCTGAGGAGAAGGCTGTCTGCACCAGCAATCAGATATGCCTCGTAAACCTCCGGCCAGGTGAGTATCTGACAAATAATAATTATTATTTAATTTCCTCAAAAATGCACTTTAAAAACAAACTTTCCAATACACCGTGAGACATTCCAAATGTCATTCTGTGATAGGAGAGTAATTTGGTGTTTAATCCAGAAGAGGGCAGTAGATGGCATTGGTATTCAAGCAGAAGGCCACAGTGCATCCAGGTTTGTGTAGAATATGCTAGAGGGCAAATGATTAAGCATGTACAACCACCCTCCAAAGTGGAAAATATTTATCCATATTTAAAAAAGTTTTTATAACCCTTGACCCGCAATGAACACTAAGCTCAGGTGACCCTTCACTGTCTGGGCCAAATAGAACCTGGCCAGCTTTTCTAGATCCAGCCTGTTTCATGTCTGGGCGAAACAGAACCTGACCAGCTTTTCTAGATCCAGTATGGCCCACGCTCCAGACTGCACCATAACAATTTGACCCCTTTCTACTGTTTCCTTTCCTTAGTGTATATTCTGGAGACCACTATGGCACACATGCTTAAAAAAAAGGCTTCAACTCTCTGATTTGTAGCTGCTTCTTTAGCTCAGATAGTCCCCTAATTCCTAGAGCTCACATGCGAGGAGACAGGGCACTCTGGTAATTTTCTGTTGTTAACAAGATGCGTACTTTTGAATGTAAAAATAAGACAGAGGCTGATATATCGTTCCTGAGCTCTTTTGTCTATGCAGAAAGTACTACTGGTACTGGTAAACAACATCTCAGTCATTTCTCTGTTCCCAGAGACACTAGCCTTTATTTATTAAAAATAATAGTGGAACCACATATATATGCAGCTCTATATTGTGTTCTAAAATTACTGATCTTGGAAACGAATGCTAGAATTTAGCCTTATTAAGAAAAGTAATAACAGTGAAAAGCCTCGTCACCGAATTTAAAACCGGCAGTTTAAGGACAGGCATAAATAAATAAGAAAGACTTTTTAAAAGATGCTAAATCAGGCTTCACCACACCCTGTTCCTTTTGCAGAATGTAAAAACAAAGTCAGCCCAGTAAGTGGGGAGTTTGCCTATGAAATGAATACAATTTTTAATGAAGTCCACTGTCCAGCTGTGATGTTTTCTGGATGTTTTTTTTTTCCCCTTTTGAACCTGCGGATGTTAGTCTGGTTATTTTGAAAAGACGCAGTCTAAGATCTTTCCTTCCTTCCTGCTGCTTATCTGCTACTGGGATCCAGAGGAAAAACCATTCCAGTCCTGTCGCCTGCCTTCAGTGAGATAGAGGCCAGATCCCTTCCTGACACTCCAACCAGGAGAGGCCACAGTCTTGCTGAACCGGAGTCTGTCTGCTCCTGAAAAAAACGTTACCCTCCCGCTTTCTCCCCATTACCACTCTCAAAACCTTCCCCAGTTTGGTACTCAGAACGTTTTGTGTAACAAGTTGCTTACAGAGGGAGACTTTGCTTAAGGAGTTTTGTTATTCATCTGCCCTCTACAGCCATAAAGGTGACATTTTCCACTGCGTGCTGGAAGGTCGCTTTTACTGAGACGGAAGCTAACAGTCATCTTTTTAAACTTTTTCAAGGAAGACACATGGTTTCTAACAGAAAAAAATATAATCAAAGTATTTCGGATACATGACTGCGACACTTGCAACACAAGTCTAAAACTGATAAAAAAAACTGCATAGATATTGTCCAAATGATCTGTTTATGACCCTTCTTTAAGTTCCATCTATATACATATACATGGGTGTCCCTTTGAAGGACTGTGATACAGACGTACACAGAAGATTTCACGCAGGACTGTGATACAGACTCACACGGATGATTTCACGCAGGACTGTGATACAGATGCACACGGATGATTTCACGCAGGACTGTGATACAGACGCACACGTTTGATTTCACGCAGGACTGTGATACAGACGCACACGTTTGATTTCACGCAGGACTGTGATACAGATGCACACGGATGATTTCACGCAGGACTGTGATACAGATGCACACGGATGATTTCACGCAGGACTGTGATAGACGCACACGGTTGGTTTCACGCAGGACTGTGATACAGACACACACGTTTGGTTTCATGCAGGACTGTGATACAGACTCACACGTTTGATTTCACGCAGGACTGTGATACAGACGCACACGTTTGATTTCACGCAGGACTGTGATACAGACGCACACGTTTGGTTTCATGCAGGACTGTGATACAGATGTACGCAGTTGGTTTCATGCAGGACTGCAATTTCAAGCATTTCTTGTCCTCAGATGGCAAGAATCCTATTATCTTTGAAAATTCAACCTTTACTGAGATCTTTTACAGAAATTTTTTAGCAGTAATAAACTGCTTACTTTACCATAAATGATGAAATACAAATGCTGGTCAGTCTTACTTGTTCGAAAAATCTGCCTGGTTCTTAAAGCGAACTATTCTCAAAGTGCCAACATAATTACCACGCACTGCCCCGTCTGTTAATCGAACGGCTTTTAACCATGATGCGGTTCACCATTGGTATTGGCTCCCCTAGACCTGAGGACCTCAGGTGTGGGCTAACCATAGCCGGTTTAAAATTTAAGCTAAAAAAGCCTTTCTTTTTTGCAACTTCTATTTATTCTATTATTTTTTTCATGCTAGTATTTATTTTGTACTATTTTTATGTTAGTATATCTACTTGTAATATTCTTTATCTTGTATGCTCTCTGTTATTTTATGTTATGTAAAGCACTACAGTTGAATCGCTTGATGTATGAAAATATGCTCTGGAGGTAAAATTGCTTCACTTCAGATATGTGCCCCGAAACCATTAAAAATCTACGAAACCTTTCAGTGACGGGTAACCTTTTATCCCAAAGAAAAACGGGAATGAAACTCCGCTACGGTTATTTGAAGTATTTAAATGGGCAAGGCTATTTTATAAAGTCAACAGGAAAAAAAAAAAAAAACATGTTCTGACATCAGGCTCTGACTTGGCCCGTTGGATCTGCTGTGGCTTCTAGCTTGGAGCTGGTGCAAAGATAAGGGAAACTGCATCTGTATGGAGCCACAAGCTCTGGGTCAAACACGGGTCACACTTTCCTTTGCTGCTAGAGGACTGGACTGCTCAGGACCACACGTTTGATTTAGCTCCCTGACACATAGAAGATGACATCAAGATAGCTGGCCTGGGTGAGTGAAGGAAAGTTTTGAGCATAAAAAAGAAAATACAAATTAATTCAGGTAGCAGGAAGATGAAACTTTGATCCCTCAAGGGAAATGCAGACCCATGTCTGTGCTGGGTCTGTGAAACAGGAAAATCAGAATGGCAACCCTAGATCCTACAACTCAGCATGCAGACACACCAGCTGTTTTACAAGTGTCTGTCATTCTGGGTGTGTTCTTTAAGCTACCGGCAAATTCTGCAGCCCCATAGTATGAGCTTCCTGTCAGTTATGTGGGTCATCGATGGTCATTATCACTCACATTTACCGTGACTGCTCACTGTCAGTCTTCATGGTCGTGGCTTGTCACTGCCAGTTGAATTGTTACCACTGGTCACTGTCAGTCACGTTGTTCACCACTGGATACTGGTTACTGAGTAACCTGTGAGTAACCATTGTTCACAAATGGTAGTCAAGGTCGGTAACCTAAGATACTTCCCCTTGGATTTCTGATTGAACCCCTGTACATTATATCTGACATTGACTGTTACTCCAAGCACGTAAACATCCATCCATCCATCCATCCATCCATCCATCCATCCATCCATCCATCGTTGAACTCAGTATCTGGTACAGGGTCATGGAGCTTTTCCCAGTCAGTATAAGGTACCAGGCAGGGGTCCACCTTGGATGGGATGCCAGTCTATCACAAGGTGCATATACAAACACACACGCACGGTTAGCAAATGAAGATGATGAAGGTTCCAAATGTGAAGTATGAATTTGACAAAGGCTGTCATTGCGGTGCCTCTGTATGTAAGTAACTGTGCAGGCCGATCCTGTCAGCCACAGCCTTCCCAAGGTCCCCAGGCTTGAAGTTACATTTCTTTAGAACGCATCTTCTGTCTAACTGGCCTCCTTTAAGAAGCCAGAAACTGCCTGTATAGCACCTGTTGGGGCAGACGAGACCTGGGTCTGCAATATGATCCAGAGGATTTTTCTATCCACTGTATCAAAAGCTTTCTCTGCTTTTTTTCCTGGAGTTGTGAAATATTAAGGGTCATATCCATTGTGCTCCTCTCCTTCTTGAAGTCATGCTGAGTTTCTGGTAGGTCCTTCTCTGTGACCTGAGCTATGAGATATGACAGCATAACCTGTCCAAGTATTTCTCCTGCAGTGAGAGAAGGGCCATACTACAAATGTATCCACATATTATCAAGTCCCCCTATGTCATGAAATAATGAGTATTAATCCATCTGAACTAGGGATTTTGCATTTAAACATATGTATATGGCTACACACCCACTAAAGCATCTGTAAAAGGTGTCCTTGGTGTTCTCATCAGTGACCAAGGTGGAGGCATAGGCACTTAAATGGGTGGCAAAATGGCCTTTGGTGCGGGAGACATGTCCGGTCATGAGGTGCTCGCTGATATTCTGAGGGTCCTCAGGAATGCTACTACGGAGGCTTATGCTTACAGCCAAGCCAACTCAGTGTCTCTGAAGGCTCTTCCAGAAGAAAGTGTACCCTTCAACACCCTCTGTCAGTGAGTCTGCCCCGAGAGCCGAGATTCACTCAGTGCTGCAAAGGCCATGGTGTACCTCCTCAATTCATGTGCAACAAGAACAGTTCATCTATGGGGATCCTGTCCCCCAGTGAGGGTCAGCAAGGGTGTGGACATTCCAGGTAGCCAGGTTCCTAGCCAGAGTTTGTTTATTTCTGTGTCCACAATGAAGGACGTCCTGACATCTGTGGTTTGTTATCTAGGGATCCACCGAATAAGTAATGTTTGGGTCATGTTTTCTAGATCCTTCTCTCATATGGGAGTGAGCAGTGCATTCCGTAAACGAATGCTGCTCCAAGTCCCAGCTAAAATGATATTGCATCACTTCGTGGCCATTTTTTGTTGAATCAGTTTTAATATCTACATGTGAATGGTAATTATACCACCAATGACCTCTGCGGCACGCAAAGACTGATTGCTCCCAAAATAATTCAATAATGAGTTTAGAACACATTTCTTGTTTGTTGTACATTTTATAGCTATGTGAATACATGCATTAAGAATTCTTTTGTCTATCCGTTCTGAGGCTGTGAGCCTTAACTGAGATATTCCGTAAGTTCTACATATCCTTTCTCTCATCAATCTCCTTCTATCTCTTTGTGAATTAGAATAGCCGGTCCTGTTATGATAAGTGCAATCAAGGAGAGCTCAGGGGAAGTTCTGACGACAGCTTCTGGGGAAAAAAAAAAAACGTGTTGAAGAGGCGTCTGTTTGACTGGTCAAGGATGGAGACAGATGGTTACGTGAGTCCCGCGTCAAAAAAATGTCATTGTCTGCTGAGGTGGACTTGTAGTAAAGCTGTTCAACTTTAAAAAACAGACTGACATTTGGTATATTGAACTGCCAATTTAAAATGAATGCTAATTCCACTTCAGTTTATTTAAAGCTGCCCGATAGCTTTTGAAATGGACCGTATAAAATGAGCTAAGACTTTAATGCACAGTTAAAGTCAGTGTGAGCGTCCTGTCATGTGACGAATAACGTGATGAAAATTATATTTGCTTACGCCCTGGTCTAAGTAGCTAGCATCTCACCTTTCATCTTGAGCTCAAACACAGAGAAGATGAAGAGGAAGCTAAGACAAGGTAAGACAAATGTCTGTTGTGCTGGTTTCCAAAACTTTTGCCAGTGAATTTATTTTTTTGCTCCTGTTAAATGTCTCATGTCCATCTCAAGTCTGTTTTTCTGTTTCAAGTCAGGTTCAATTTCAAGTCCGCTTCAGGTCTTGAACTTCTACTCCAGATGAGTGATGCCCCAGACCAGGGGGGGTTGGTCCTTCAGAGCCATTTGAAAAAACCCACCTTCAGCTGCTGGGTGTCGGGGTCGACAGCACAAATCCGAGACCCCGGGCTAAGATCAAACTTCTGGTTCGTGCCGTGTGGCCAGATTTCCCTCGTGGAAAAGAGGTCGAGAGAGTTCACAAAGAAAACAATCTCCACTTGATACGTTTTTACATCCCATCACAGTGAATCTGAAACAGTCAGCTGATCAAAGAACAAAACAATGTCATAAACCCAGTTTGTCCACATTTCTAATGGGTGTAGAAGTGCTTGTATCTGTGGTATGAATACTTATATTTATTCCCTTGTATTAAAGCTGCATATAACTAAAATTTCACTTGTCTTGTTCATTGCAGTACTCTCAATATAAAATGAAATGAAACTAAATGAACTGTATTGTCCATTTGTACAATATAAAGGAGACAAAAATAAAGCAAAGAAAGGAGAAGATAACCACGCATGACCAAAATGTTGTGATGGGACCTTTCCAAATACAGCACACGCACACATATTGCCTGCTGAGCTGGCAGTATTTTCTACACATCTTTAGGCCAGATGAACTTAGGCCTTTACCTGCGGGTGTTCGAGTCAGTCGACCAAAAGTCCAATGGAGGTCTCAGCACATGCAAACCTACCAGTGTCAGTGGTCTGGTTCCTGCTTCTGCTGCAGCTTGGGTGGGAGTCTAAGGTCTTCACTTCAGGGCATCTGGGCTTTCTCCTATGACGGGACACACTTGATGGTGAGGACGACACACTGGGGTGCACCAGGAGACCTCTCTGGGTCTTTATAGACAGTGAAGGTATTTGAATAGAGGAGACGAGCCGAGTTTTCATGTTGGTCACAATACAAGGATGCACATTTCTATGACCAGTGTTATCTGGCGTATATAGAGGCAATCCTTAAAGATATGGGTTTTTTTTGGCTCAGACAAAGTCCAGCATACATAACAGTCCTGCCCCTAGGATCTGGAATGGGAAAACCTGCTGTATCAACGAGTCCGACTCCCACTAAGAGATGAGAAGGCTGAAGCTCAGTGCAGACACCTCCTCCAATACACCTCATTTGGCTTCAGGTCACCCAGTCATGATTAGCTAAAAAGTATGCAAACTAATGAAAGCTTTCATTAAAATTGTTCTAAGAGATGCCTGCAGTGCCTTTCCACTGTATTCCTCTTTCAGTCTCTTTAAACTCTTAGTGTCTCAAAGATTCATTTAGTTAAATTTTTTGTACCCTTTTTTAGTGGTGTTGAAGTACAATTCAGTCTTTATAAGCTTCAAAGTCCTGCTTGACTGTCAGGTGGAAGATACCATCTCTTTTCTCTTGGCGGGTGGTCTGCACCTGACTGATGAAGATGGACAGAGGAATCCATTTGAGCCACAGAGGTATACAGCAGCATTATTCTCTGGTCAATGGGGTGCTTTTAAAGCCAGTTACCGCTGCTCTTTGGAGTGTGTGCTGGGATTTGAAGGCATCTTCTGGAATTAGGACCTCACTTTCAGCTTTGTTCCTGGTGCTGACAGTCACACACATGAAACAGTATCTTGAATCTAACGCATCTTCTACATCTTCTGTGCATAGGAATATGAGAATATAAAAGAGGGGTATTCATATTGTAATGTTAGCATGTTGTCCCTTTTGTCCCCTGTACACCCTCATACATAAAATATGTCAAATTTACACTGTGCATATTTATGCATGTTAATGTGAAATTGTCATGACCATATATTATTCATATATATATATATGAATAATACATTTATTTATAATATATTTATAAATATATTTATATATATAATTAATTTCCAAGTCAGAACATGTGTTCTGACTGACTGGCACACGGGATGGTACATGATCTAAAAGGTGTGACCTCACATTTACAAAATGGAGTAGTCCCGTCCTCTGCATCGTTCTCATTTCCTTTCAAGGTCCCTTTTCCACTAGTGCCCGCCTCCGTTCCCTCTGTTTTTGCCTAATGGATGTTGGCCACCGGTCCATCCCAACAGCGTGAGGCATTCAGGCCTGCTCTCCTGGGACTGGAGCCTGGCTCCATCCAGCATGTCGTCTGCTTATTCCACTCAGCACTCATTGCAGTTATGGGGTTTCAGGGTGCAGAAAGCTTTGACCTTTTAACCTCAGGGATTGTTTACTTTTTAATATAAGGAGAAGGAGGGCTTTTTTGTGCTGACATTAATATCATTCGCAGGCTTATCCTGAAGGGTCTGTCATTTTTTAAAAGGCAGCCATTTGCTTAATGTTCATTTCAAAGTGTGAGACTGGAAGTCACTGCTGTGAGTAGAGTTTAACCGGGTGTAACCTGAGCTACAGGAATTTTTAGGTTTTTAGGGGAGTGCTGGCAAGGTCGGGGTGTCTTGTGATTAGTTAACCTCGTTTATTTCAATGTTAAACTTTCGTTAGGCGTTTATCATTACAAACCAAACATGCCGTACATGGTAGTGAAGATTCAGTGTTCCCACTTTTCTTAAATCTTTTCCCTCACTTCAGACAAATGCAATTTAAAGCAGAACACAAACAAGTGTCAGAGGTATTAAATGCTAATTCATGTCTTCATTGCCTCCAATTTTTCTGCAGCAGTTCTTTATAAAAACACAGTCATGTTCGGATTGTCTCTTTGGGAATGGTTGATTCACACTGGTTTTTGACAAATACGTGCTTTATTTTAGCCTGCAAGATTTAAAGATACTATCCCACTGGAAGTCCCTCTAAGAATGGGAAGATATATGAGATTTGTTTACAAAAGATGACCATAATGTATATAAATATTTTAATGATTTTTGCTGGACATTGAGAGCAATCATCATGGTGTTTTAATTGCTACTGTAATTATATATTTTCATGCCGTTATGGAAAAAAAATACAAGGTTTTCGAAAAATCACATGAGAAACTGATTTTTTTTTCCACACGTCAAAGTCTATCCCTTCTTCACGTTTTCACATTTATTTTCACGAGAAAATTTCATCTAAGATGAGAAAACACATCTAACAACTTCTTTCTCATGTGAAAAAGACATTTCCATTTTCATGGGATATTTAAAAAATCACATTTTTCTGTAAGGGTGTACTAAAAACAAGCTTCTACAATGCCAGTCCATCGATCTGTCTGTACCAGTTGCTAACCGTGCTGCCATGGCACCAATGAGCACTTGGAAAGAGCAAATGAAAAATGAATGAAACATTCAGAATATGCTTTATGAAATGTACTTCTCGTTTTACTATCTTGCCTTCTGTTGCTTTCCTCTTGCAGTGTAGTATGTGGTCACCGCACCTTTTCATTCCAGAATGGGAGAACGGACATCCATCGTCTAACCGCCCATCCAGTACATCACTGTTGCCGTGGAGATTGTTTCAAGCCTATTCCAAGACACACAGGGCACATGGCAGGGGAACATGATGGACAGTGCACACACGACTGGCAATTTAGACCACCCTTCGACTAACTGAATGTCTTTGGATTGCAAAAGGGGGATAGAGTGTACATGAAAGAAGCCCATGGAACACGGGATGCAAATTCCCAAACTTGGAGGTGCAAGGTAACTGCTCTACCCTCTGAGCCACTACAGTATGGATGACAGGCACAGTGCTTCAAAATTACCATCACGTCATGGTGGTGCATCTGCAAATTGTGGTCTGTTTCTCTCACCGTACATTGCATTGAACAGAAGTGTCTGCTAAACAGCTAACTGCGAATGCAAATACATATAAATTTGAAAACTCACATAAGCAAACAGAATCATAACACGGGTAATAAAGGAAAGAAAGTTATTACCACTACCAAGCAATCACATGACATATTTTAGGATGCTCATTTCATGGTACTTTATTGATCCCTGTTGGGAAATTAAGAATGTGTACAAATACATCAATAAGATCCTGAAACACTCAGAACCACAGTAAAAACATCAGACAGTTGTGCACCCTAACACTTGATCAACTCCACCGTCTGGGAAACCCTAACATTGGCCTTGAACCACCTCCCACGTAGCGTGGGGACAGATCCTGAAACCTGTTTGACCTGCTTAGCGAGAGATGTGATGACACCCAGGTATGGATTCTAAAAATGTTCTGTGAGAAGCGTTGATGAAAATCTGCTAACCCGTCAGTCCACAAATGAAGTTCTGGTAGACAGAGCTCTGCTGTAACCATATTTCAGTAAGAACTGCCTGTGCTGAAGTTGTACAACATTATAATGAAGAAATATGTGCCACCCCCTTACCAACACCCCCTTTATGGTCTCCTAATGACCTGTGGTAACCCTACACCACATCTAAAGCTGACCTACTTTCTGAAGAGCACACTGATCATAAATTCATGTGTTTACTTATACTTGCACATGTAAGAGAAAATAGGCTCTATATTAAGTCTTGAAAAGCCACACAAGCACAGCATAAAGGCATCATTAATGACATTTTTAATACTAGTGAGATAATGAAAGGGCATGTTGGTTTTCCAGGCCATTTCCTGTTACCTAAAGCTGATGAAGACATACATTTATTATAATATAGCTCATTGAAATGTTTCAGTGTAAAGCGCTGGATTTCTGCGTTTTTGTCATACAATCATTCACTTGTGTAACTGATACACAAAAAACTGTTGTTTGCTAAAGCCATTCAAAAGTGAAGCTTTTGTCTTTACTGCATGACAACATTTCCTAAACTGGGATTAAAACTGACCAGTTTACTATGGCAAACAAAATTTTACTTCACTGCCTTTGCATCCAGGACAATAAATTTTGAAAATGAAGCAGGGAAAACTCCTATTAAAGCCCTGTGCAGTTTTGTTTATCCCCAAATCAATGTGTGGGCAGGAGGGTAATTCGAAATAGTTCTGACATATTACCTGCAGGGGGCAGTCAGGAACAGTTTGGAAAAAAAAAAACAGCTTGCGTCGCACATATGAAAGACATTATTTAAGTCCTATTTGATCACTTTCTTGAAGTTTAAATGCTGTGGCAAATCCAACTGGTGACCCATTGCCAAATGCAGGTGCTTCCACCATCCCTGCACTCTTAGATCAGCCTGAGGGTATGACTGAATGAGTTGGCAGGATGGATGGTGTGGTACTCCTTGGCACATGGGTGCAGAACTGTCAGACTCTGCCCGCAGTCTGCAAGTTGGTCCCCGGTCCTAAAAACCGGCCCAATCTACCAGGAACAGTGCTACTGGATTCTTCTGCTTCCTACAGTCATTGCAATCCTGTGTCAACATGTGCAACATGTTGGCCCCATAATCTTAAAAAAATATATGCAGAAATCTTGCTGTAGGACGGGATCATTTATTTTCCATTTGTTCCGAAGGATTACCGCGATTAATGGAAATTCTTTCAGGATTAACATTCTTCTTGGTTGCCTGTCGTATTTGCTAGACCGGATTTGTGTTGCAGGCTAGATCATTGGGCTTCTTAGAGGGGTGTCCAGAGGTCTCTATGGCCACCTAACGAATAATCCTAGCCTCGCCAGTGTCCCTTGCCCCCACGTTTGCCTTTCTCTTTGTGTGACATCGTAACAGTTCGCTAGATGTTGGCCGTTAGCAAGCGACATGCGAGCTACTCTTATGACACTCATTGAACATTCCAATCAAACTGGGGTTGGTGAAGCATGTAATACTCGATAGTCTTTCCAGTAAAACACAACTGATACAGGCAGCTTTTGAGGGGAAATCTATTATACAATCTGTTCTGCAGTAAGTTGTGTTTATATAAGCTGTTATAACAAGGCATTTTAAAGCTAGCAAGAGAGTAATACAAACATCCTTCAAACCTGACATACTACATGATCTTTTTACGTGGAGCTCTGAATTAACAGAAGTAACTCAGGTACCAGGACTAAAGTACCTTTCTGAGGCATGTAGTAAAGTACCTTTCTGGGGG
>JAACJT020000064.1:7169435-7220595 GCA_009936485.2 Gymnarchus niloticus | reverse complement strand
TAAAGTACCTTTCTGGGGGGTGTACTAAAGTACCTTTCTGAGGGATGTGCTAAAGTACCTTTCTGAGGCATGTACTAAAGTACCTTTCTAAGGGATGTACTAAAGTACCTTTCTGGGGGATGTGCTAAAATACCTTTCTGGGGCATGTACTAAAGTACCTTTCTGGGGGGTGTACTAAAGTACCTTTCTAAGGGATGTACTAAGGTACCTTTCTGGGGGATGTACTTTGTAGAATGAGTTGTATGTATGCTAACTTAAGTTCAGCTTAGTGTGCCAGCTCATTTTTAATGATTGGAATCCGCTGGTATCTGTAATTTCTATGATGACTATGATATTATTCCTTCACTGTACCTTCAGCAGAATTTAAGGAGACTCTGATTTCCTTTGCCTGTGTGCAGTGCCTACTTACCTGCATCTCCTTGTCCATTTCAGTTTTGCTTTATCTTGTGTAACGATGCCATATTTCTTCTATATATTTCTCTGTATATTTAAGACAAGACCTTGTTCAGATGGAAATAATCTGCCCTCACGTTTTTTGTACGATGCAGTAGTAACCTGGTTTGGAAGAAAACGGTTGAAAGACACAAGTTACCTGTACTTTTTGAGATGTGCCCATCTAGGCTATGTTTATTTTTCACAATTATAAGAAATAATAACTTCAGTTTGATAGAAGGAATGTTGCACACAAATCTCTAATGAATAATTATGTATACATGAAGTACCATATATGTTTTTTTATGTTAATTTTCACTGTTTGGCTGGGTAAAATTTGGTTTGAGTCTGTTAAGCTGTGTTGTGTAATGCATCGGTATAAGTCCACTTTAGCATTCTTAGATTATGTAGTGTTTTTCTTTTTGTTTTCTTCAATTTATTATGAAAACTTCTTCAATCTTACACCTACACCTTATTGGATGGGTTGCCTGTGAAACACAAGCTCATGAGTGAAGCTCTGTATAAGAAAGTTTAGATGAGGTTCTCATGACAAACTGGAAGGTGTCGTGTTACGCTGGTTTGTTGCTAAGCTAATTGCATTGCTTACACTTTACTATGCAATGCATTCCACCAGCATTGCCAACTCAGAGGAAAACTCTTTTTGGAAAAAATGGTTCTTTGTACTCTCTTGAGTTGACTTTACCCACAGAGGAATAACAAGATAGGACACCACACTGCTCTACACCCCAGCCACCTCTCAGCACTTCCTCACCAGGGAGGTGCTGTATTGTTTTAATTCATAATTAAAATCTTTATTTGTTTCTAATGAAAAGGTAAATCCCAACATAACTAGCCAGTGTCGCCAAGTGACCCAGAGAGCGAGTTAGGAAATGATCTTCAGACTCCTCCACAACAGAAGGCAGCAAACATGACTTCTTTGGTCGAATGTTAGGCCAAGAGCTGTGACCATGTAATGATTGTGACTGGAGAACCAAGTGCAGGGTTGGGCTGCCTGAAAGGAGGCGCAGAACACAGGGAGAGCTGTAGCTGAATGAACCGAGATGCAGCTACAAACAATCTAGAGTAATACTTATACTAAAAATCAAGTTACAATCTGTAAGCAAGACAATATTTTAAAAACCAACAGATATCAACCAGAAATGTAAAGTCTAGATACAGTTTGGCAAAGTGTGAGCTCAATACCTCACAGAGGTTCTAGCTTCGTTAGAGCTTCTTATGAAGTGCCTTATATCATCTAGACTACTTGAGATGTGCTGCAGATGTCGTTAAAGTCTGGGAAAGGAAGGGTACAATCTGATTGGGCGTTGGCCTGGATACTGCTGATTGGAGGCTGACCTGACACACCATTTAAGCTGTGGGAGGTTAACACTGTGCCTGAGCTGAGAACATACCCTCATCCATGCTTTCAGTGAAGAAAAAAAAAGGTGTTTCGTAATCAACGGAGCTTCACTATACCTTTATTAGATACTAATGTTCACAGCAGCATTTAGCCAGACTCTTTCACTGGCTTTTAAACTTTAAATATTTTACTGAAAGATAGATCAAGTGGTCTTTTTTCTCAGTGTTATACTGTTTGTCTATATACTTTATTTAGCGTGCGATTACATGATGACTCATTTGGTAGCACTGCATGTTGCCTGACACCTCCAGGTTTGTGTGGAGTTTGCACGTTCTCTTTGTCTTGTGGTTTTCTTCTGGGCACCCTGGTTTTCTCCTGCGGTCCAAAAACATGCAATTTGGCTAAATGGTGGCTCTAAATTGCCTATAGTGACCGACTGTGTGTACGCGTGTGCCCTGCAATAGACTTACGTTCAGTTGTGTTCATCAGTTCTGATGTGACATTTACAAGTAAAAAGAAATGTTTGGATTGTAGTGATGTCTCAGGCAGACTATTTATTTAGTATCAAAGGTGTCTTCAGTCTTACAGTCAGGATTCCAAAGCGAAGTGTCTGCTCTGTTAAATATGGAATAAAAAATGGTGGATGCCAATTATTTTTGTCAGGTTCAACTTATTTCACGAAAAATTGTGATTCCTTTTTAAAAAGTGGAGGGGTACCAATACTTTCCAGTGAACAGCTCATAAATTCACCATGGTGCTGCATGATCATTCGTCGCAGTCTGTTGGGACTGCTGGGATGTTGCTGGGAATACTGCATACCCTTAGGTGGAAATCTCTCCTGTTGGTAACGATATCAGCTCCATGGCAAACAAAGCTGTAGAATGGAAAAGACACTGGACAATATAGTGGACAGGGTGGAGAGCCCTTTTCCTCCACACGCACACAAATTGGTGAGTAATAAAGAGGAAAATTTGGAAATTATCTAAGCTTCCACACTTATCTGAGTTACGTATTATTGGGTTTTAACCTAGCTTGCAGCAAGACTTAACCAGCATCCTACACTGATAGCTACAACCTTCACCTTGTTGTAATTTACTGAGTCCTGAATCTTGGTCCTGGGTCCACCTATGAGAACTGAGCAGGTTTTCACAGTGTCATGGAGGTTTCCTCCGGGGAGCACAGTTTCCTCCTGCAGTCCAAAGACATTCAGTGAGAATTTGTGTCCTTAAATTACCTGTAGTGTGTTTGTATGTATGTAAGAGCGTGTCCTCTGCTTTGTGCCCTGAGCTTCCTGGGAGAGATTCTAAGCTTGCTGTGATGCAGTGTTGAATAAGCGACTTTGAAAGATGGCTGGATCTTCTACTTTTTTTTTTTATATCAGCTCTACATGTGAGAGAACATTCTTCAGAAAAACAACAAAGCCTCAGTTTCCCTTCCAAATAAAACTGGGACAGACACATTTGCATTCATGTTTACCACTTGGGAATCTTGCGACATTACTGATCTACATGACGTTACGGGAAAGCGCGGGCCTCGCGGTCGCATACAGAGGCAGCTTTGTTTTCCTGAGAGCCTCCGACAAGGCTGGTTGGCGTAGTAACGGCGTGGACGTGGGCCACACATCCTTTTCGCTCTGGGATAGCCCTCATGTGGGGAACAAACAAACGTCTATGCTGTATACATACTCTGCACATTAACTCTAGACAACCTTTCAAGTGCAAAGCATCATTTTCATGTCGGTTTACGGCTATAAAATGACAATAAAGCGTGCGTCTGTCTGATGCCGCTATCTGAATTGCACGATACGATGCATATGGTGTTTAGCTAACCTGCTCATTGGGTGTCACCACATTTAAGGAATTTGAGGAGGCAGGGTAGGGGCTTGTACGGGACCCTCTTGTGCAGTCCTGAGGGGCTTATGGGTTTCTGGGCTTTCTGTTTAATTGGCAAATGGGGCCAATTAGCTCCTAAACTCTGATTCCAGTTTAAGGATTAAAAGCTGACACTGAGTTATTGAATTAAAGGAGAAAGAAGGAAGGTAAAGTAATAAGTAGAAATTACTACACACTATCCTAGTATAGCTCATACCACCACCACCATCCCCCCTTGTGGCTGGGAAATGAGGTCTAAACATAAAATATGGAAATATTTAAATTTGGAGGCATAACATTAGCACATTTCTGTTTCTAACCAAAATTTTAGGGTTAATGAAACATGGCATGCAGCTCAGTGAGATAAATGGCTTTTCAGTCGTGGCACGAAACAATACTTCACTAGGTGTAACAGGCACAGCACACCAACAGCATCATGATGGATATCAGCAATGCCTTCAACAATGCATGGAAAAACATTCAGGCCACAGAGGGGCCAACGCGATGTTTCATGTCCCATAACTTTTGGCAGGGGCAAGAGCAGTGGAATATTTGGTAAAATGTCGTAAAAATTAAAAGGCTGGGAAAAAGGTGGTGTGGAAGGTGTTTAAGGGCGTGGAAGAAGTTGGTAATTCTGGATGGGTATGTAGTAATCGGGTCTCTGGAGTTCAGCTTTTTGAGCAGAGTGAGATAGTACCATGCCGTACTTACTAGTCCCAGGTATTAGTCCAGGGTGGTTTGGATGACACAGCCAAATGTTTCCGTGCTGAGATCTGAACCTAGCAGCTCAGAGGTCAGTTCTTAGAGCACCAGCTACTGACCAGGATTTGTTGGCCAAGGCATGGGGATGGCCTTAACATATGGAAACATCTCCATTTATGTTTGTTATCAGAGTCACGAAGCTTGTCAGACTGGCAGCAGATGAAGATCAGAGAAGATGAGAATAGAATGAATGGTTTTTTGAGGTTTATGTTCTAAGACCTTTAAAAAATTTCAGAATGCACTGGGTGTCGTAATGGTGAGACTGAGAGGGAGATTAGGGTCATATGGCTAAATTTACAGTGTTTAACTATGTCAGAAGCAGCATAGACTTTATGGGAAACCTAAACGCAGTTACTGTGGGAACGATTTCATTAATAGTCATCAGGGATTGTACACATCTTACTTTATAATGTCTCTCGAGGTAGCAGCTACTAGATTTAAATAAACATCCTGTATTCATTACAACAGAGAGCACACTTTAGCTTATACTCTTGAGATTGGTTTTTGGGAGAACTGCTTGTGAACATGTTTGTCCAATGTGATCTCGAATGGCTTGCCAGGCACTCAAACTTTGATTCTGCTATCTGCCAATTTTATGTTGCGTCTGTATAATTTGTTTTTTTGAAGGACTGGGATATGTTCGGTTAATAGATCCTGTGGTATCATTAGTTACTGTAGGTTGAACAACATAGATTTAGAGGAAGATTAAATGTACGTGCGATCTAATAGCTTTTCTTTACTCAGTCTTTTTACCTAGACTTGGGTGGCTTTTCAGAAGTCTTCTAACAGAGTCAGTTCCTGAAAAGTGAAGCACATCCTGTGAATAACATCAATTCAGCAGGAACACAGTCGTTATGAGACATTTGTTGTCATAGCTTCGAAAAAGCAGCTCTGAGGAAGAGGAGACTCTCAGCACACTTGGTATGGCATGGTTCTTTGCTAGGAATAGACATGCCTTCTCAGAGTAAGCAAGCTTTCCATATTATAGCCACATGCCAGTGGTATAAATGAGCCAAAGGAGAAATCACATGATATGGTTACTGTTTCTTTGTTTAAGCTAAATGTCCTCATGCTTAGGAGGATTGAAAAAATTGAAGGAAAGCCTACAGAAATGATCAGGCACAACGGTCAAAAAGTTACCATGGGTAGAGTTTCAGGAAGTCAGCTGTGGTACATGAGTCCTTTCAAAACCTCCATATTTATCTTTAGGTAATGATGCCCAAGGGTGCCGAGTAGATAAACGTTCCAGAGCACCTGTCAGCAGCCATCCTTCCACCTCTTCATTATTCTCTCCTGCATACCTAAGGTTGAGGCCTCGGTATCTGAGCACGGTCGTGCAGGTGAACAGCGTCCATGCCCGTGCCAAAAACCCGTTGTTTTTTCTGACTGTATCATGGTGGTTAAGATCCAGAATGAAGCAATTAACCTAAAGAAGCTACTGAGCTGACCAACTGCTGTCCTGACACCAGCTGAAATTGTTCTGTGCTGTGAAAGAGGACCATGACCATAATTTTCCAAGATGCTCTTGTGAATTAAAATTCTTTCTCAAGCTGCCATAAATAACCATGCTTGAAATTATTAATAGCTACAGGCTGCACATTACTATTTCAAAAAAGACTGAACTGTAATTAGATAAATATTCATCCACAATTTTCCAAACCACTGTCCCCATGTGTAACCATTTGGAATCATCCAAGGCCTATTTTATTTATCACAATTTTATTAGGAGCAGTTAATGAAGAATTTGTCACAAAAGAGGCAAATGGTCATAGAACAGATTAATCCACACAAGCATCCAAATCCGAATAGCGATCCGAAAACCAGTCTGAATGTCAAAGAAGCCGAGAGAGTGAACATAACAACGGTAACAAACGCAAATCACCAAAACATGAATTGAGAAGCCGGTAGGGAATCCTAAGGATTGTTTACAGGAAAGCAGAACAAGAATACAGGTCATTGAGAATGTGAAATGGAGGAAACAGGCAATACCTCTCAATGAGGTCACTGCTTTGCTGGGCAACAGGGAACGTACTAGGTATGGGTGTCAGTCCTCTGGGGAGGAGGACTGTGGGTAGGTTGGGTGTGGGTGGTGTAGTGAGGGTGTGACATTATAAGGTAATGGGAGAGGTAAACCCAGCAATCTGCCAATATTTGTTTTGCTTAGGGAGACTTCAAATGTGGTTTTTCTGTGACTACAATGTAAAATGAAATCTAATCTTCCCAGGCTGCAGTTAAACCAGAGTGGGTCTTTAAACTTCTTAATCTTAATCACTTTATATTCCACCCTCACCTACAAATAAGAGAATTTCATATCCAGCATCAGCGAAAAAAGTCTAGAAGTGGATACATTTTTGGTAAAACAAAATAAATATGGTTTCAAACTCCATTTACATTTTTTTAAATTTGCTTTCCACACACTGAAGAAGACGTCTTGAAGAAATGGTCCTGATCTGAATTCCTAGGGTTTCCTCCCCCTTTCTCTCAAAGACTGAGGGCAATTGGCCTGCTTCATTAACATGTTTAATCTGCACGCCTGTCATAATCACAATCTGGAAACTCCTACTTGTCAGACCCATGTATTAACAATGACACAGTCCAGCATCAATAAGGAAAATTATTATCGCTTTCTCTGACAATGTTCCATTTCTATGATCTGGTACATACCTAATGTCCAGAAATTATCAAGCAAAACCTGAGTTTGCACATCAATGAGTTAACACCAACTGACTGTAAATCCCGTTCTATTTCGACACTGAATGTCACTGACCATGTTTTCTACAGTACTGACATTGTAATTCCGTACAATGGCACAACCCCAAATCTGGGTACCGTTTGCCCTACATAACTAATCTAATTTTCAGAGACATGTTTCATGAGTGTTCATCGGTGTCGCTGGAAGATGAATGATTTCTATACGCACAGGCAAACATGCTACATGATTGATGCCGGTTGCTTAGTGCAGTTATTAAGCCAAACACTCATTCTGTAGATGCACAATGATGCTTATGTTTGTACATAAGTTCATAACAGTTCATAGTACGTCATGTGAATAATAAAATAATGTAAATTATTCAGTTGTTACTGCTGACTGAAAAGATGAACATGCATTTACTGCTTTAAAGTGATTAATGTTTAACAAGTTTCCATTTTATTTTTCAACTCTCTGTAAAGAATGATTTATTAAGCAAATAAAGTATTACCATCTGGTTCTGCTATATAACACAAATAAACAACCAGACAATGAACGGTATCAGATCACATTTTTGGAACGTAAACATCTTTTTTATGAACTCACACTGAAATTAGAGTGAGACTTTTTTGATTTGATGTGACCACGATCAAAATATCAGAATGAGACTCCGATGTCCACAGAGATTGTTGTGAAACATCCATAGAAGCAAATCTCTTTTTAAAAATACACGACTGTACATGGACATCCATCCATCTTCCTACTTCATATCCTGATCAGGGTCTCCTGGATCTTCAGTGCGATGTGCTGTAGCCATACATTTCCAGGATTGTAGGTCTGTTATGGAGAGCTTCACTATTACTAGTAAAGAAAAGCTCTCTGAAAGACTCTTACTCAACGTTGTGTGTCAGTGCAGAGCCTGCGGAGATCCTGTGGCGTTGTAATTCTGCATTATTTACCACCTGAGTAAGCTTTGACTACCACAGCAGGTAACTACATACATTTTTCATAGAAGTTCCTTAATTTACCACTCGTTGTGGGACAGTCATGTCTGGAAGGTCACCACTGCCTACACCTGAATGCACGTGGCTCGATAGGTCGAGATGTGAAGAGATTTCCTGGAAAGCTCTTTGCTCTGGAGTGTGCCCAACTGCATCTACAAACGTACATCTGTGTTCGAAACTTCCTAACAGAGGTCTGCTTTAATTAATCCGGCCGCATTAAAAGACACGGAAACATGTGGTTCATTTGGGAAACAAGCGAGGCCTACTTTGCAGTAACAATCGCTCGTCCTGTGGGCAGAACAGGCCATTTTTCAGAGGCTGGCATTCAGGAGTTATGAGAAAAGCATCTGCACCAAGGGAGGAAGAGTTTATGAGTCAGCAACAAAAGAAAATTGTTAGGAAGTGGAGGGGATGGCATTGGGGCCCTGAGGCTCCCGCAGGCCTGTTTGTGGTTCTGCCCCGAGGCCTGGGGCTCGCCCATGCAATTCCTCCTGGCACCAGTCTGTCCAGAACAGGCAGCCACACCTCAGTGCCTCCTGGAGAAAACGCTTCCCTTTGTTTCCAGCAAATAAATAGCCTCCTTAAGTGGTACCGCTGCTGTGGAAATTTTGGGCTGGGGTGGGGGGTGGGCCGGCAGCTGGGCTGGAATGTTTTATATTTTGCAACATTAATTAAAGCAGTTTAAAAATAATCTGGTATAGACTGTGCCGTGGGTAAAGGAGACTCCAGATCACCTCCGTGTGGCATTTTTTTAAAAAAAATGCAACTGTTTATTTATTTAAGAGTTTAAAAGGAAATTAACTGAAATGAGCATGGGAACCATCCAATAAATTGTTCATTAAAGATCACGAAATGGAAGGAAGTGGATCTCTTCAAAATAAAAGGCTAAGTCCATATTGGAAAATTTTGGGGGGCGGAAGGTGAAGTCGTAGTAAAAGGAGGAAAATATGAACCACATTGAAATGACTGGCCGCCAGGCCAAGGTGCTTCGCCATGGTAATGTACCACATATCTCAGGAATCACAGGGGCCACTGGTGAAGAAGTAGCTGCGGGGTGGAAAGGCACGAGTTTGTAGTAAACAGTTAATGGGAAACTTTTCAAGGCAGACTGGTTTGTGCTAGAAAGGTTTATTGTTGCCCAGGTTTTGTTTTCTTGCCCTACTTTCTGCAAAATAATACAAGTGTCCACATATTTCTTGGGAGATACGAAGTCTGTTGCCTTCTCTCTCAAATTAAACTTAATCCTTCACTTGCTTGACTGTTTGTTCAAGCCTGGGCAGCAGCACGTTTAATAAGCTGTGGATAGGAGGGACTTTTAAAGTGAAAGTTTAGTCCTAGCTGATCAAGTGCCACATTGCGCTCAGTGTGAAATGATCCATGGCAATCTCCAAATAGACATGTACGCTCCTGACGTATTGATCAATTTCAGAAAAATCAAACAAATGCCACTGTCTTTATTAAACTTCTGGCCATGACGTTCACGTACATCCATTCGCTAGATACTGTATTTACAAACCAAAGCCTGTAATAACTTTAATCTGGCTGGAATGGCAAATTTCCATTGTGGTGATGTTTTACGGACCCGAATAACGTGTTCAAGATCTTTGATGGCTGGTTTCTGAGCAACACATCATTAATGCATTACTAACTCACATGGATGATGTCTTTCTGATGCGCTCCATTCAACACCAGATTATTCTTAACTAGCACCTAGCCCTTAACACCAAGCCCTCGTGCTGAAGTCTTTCACTTCTACGTTAAATCCAACCATGCAATTTGTAAGGTGTCAAAGTAACTTACACTAAAAGATAAAATTCCTCGTGAGAACCTTTTATTATAGTGAAATGTATGAAAGTCGTCATTTTTATGTGTGTTTTTCCAGCGTCTGACTTGTTGATTTAGAGTTTAACTTGCCTTTGTTGCCTTGCACCATCATAAAGTCTGTCCTTGAATGCTGCTTGAGAGTAATTCTCCTTATCATGGTAACGATCAGTGAGCAGATCTTCCCAGCCATGCTCCGGGGCCCAAATGAAAGCAGAGATTACGGGTTACATTATAACCTGTCAAGTGTCAAAGGCTAGGAGCTGTAGCCCACCACCCCATCATTTGCTGTGAAAATCCGCTGCTAACTTACAGTCCTAAACACATTCCTTCAGCTCCAGATCCAATCAGAATGCGGGGCCTCCGTCACATCACCAAGAGATCACAAATCGCACACTCGGCTGCTTTTCAATCAATGAAGTTAAAGCGTGTGCAGTGAATGACAATTGGCTGAGATCACTAACCTTTACACACTCTCGTTCTCTCACACACACTCTTTCCTGTTCTAGTTCTCTGAAACTACGGTGTATGATGATTGTTTATTCACTAAAACTAGTGCCAAAAGAAGATACATTATTCAAGATTATAAACTCACAAATAAATATTTTGCACAAATTATTTGAGGCACCGTCTTCAAAATTAAAATGTCTTAAGGTCATATGAAGGACTGTGTTATTCCAAATTCTTAATCTCAGTTATCAGTTGAACAGACTCAGTCAAGATAAGTCAAACACTAACAAAATTTAACCAATTCGAGCTTCATTATGAACAAATGTGGCTACACATGAGAACCTCCGAGCTACAAAATATTTAAATGGACAGTAAGGTTTTTTGGCGTGGTGGTCAGTGGGTGTATGTGGTCTCACATTGCTGGGATTTTGGTTTCAAATCTCAACTTTGGCTCTGCGTGTAGAGTTAACATGTTCTCCATGGAATTGCATGGTTTTCCTCCAGGATAGATGACAACATTGAGGCAAGTAAATGGATAGCAAGCATGAGAGGTAAGAGGAAAAACACAGAAGGGAGGTGTAATATATGTAATGTGAACTCTGATTCAAGCAACTTTGGTTGGCTCTGTACTGCTTCCCAATCGAGCATACAGGGCATGAAAAAATAAAACATTCAAAAGGACTTTAAATTTGAAGTAACTACATCAGAGTTAAAAATGCAGCTGCAAATGTACGTAATATTAGGTTGACTACCAATTCACAGCATGGATTTATATTTGAGAAAAGCCCAAATATACCTGTAATCAGTTATGCCTGATGCTGACTGTTACACATGGTGGGGGTGGGGGGATCTGTAATGGTATGGGAAGCCATCTTGCAGGAGTCATTAGGTCTGATGATTGCTTAGCATGGATGCATTCTAAGGAGGCTGACACCATTTTACAGAACTAGAGATGCCACATGATAATGTTCCTATATTGCGTGCACAATGATAAACTCAAGAGTTGTTTCATGAATACCAAGCTAAATTCCCAAAGTTAATATGCTGTTAGGTTCTGCATTATTTTATTATCATCCCCTAATATAAGAACTGGAAGTCTTTACTACAGTATTTATCGCAATGTATGTCAGATGCCTTAGTGATGATTTTAGTGCAGATCATCTAAAGTTAAAATTCTGATAATGGGTGATGAAACCATTGTGCTAGGGTTATTTTGCAATAATTCTTTATTTGTTCAAGTACATTGGGATGTGGTTTCACACATCCAATTTTGCTCTCCATGACAAACACACAGGTGAGAGTAAAACCTGGGTTCAAAGGGTCAGCTGTTTATCCCACACCCCTGGACCTGTTTTGGGGTTAAGAGCCTTGCTCAAGGGCTCAAAGTTTATATAAGTACCTCATGCCAGCCATGGGATTTGACCCAATTACCTTCAGGTCAGAGACACAGATACTTAAGACAGAGAAACACACACCACCACAGGCTGTTTGGCTCAAAACCAAGTTCCTTTGATCCTGGCAAAAGATGGTGTAAGAGGACATTTCATGCCAAGCATGCAGGGTTTCTTCTTGCCAAAACAATTTTAATGCCAGTGGCTTGGCCAGGGACAGTTTGGGGACTTTGGAGAAAGTAAATTACTTTATACAAGTTGAAAGCATTCTAATGTTATTAAACAAAGTCACTTTGTTCTGCTACTGTTAAAGTGTCATGAAGAAGATTACCCATGGGCTCAAGAATAAACTTCAGCTAAAACACAACAAAGAGGAGAGAAGAGGTAGCAGAACATAGAAGAAGAGGCAAGTAATGGAAGATCCTGAATGAAGTAAGATAAGGTTGGCCAATAACCTCAATCTTGTGCTGCTTTCACAAAGCCAAAGAGGTACAAACATGCCCCGCCTGCCAGTTGTCTACTTCTCATGTCACACTGGGCCCTTCTGGAACAGCTGAATGCAGTGCTTGACCTTTTCCCCAATCCCCAGAGAGATAACATAGCCATGAGCTGCACCACTTAGGCAGTCATATGGGAGGTTTCACCAGCCACTGACAAATGGCTTTCCTTCCATTATATTGTCCCATCCTGGGTGTCTCCTGCCCCATTCCACCTGCTTCCTGGGGTAGGACAGCCATGGACAGACATGCCCCTGCACTGGAAAATTGATGGGTAGATGGATGAATCAATGGCTTCCCCCAGCCAGTCATGGATTCTCATGGTTCTCAGTTTAGTGAAAGTGCATGATTGGAACCCGAGTAATCAATAAGTGAGTGTATTGCAGGCAGTTCAGGAGGTGTAGAGCAATATTGCGATGCAGACGTTAATCTTGGTGCTTTTTCCCCCCACTGCTTAATCAGGCAACATATCAGCTGAGACGTGGCTGAAAATAAGCTGTCAGTTCAACATGACAAGTGGGATAATACCTGGGGCTTCAGTCTCTTTGTTTTCATTCTTTATGTACAATACTTGAGGATGCCTGCAGTCGGTCCCAGGCAGTCCAGGGGAAAGGCAGGGAGGGTCCAGGATTGGATGCCAGACCTCCAATCACATGCCATGAGTAATTTGGAGACACTACTCTGCCTAATTGCATTTCTTTGGACTGTAGGAGGAAACCTGCACAACATCAGGTGAACATGCACTGTACCCGTGCAGAGAGTATAGGCGGGATTTAAATGGACAACCAAGAGTTCTGCTTTCACAGCCCACTGTGCTACCCAAAATGTCCATCCATCCATCCATCCATCCATTAAACCTTCTTCTAATTGCTTACCCTGCTCATAAAATCAGGGTCACTGACCTATGCCTTTTTTGTTGTTTTTTAAATTTGTCCTGTTTTGTCATGTTTTTGATGAAAAAGCTTTTGAGACTATTTCTATAATCTACAGATATACATTTATACATGTATATTTAATTCTGGTGTGATTTTCTTTGTTGTGTACACAATATTATGCAAATTTTACGTGATGGGATGTAAAGATCATTGGTCAACATTTGGTAATTTAACTCTCAGCACCCACCTGACTGTCATTTTGGTTTCCACCTCTGCAGGGATGGTTCCTGCCTGTCTGTCACCTTGCGATGCCTTGTGATCCTATCAGCTTTATTCTACGTGATATCGCAGCAAGACGCTGGCAAGGATTGGCGTCACGCTGGCGCGACGCCTCAAGACAATTGGATGCCAGTCATTTCTGAGAAAGAAGCGAGGACTGTAGACAGCTCAGAGTTCATGGGTATGCACACAACGCGGGAGGTCTGATGGTTCGATAATTCTGTTTTTCTATTGTCACTGTTTGATTTGAGATTGTTTTGAATCACGATACCTGCGTTTCATGATGGCAATTGAGACACCCGACAGTTAAGTTCCTCTGTAATTACAAACTACGGAATATTAATCTGAAAAATAAAAAGACAACGTTCATTTGACAAGGCCTCACTGAACATTTCTCAGGGTAATAATGAGAAATTTGTATTTACTCTGAAAACAAATTACACCAAAAATGATCAGGACTGCTGTTATCTAAAGACGAGCCAAATTCTATTTTTTCCCAAGTATGGATTTTCTGGCTTTCTTTGGACCCTTATCCATTGATTCAACTCTGGGGTCGTATTGAACTGGAAAAACGGCTATTATGGAAAAATGACTCCTCTGTCAGCAAGGGTCAGCCAGAGGGGTCAGATTGTATCGACAAGCTAGAGGAAAGCTTGCTGTTATGTAGTGCTGTTCCAGTCTGGACTAAGCACTGGTGAAACTACTGTCTGTCTGTGGTTTAACTGGGGCTGCAGAGCCGCCTGACTGCATGTTCGTAGACCACCAAAGTCCTTCAAGAATCCTAGCAAGTAGCACACATGCCATTCTGTGGAACATTTCTGTGCTTTTGATTCTGAAGATAAATTCTACCATTGACAAAGGAAAAACTCAGATAAAGTTATAATAATCCCGGAGTCCCATTATACATTGTAACAATCTAACAATAGATTTTAAATTAAATAATGACTGAAGGTATGTGGTCTGTAAAAGAAATATTCCATTACTGGAATTGGTGCCTGTAAATCGCATGCCTTGTGTGTCTTTGACATAATGGCAATTGTGGGATTTTTGATGAGATTTTTTTGGGATACTCCCACCCACCACGGGTTTTGAAGCCTCGTTTGAAGCCCCATCACTACCAATAAGTACTGAAACACTACTGGATTGCTCGTTCCTCTTTTGTTACACAGTTAGATTACCAGTTGGTCAGGACCATATGCTTGGTTAGTTACCACGAACTGTAAACATTTTATTTCCTGCTGCATCCCCTCATGTTCTTTCTACTAGCCGTAGGCTGGAGTCTATAACAAATCACCAGCAGAGGGCGCTGTTAATAGGTTAGTATTATTTAGTGTGTACATTCATGTCTGCTCTGTTACAGAGTTGGAGGCACCATGGCAACATTTTGGAGGCTTAGACTGTTCTGATCATGTGACCACCCACTAGTCCTGGCAGTCACCTCAATAACACACCCAAGGACCTACAGTTTGCCCCTCTTGGAAACAATCAAACTCCACAAATGATCTCACTGAACTTTCTCTCTGAACTATTTGGTGTTATTTTGTTGTGGTGAGTAGATATGTTAAGAGCCCCTCACTTTGTCCAACACATTTAATGAGACATAATATCTAAATAAGGAAAAAACACCAAGTCCTGCAGCATTGTGCCTATTTGCAGTGAATGTGGGTGAATTTTCATCTGCTTCACTAAAGAGTACATAGCAGGGTACATGTGAATCAGTGCTAGTGCTTTGTACATAAAAGTTCCTGTGAAAGAACTTTGGATAAAAGGACGTGAAGTTCAAGAGGTGAAAACAATAAGTGGTTTGTTGGTTGTGAGGATAGAGCTGCAGAGACAAATTATTTGCCCAAATGACAGTACTGAACACTGGTCAAAGGCGTTGTCACGCCAGACCCTGAAACGATGTGCTCACCGGCAGGTAAAGAACTATTTTTTCCAGTTCCCATTCATGGTTTAGGTTTTTTTTAACAGCAGCAGCAAAAATAAATAAATAAATAAAAACGAAACAAAAGAAAGCATAAATTTCCAGAAAAAGTCTGGAGCAGCCTGCGTTTGTAGGTTTCCAGGTTTTGGAGTGTGGCTTTGATCTTGAAGGACAGCTTCGTTTGCACAGGGACTCTGAGGTAGGCAGTGGTTCAAAGTGCCGACCAAACTCCAGCCCGGAAGTCTTTTCACGGTGGGCCTAACGATGGTTAGAACAGCCAAGCAATTTGAGGTGTTGGGCTTCAACAACAAGGCCGTGTGCTTCACTAGAAGCTGACCCACATGTTGAATGCCCTGCTGACAAGAACTGTTTATCGGTGTGCTTGAGAGAAAGAACCTGGCACTGCTTTCTGTGAATCCCGCTACAAAAACCGGTGTTGCTTATATTTTGGCCTGGGGTCAAATGGGGGGTGTTTACAGTGTCGTCATAATGAAGGAGTACATTTCTCTGCAGGCTTCTGAAACACTGCAGCATACAATCAAGCTGCCTCCACTTTTTTTAATATACGTTTTTTCTCCTCTCGTAACTGTCTGTTTTGAAAGGAATCAAATATATGAGGAAAGGATCTCAACAAAAGCTCTTTATGTGATGGGATGTAAATAAGGCTGATGCTTGTTTATTAGGCTCCCCATTAGAGAAGTGAACCGGGATGGATGAGTCACCATATGGCTGGGGCCCGCTTTGCATCACCATGGCAACCACACACCCCATAATGACGCAGCTCCCAGGGTATGCCTGGCACCTGATAGTCAGGTACCTAGGTGAAGCTTCTCACTCTGTCTTCCTTCATTTATGCAGCAGACAGCTGATTAGGGACGATGCAGGGCTGTGAGGGTCCCCTTTTCCCTATTTGAAAGAATCCTTTTATTGCCATCGCTGATTCAGTGTCATTTTTGTGACTTCAGCTCTGCACCGAAGACTGAGAAGGCTCTCTTGTTCGAGGGAACAACACAGACCCTCTACAGCTTGGCTTGAACGGAAAACCTTCTGTCATGATGGCAGCTCCTTGGACCACTTTGGCCTACTGCGTCAATGTCTTGTCCAAGTGGTCATGAGAGACAGTGTTAACAGCACAGCCACAAGAGGATGGAGATGATCAACCACATGCCAGGCTACTGTGGAGAAAGTTACTGAGAAGAAATAAGCATATGCATAAAATAATCATCCATCCATCCATCCATCCATCCATCCATCCATCCATCCATCCATCCAGCTTGCGATGGTTTATCCTAGTCTTGGTCCTTGGGGACATTAGAACCATTTCAAAGTAAATAGCTAATGTGGAGGCATGTAACATGGAATATAAGGGTAAGAACCCAAAGAAGGCTAACTGAATCCCCAGAGGGGACCTGCTGTTGTACTCTTAGGATGGGACTTGTCCTGAACTGCTTCAATAACATGTCTAATTACACAGATATAAAAAAAGAGCCGGTAAACCTGGCAATAATTCAAATGTTGGATAAGCCAAGCCCAATGCTGAACATGTCTTACCCTGCTGAATGACTGGGCTGTTTTAAAGCAATCTGCTCCATTCCCTTTAATGATGAGCAGCAATCTGTTGAGTATGACAAGGAGGAGACACTGGACCCTGCAGTCAAGCCATTAAAGGATGGCAGTTTCACTCAAACAAACACACAAATGAGCAAGTAGGAGGTTAATAAATACATTAAAATAGCTAATAATTCTGTGCAAATATTTACCTGGGCAGGATGTGTGCGCACACATTCTCAAGGTGAATGTCCTTAGTCTAAATCAAGAGTGACAGGGAGTTGACAAAACACACTTCCGTCACACGGTCCTTTCACTATATGCACCTCCTGAAGGTCATTCATCCTTTTTCAAGATTTGTGACCCGTTTAAGAAGCCACTGTAGCAGATGAAGACTACAGTGGCCAAAAACGTATCTAGCCCAAATGCTGTACGCACAGGTAAAATGAATATTTCTATGGCCAAAGGTGTCATGTAAAAAACTTCAAAAGTAAGAAATGAGTTAGCAATTCACGGACACATGTCCTACTGAGCTCAAACAAGAAGGATCGTCAGGCAAACGAGAAGGTCTTGAAACAAGCGTTGACCCTCCTTCACAGCTCTCCTCGCCTCAGTTTCATCCCAGAATTACAGCTAGCAACACAATCCCAACACAGTTGTATGCATGAGAAACTGGCTCAGTTTGCAATCTATGTCACCAAAGTGACTCTTCAGCAGATTCTTGGCGACTCGGTTCAAGTGCTTTACTTGAAAAACGTAATAAAGTAATTAAATAATTTTGCTTCCTTTTCAAGGTAGCCCCAGTGACTTGCAGGCATGTCTGCACATAGCAGAGGACAAACTGTGTCTCTTTTTTTTGGTTATTAAAATCCAAACACTCCCACGGTACAGAGGAAATTTGCTCTTCGGAATTAAATCTTTACAGTCTTCACTATAGGGATAAACATCTAATCCCTTAACAAAAGGGATATTCAGTCAATTATGAATACAAATGTTTGTTTAAAATTTAGCCATAAAGACAAAACATCAGGCCACTGATAATTCCTAAGGAGGTCATGTGACTAACAAGACCCGACATTTTTCCAGACAGTCAGTTTCTGTTTAATAATACTAGGAACTAGCAACTGGTAAGGCTTGTGTCTTAAGGTTCAGATGTGATGAAACAGTTTTATTGATTTTCTGAAATGCCACTAAACACAAGGCATTCTGAACCTAAGCTTGACGACAACATGTTTGCTTGACCTCCCTTTGAATTTCTGGTTTGACATAAAGTGTAAGATCAGTGTCATTCTGCTAGCGACCCACGTCACATGACCATGTGGCCAGTCCCTCACAAGACCCAGCATGCCACACAAATGAATGTCAACAGACAATTGGAAGCCTGTCTACCAAGCTCATGAGTGACCTTATTTGTCTAAAACCTTAAACCTGTCAAATGGTGTCGATAATTAATTATGCCCTCCTAAAATGTATCTTCTGTCTTCCAAGTGTCTTTAAAGTTGACAGTGAAAGATCAGATGGGGAAAACTATGCTGGGAAATTTTTCTGTACGATTCTGAAACTGGCCATTCTGCAAATGGATACTCTGAGCAAAAATACATATTTTGCTGGCCTGTGGTGAGTTGGTTTGAAACTCCATATCATCATCATTTTTACATCCTAAAAAAAATAGAATTTAAATCTTATGTGGAGGAAGGATGGATTCAACTGACAGACATGAATTTCCCTTCAGGGATTAATAAAGCTTCTATCTAAACATGGTGACGTCCCTGACAATGAGCAGTCAGAATCTTCTCAGAGGGCTGGACCCTAAGGAGAAAATATCACAACATCAAAGCTCTTAGCGTGCTTTGCATATGGTCGCTCTGCACTGTAATTTTCAGTGGTTCCAGTTGAACAACTGGAACCACTAGATGGGCTGTATGTCAGCTTTCTTGACTTTTAAAAACATTATAGTGTCCTCAGATGGACTGATTAGTAGCAGAAGGTAACATGCAAGTGAAGTTAAGGTTGTAATCCCTCTGGGAGAATATAAATACTGTATATTTTTTATGCAAATAACCCCCCTCTCTGCATCAAAGTCCCTTAAGAAAGTTAAGAATGAAGTTCTGTTCAAATTCACTGAGCATGATGTCTGGCTGTTGTTTGTTTTTATTGCACATTATTCACCAAAATGTTTCTGACTGCGCAAACAAACCGCTGATCAACTGACTCAGAGAGTCACTTACCATGTCATGCCATGTCACTTCCTGAGTCTGTCCGACTGACACAAGGGCTCCAAAGTTAACTTACTAAAGAGGAAGTGAGGAGGTTTAATGCAAAAAGTCTGCTCTCCTTTTATGTCTGTAATTATGAGATTTACTCAACCTTTCTTCAACAGATTACCCACCTCAGTTTCCAGTGACATTTGCAGAGTGCTCTAAATGTAAGATGTTGGGAAAAAAGTACGTCCATGATTTTACAAGACATTGAAAGAACGGAAGAAAAAAATAACATTGCAGCTACTACTGAGAAGCTAAACATTACCATGTGTGTATTCTTTCACGTCTCTTTCAGTTTTTTTATCTTTGTTTTTAAACTGCCTATAAAGACCAGGGCCCATATTGATGGGTGGGATCAAAGAAGGAAAATTCTTAAATCCGACCAATCAGAGGTCCTGTCATTTAAACACATCACTCTCTTACTGGCTGCCAAGGATCCACAGATGTCTGCCCTTTAATTATTTTTAACCATTAAGTTAATGGTTGTTTATGGCTGTGAAATACAGGAATGCGGGCATTCAGGGAAGGGGGGCGACGAGGGGCTAAAATGGGTATGTGGGAGGGGGGCAAAGAGGTTTAATTGAACCTTTGAGCAGGCAAAAGCAGAATCAAGGGTCTAACTGTAGACTCCCCCACGGTCCTTTAATGCCTCTAATGGGTGATCCGGAAAGTCTCTCACGATTATGACGTGATTTTTATAGCAGAAAAGCATTGTCTTCAAACCTCAGACTGACATATGCAATTACATCAGTTATAGAAGGAAAAGATCATGCTAGCCAAATTTGCTAAAGTGGAATTGCAATGAACACGAGGTTGTGCTGAACTTAAGGACTGTAGGACTTTTAGCATTAGACTTAGTTGTATTAATACATAAATTTGAAAGTCACATCCTTTTTAGGGTCTTTGTTGTTGCTCTGCATAAAGATTAAAGAATAAGCTGTGAAGCCCCATAATTTCTGATAAAGTTGGCATTAAGTATTGTTAATTCATTTTTTTTCTTTCAGTTGCACTCCTTGATAATTTGACTGGTAGCTTAGTGGTAATAGTCTCTTTGCAATAGTCAGTGTAGACTTTACATTTATTCATATATTCATGCATATGTTAGTATATGTATATATCTTTCTTATCCACTGACATACAAGTTTCATGCCTAGAAATCTTTACAAGAAAAAATAAAACACTATCAAGTTGCTCCCAGTGCTACAGTGAGATGTTTAGAGGGTCAGGGTTCGAAGTAAAGGGGTGTTTTGGTGGAGATGGGGGTTTTTCTTGCTGAAGGTGCTCTTAGACGGGAATGGGAGGTGGTGGTGAGGTACTGGAACTTTCCTGTGCGCAGCTGGTTGTAGCAATAATACAAACCGTCTGTTCGGGCCAAATAAAAGGACCATCAGAGTAGTCAGTGTGCCCTTTATAAAAAGATGGAACAGTGGGTAGCATGGCCATTAAGCACTCAGCCCTTTAATGTTCATGTCAAATGAGGGACTCTACCCTCTACCAAGTTGTACCTTTGACTGAGGCACTTAACCTGTATTGATCAACTGAAACATCCAGCTGGTTAAATAGATAGAATCATAAATCTTTTTGGATAAAAGTGTCAGGTAAATTGCAAAAGCACAACAACTAATAAGGTTTCTACACCCCTGAGGCCTCCACCTGTTTAGTGTCACTCTCCCCCTATGGCAGCAGGTGGCACAGCAGTTAAGGAACAGGATTTGGTTGTCTTTTAAAGAAAGTAAATTGCTGTTGCACCCTTGAAGAGAGCACTTAATGTAAACCCCTTAGGTAAACAGCCAGTATAAATGTGCAGATCATCCTTGTATGAATGTGCTTTCTATGTTTAAGACCAAATTATTGGTCAAAGCTTTCAATTTAGATGCTTTGATTTGACTTATTGAAAAAAGACCAAAACCAGTTTCTCCTTTTCTAAACTGCACATTGATTTGGCAATTTAAGGACACTTTGCTTGTGCTCTTTTCCTTGTGATAAAGCTATGTATTTCCAGAAGTATGAGTACAGAAGATTGACAGAGGGCTAACACCATTAAACTCTAAACAAAGCCTTATGTCAGTCTTTCCACTGTGCTCTGAAATAAGCCACTGTTTTAGCGTTTTAATTGAAGATCTTGATCAAACTTGTTTAAGGTGTGCCTTACAGATAACGTCAAACATTTATCAAAGTACCACCTATGGCAGTGTTGGGTCTCTAATTAAGACATATCCCAGAAACATAACATTAGGAGGCAGACAGAAAGCAGTGTGCTGTTCTGCTGTTACACATCTTAATCCAGCTCTCTCTTTACCCCAATTTCTTTCATCCACAACTACTCTGCCATTTGTTAAGGGTACTAAGCAGAGAGCATTGCGCTGGGGTAAAAGGAATGCCCACAGCAGGGGTAGTGTGTATGGGTGTGTGTGAGTGTGTGTATGGGTGTGTGGGGGGCAGTGGCCCTGCTCCGTTACCACTCTAAAAGCAGACGGAGGGGGTAACTTTTATCTGTTTTGGGAGAAGAACATTAATAACTGCTAACAGAAGGATCCAGCAGGGAAGTTTAATAACAAAAAGACAAATGAGGAGAGAGAGATAGAGAGCGAGCGAGTGAGAGAGAGAGGGAGAGGGAGAGAGAGAGAGAGAGCGAGAGAGAGAGAATGTGGCAAAGTGGATACAGATGTAGCTGTAAATGTTTGCCCACAGGGAGGAACAAGATTATCGGCTTTTAGTTCCCCTGCCTACAACCTGACTATTCATTGGGCCAGACAGAGATGACAGCTAGACAGAACTTTTGGGCAAACGGGTGGGTAGGGATAATGAAGGTAGGGGGGTACACATCCTTCCCTCATATAACAGGGGGCAGGAGAGGAGAGCGCCTTAATTGCATGTCATGTATTGAATTATCACGTAAGCTGGAAGTAGAAGTCCAGCCACTCCAGCGTCATGCAGGCCTACTGTGTGTTGTGCTTTTATGGTCCGGGAAAAGCTGGTGAATTACAGGGCTGGATATTTTCAAAGTAAATCCTCCAAACCCCTGCCTGTGGACCATATTCCAACAGACATCCTACCTTTGTGAGCACTGATGATTTAATAATCAACTTGAATAGAACGATGAACGATTACTGTTGATTTAAGGTTCCTAAAACATCTACCCGTATTATATCTTTTGTATACAACCTCAGTTAATGCCAAATCTTTTTATTTGATAATAAGCTTTCCTAAAAATGACAGCAGGCTAGAAATTATGAACACAAAGAATTCACACCATAGCTAAACTTTCTTAGTTAAAATCAACTTGTCGCCAGTTTGACCAGCGACCATCAAGCATATAAAACATATTGATGTTAGTGGAGCTATTGCAGCTGTAAAACTGTGAGGCAGCTGATTTTCAAAACCCTTAAGTTGTCTTTAACGAGTCAGGTATGTGTCTCCGGTATGTGCCAACACTCTTCTGTTGAGTGCTGACAGGAAACAGAATGATTTTCTCCATTTATTCCTTCAGAGGCTTCAAAGACTTGTACCTCAATGTGTTTCTCTTAATCACTGGGAGTGGATTTGAGCTCCTTACCTCAATCCCATAAAAACTCCATTTGTTGACCAAATTCAAAGATACAATCAGCCAAAAACCCTATACCAGTACATCTTCGATGGCGTGGTCTCGATAAACTCTTGGCCTTGAGCAGACAGTTGACATGGATATTTTATACCCAGTCCCTACCAGGCATTCATTTTGCTGGATCTTTCAAGTTACCATTGAAATTGTGAACAAAACCTTTTGTGGGGTGTGTATGTGGGGGGGGTTTGGCAGTGATATCCTGCAGAACTCCCAAAAGTCACAAAGCCTACATCCATAATGTTTAAAGACTGGATTGTTTGGTGGTAAAACAGTTGTGACACACATTGCATTTGCTCCCTGCTCTCACAAGGTGGATGTTTTCCATTAGGGCTGATCGTACTGCTAGAAGACATTTTGGTTTCCTGACAGGTAATAACTACTGAAGCACAATTTAGCTTATCTTTTTCATGTTATGGAGAAAAGGGCATCTTGATTTTTGCATGTGTTTGGAAATGTCTCCACAGTGTCTTCAACATTTAATGTGAAACACAGTTCTTGTGTACTTTTTTAACTAACAATGCTTATTGACCAGTACTGTTCTATGAATTTTTCATAACCCTAAGTCATCACCTTTCTTTTTTTTTTCTGAGGACAGTTTGGCTGAACCCATTACCAACTTCATGGTGGGAGAAGTGGTCCCACTACAATAAAAACAGAGAACAAAGTTGATGCAAAAATCCCTGCTTGTGCAGAATGGTTGGTCCCTTAACAAAGGTGACATCATTCATGAAAAATTGATTCTTTCTTAATTCTTCAAGATGACAGGAGTCGAGTTTTGCATTTATGGTATTCATATATTTGCCAACAGCTTTATTTCAAGGAGAATTTCTATTTACATTCGGTCACAGAACCTAAAACTGGGACCAGGGCTTTATGTCAACAAATCCTCAAATCCAAGAATTAAATCTGAATTCAGACTGGAGAAAACTGAAAACCCAACTTTAGGATTTGTCAATTTGCCAAATCTCTCCGAATACCTCCACTCAGAATCCAGGTTAAATACCCTCCTCCACCCCCCCACGGAACCATTTGTGTCTCTAATCCTACAACAAACAAACATTTAAAACATGAGACCCCAAAAGAAAGTAAGAAGCAGGGAATCTGTGACTGGTTACTCATTTAGCACTAATTAATATTTACCTCTCAACAAGTAAACAAACAAAAAGTTCTTCTGATATATATCTTCAAGCTGTCTATCAGTGGCCAACATTCCCTACTGAATGAGATGCCAAGGCATTTTGTTTGCTATCAGGACTAGTCCAGAACATATCCTGGGATCCGGCTGTTTCATCGCCCCGTTACCCTAGATGCAATGCAGGCTACTTGCTTTTTTTCCATAGAGGTTCACACCCACTGGTTATGGGTGTAATGGGGCAGGTGGTAATATGAGACAGTATTCTGTTTCAGCAGCACAGAGTCTGACCCTTAGGGCAGGGTTATTCTTCCTTCCTGGATGCCCTCACTTGACAGCCATGGAGTGACTTGCTATTATTCTGGGAGATTAAAGTTGTCTGCCCGGAATCCTGTGTCCTGGAAAATTGTCTCTTGGAGAAACCAGAGCTGCTCAGGGGTTTAATAACCCATTATGCTGACAAAAGTTATGCCATGGCCTGAGCATCTGGATATTTCAGCTCAGCTCATTTCAGCTCAGCTCATTTCAGCTCAGGCACATTTGTCCCACCACCCATCCCAATCTGGTTGGTCTGGTAAGTGTATGCTGATGGTATTAGCTGGGTGTGTTCATAGTCAGGTCAACCTTTGTTTCCAGATCATTCAACTTCCTGAAGCTGGCTTGTCCAAATTTACCGACGGCACGATAGTGTAGCCGCACTTAATTAAATAAAGAGATAGTAGAATGTCTTGTTTCTCAGAGAGAAATGTTGCAGACCGAAACAGAGGTAAGCAGAAAAATGTTATATCTATATTGTACGGTTGTTGTGATAATCATCCATTTTTAAGAACGAGCTAGCCATTGCTCAGTTGTGGTGGGCCTGGACCCAATCCCAGGAAGTACAGGGCATGAGGCAGGGGACACCCTGGATGGAATTTCAATCCATTACCTGGCACGCACAAGCGCACACTTTGGAAAGCCACATTGGAATAAATACAACAAGCAAACTATACACACACACACTACGGGGGCAGGAATCAATCCCACAACCCTGGGGGTGTACAGGTACAGCACCCTCCATTTAAACACCATGCCATAACTCAGTCTGTTGCATCGTACCTTCATGGTTGGGGTTCAAATGATGCCTCAGCTCTGTGTGTTTGAAATTTGCATATTCCTCTGTGTGGTGTGGGTTTCTTATGGGAACTCTGGTTTCCTCCTGCCATCCAAAAACAAGCAGTTAGGTCAGCTGACATCTCTAAAATGCCCAAAATGTGTAAGTCCCTTGTGCCACTCCACTATCCTTGTGCTGCATGGCATAGGCTCCAGTATGCCAAAAGGAAGATGCCATTGAATTAATTGTCTTTCAATTTTCTGCCTGTAATGTGTCATCTACAAGAATCAAGTGGATCTGCTGAGATCTAAAATGGCACTTAGGTATTTCATTATTTGAATTACTCTAATGAAGTTTGTTGTGATATCACATTAACCATATGCTAATAATGAATGTTCGCAAAGCTATACAGATAATTAGTAATGATAGATAGATAGATAGATAGATAGATAGATAGATAGATAGATAGATAGATAGATAGATAGATAGATTTAAAAAGTATTTTTGGTATGTAGGGTCTCTATCAAGGGTTATTCTGCAGGAATATTCTGAAAAAAAACAAAACAAAATGCAGTGACCCAAAAACAGTTTCATATACTGAATGACCTGTAAATAATGCCTCCTTCATGACATCGCTAGGAAATGACTCCAGCTGATTTGCAATAGAGATAAAGCTAGGCTGTTAGGCTAGTGTCTGCCTAACAGTCACCATCCTACCATCCCCCCACAATCTTCCACAACCTGTCCACTCCCACCAAAACACTCAAGCCTTCACTTCAGCAGCCGATTGCATTCTAGGAATAACTGGAAACTACCAAAAGTGAGAGGAAGGGAATTTATGTGACAGGAAATTAAAATGTTAGGAATTATGTGAGAGGGCCAGGCGGATACTAAACTGACAAGGTTCTCAGTCATCCCAGACCTGATAACTTTTTCATGTGTGAGGAAAGATCATCTTGGAAGTAAATGAAATCCAAACCAAAACAGTGATGCTAACTGAGCCAGTCAAATATGTGATCGGGGTAAGGTAAATATTTATAAACGTAACAGTACTCTAATAAGAGTCGCTAGACCAAAGCAAAGTCTCAATCTAGCTAGTTTTACATATCGCACATAATCTCCTCCGGTGGAATACTAGACATAAATAATATTAGTCGTTGTAATTATCACTGAATTCACAGAGAATTCCACTCTGCTCATGATTCTAGCAGGAAGTGTAAGACAAGCTGGATGAAGGCTCCTCGGGACCAAATGGAGAGCTCTGTTCTTGGTCATGAGGTTGAAAAGAAAGCAGGGGCTAAAGCATGTAGAATACAGAAGTAAGGGGCCTGAGGTGTACCTGACAAAATACGATCCATGAACGGTTGTCTTGGATTGAAGCAGTTTGACCGACTCTACGGTGTCTGAGTTAGTCTAAGCTGGAACACAGATGGCTCTTTAGCCCTCTTAAGAGACAGAAATTGGTTCACTGGAAAGAGTTTCAGTACACTGTTATTTGCACTGTAAACAGAAGAGTCACACAGAGTGCCAAACATTAAATGGATAGTTGTTAGTGACGGACGAGACGTTGCTTAGCTTGTCTAAAGTATAGCAGAACTGAGCCAACTAGGGACAAGTAGCCTTGCAGCAGAGGATGTCAGACGGGGCTGTTATGTTGTAATGTCACAAATGAGGCTTCAAAACCCACGATGGTAACATTGATTGGTAGTTTTGGTCACTCCCACCCACCACGGGCCTTGAAGCCTCATTTGTCTCATCACTACCATTATATCATGTGAGTCTATCATCATAAAACAACAGGGTAGTTGTCCTATCCCAAGATAAACAAGCGCCCTATGATCAGAGCTCAGGAAACTGTGCTTTCCACCCTTTAGTAACATCGTGCTCATCCTGCAGGCCCCATTGCTCTCCATTTGCAATGCTACCTCACGATGAAGACAGAAGCAGTCCAGTTGAATTGGACAATCAGACAGCTTAGATCAAGAAAGCTCCCTGCCCAATGGGCTTAGGATAAAGGGTTCCTCACATGACACTAAAAATTCACGAGGACATCCCTGGACCTTGTAAGTCAGCTTTAAGTGTATACCGATGTATATTTAGTTACAGGTATGTGGCATGTATTGGTGCTGCTAAGAGACAGGAAAGTAGAAAAAAAATTTAAATGCAAAAAGGAGAAAATGAAACAGAGTAAACGAGGGACAAAATTTCCCATTTGGTAACGCACTACGGACACCACCCTGTCTCCCCTGCCCCCACCGTCGGCACAGTCGTACAGCAGCGACCTGGCCTTGCATTTGGGTTGCTTGGAACCCGGCAATCTTCCCAGCTCATAATTAGACTCACCAGAGGTTGAAGTCTACAGTACTTTTGGGGGTTGGGGGACTGTTTTAATAAAGTTTGGGAAGAAGAGGGGGCTATAGGGGCAAGAGAACCTGGTTAGAAGGCTAAATTATAGCCCTCTGACTCACAGCACGCTGATATATCATTTGAATTTTTGTTGTGGGAGGTGGCATGGTCATTTTTTCAGGATCCGTCATTTCCTCCACGCTGCTGTTTCCAGACAAGGGGTCTCATTTACAAAAACTTTGCATGGATTCCATCGTGCAACGTGTACACAAAACACAAAAAATCAGAAGGACACAAGAAAAAAAAAATCTGGTTCATAAAACCCGTCGATCATACGTTTATGCAGTTTTCCCTTTGTAAATCACAATCATCTTGTAAATGTCCATATGTTAATGCATGCACGGTTGCCACCCACAAATAACCATAAATGGTCGATGCAAATTAACTTCCTGCTCATATAACACGCAACTCAAATTGTTCTGGTTTGTCCAACGATGGAAACTGTGGAGAAAAAAGCAAAGAAGAGGAATGTGGAATAGCTTAAGGTAGATGCATAAAAAAATGTAATATTTTTGGGGACTAAGCATTTGTATAGCAAACAAAAACGTGTGTTGAATGGCAAGACATGATCACTGTGATAAATTAATTTAGCTCAAATGAACGCATTATACCCAAAATAAATAAGAAGTGGTGGTGATAGAGAAAATCGCATGTTTATATGCATACAGTAAGACAAGATGGTTGAGCTGTTCTCAGGGTAACTACAGGTACATATGCTGATTTAGCCCCCGAGCTGTCATAAATCTACGCAAGTTCACGTTTTCTTTTATAAATCCCAAATGTTGCGTGGAAATTTGTGTGCGCGTGTTTCGGGCATCTTGTCTATGTACCCAAGCTTAATTAAATGAGAGCACAAGAATGCATCCGAAGACATCACAGTACCAGCAGGGACACAGCCAGCTTTGTCCAGTGGAAGTCTACTGGAAACCACCATACCAAAGGCTAACCACCAAGACTGGCGTTGTAACTTTTAAAATATAAAGTTAAAAAGAAATCACAGACAATCAAAGGGAGTAATACAGATCCTCCTACACACTGGAGACGAGACTAGATTCTCAGCAGTGTAATATAGTATAGCTAAATACAAGATAATCGGTCATTTTATGCTTGAATTCCCATGGTAAATAAGCATTTTAAAACCATTAATTGTATTGGCGTTAAGGTCTTTCCCCATGTTATACCTAACACTTTGTTGCCATAGCATTGCTGTGTCACCTCAGATCTGGCACTAGTTTATTAGACGGTCTTTCAAAACTTAAACATTTCATAGAGCTATGGAATCAAATTTTCCTTCAAGTTACAGGAGAACACTTTATTCAGGCTGAAGAATGATCGCTTTCTGTATCAGTTCTGTTTAAATACTTTCTTTGCTGAAGAAATGTTTGTGCTTTTAAGCGGCACAGATAAGCTGTTAGCTGTGTGAACTAAGGCCACGTTCTTGTTTTGTTGCTAAGGACAAGGAATGTGGGTTCTGAGGCACCTGTGGTTCTCGACCAGCCAGGCTCTAATCCAGATTCTGGGTGAACATCAGAACAATACTTTCAGTGAGCCTGCCCAAGGCCCATTTCATTTTTGGAAATCCCGTGTGACCTTTTGTAAAGACATTAGTCACAACATGTTTGAAGCATACTGAAAAAGACTCAACTAATGAAAGAAAAGTAAGATTATGAGCTTTTTGCAGCTCCCAGATACACAGGCTTATTTCAGGCCGGACGTGGCTCAACAAACAGGAATATTTCAATTAGGGGTAACCAGCCACTGAGGGCTCTACATAACGAAACCCAGGAAGATGCTGATGCCCTGGGAAAGCCATCATAGTCAATCTTAATCTGAAGGACTCTGAGAAAATCATTCTTTGCTCATGAAACGTAGAAAATATTGTGTTACTACATGTTTCAGGATTACCATTACATACAGTGAGTTCCACTGTTACCTGACACTTCTGTGGTTAGGGGTTTGAAGCCTGTCCTAACTTTTCTTTTAAGTTTGTTAAACCCCATCCATCCATCCATCCATTCATCTTCAAACCACTTATCCTGGTCAGAGTGACGGGGTGTGTGGTAAACCAGTATCTCTTAATTGTCCATTGTGCATGAGAACGTGTGTATGTGTTCTGCTATGGGCTGGCATCCCATCCAGTGTGTACCCCTGCCTTGTCTCTTATACTGCCCGGGATATTTTCCTATATTGGGGTTACATGAAAACTAGTAAACATCTGCCTATATAGTCAATGTCAGATTACATCTGAGTGAGATATACTCTGCTGCATTGACAGCTTCATGTATAACTGTATTCATAATGCGTGGTTTTACATTCTCAGCCATCTTCTCTAGGGTTCTCATCATTGTCATTATCCAGCATGCTTGCTTGTGCATGCAGAGCCCTCTGGGCCTGTATAAGTCGCATTCACTCACATGAGAGAAGCCCAGGGTAAACACTTAGCTGCTGGTTTGTTATCTGTGCTCCAAATTTGACAAGGCATCTGTCAGTACAGTAGAAGCAAGGTATTGACAGTCAAGAAAAATGTCCTCAAAATGAGAAATCTAGAGCTGAAACATCAGAGAGGCAAATCAGAGATAACTGGAACACATTTGCATATTGTCATTCTACAAAATGAGTTCTCAGTGTTGAGTACACAGAACCTTATGCATCTTGCAGGTAAATGTGTATATTTTTCATAAATGTCATTAAAGACACAGGTCAAGTATGTTAAAAATAGATTCTGTCAAAAATGGACATTATTGCCCTGCCTGAAGATGATCTGCAATAAGCATGACTTCAAAGTCAGGTCTAAAATGTTCATTTACAATCTGATTTGTGATGCTGGCATAATCCATAAACTTGTCTTCCCATTTCACTGGAACAGGCTAAACAAATATGCATATATGCCCATTTTCGCTATCTAAGAGACAACTAAACACTCTGACAGCAGCAAAAATTAATAATGAATATATAATAAGTAGTGATGATGTCAGCTCTCAGTCCAGCTGACTGGGCAAATGCTGCTCGTTTATCAATGTCTCCCTTCTGCTGCGGTGGGTCATGCAGGTGACCGAATAGCCACCAGACTATGGCAGATAGAGTCAATGTCCCCTCCCTTAGACCACCCTCTGTCCCCCTAGATAACGTATACATTTTTTTTCCAGGAGTGCCTGCATTGAAGTCCAGTGGCATTACATAAGAAACACAAGAGTCACTGTGCTGGCAATGATGCCACAGAGTCACAGCTGTCAGAATGGAGGGTAGATTGGCCAATAAGGACTCACTCAGATATGACTCAGTGAGTCTTTCATCCCCACTGCTGCCTCTACAGGTTCTTGTTTGAAATATGCCCCATCTCTGGGGTTTTGTTTGGTTTATTTCATACTGCTGATTACCTGTAATGTGTGGGTGTGCATGTGCTTTGGAATGGACTGGTATCCCATCCAGGTTGTACCCCAGCCTTGTGTCCTTTGATGGACTGGCATCCCATCCAGGGTGTACCCCAGCCTTGTGTCCTGTAATGGACCGGCATCCCATCCAGGGTGTACCCCTGCCTTATGCCCTGTGATGGACTGGCATCCCATCCAGGGTGTACCCCTGCCTTATGCCCTGTGATGGACTGGCATCCCATCCAGGGTGTACCCCAGCCTTGGATCTTGTGCTGCCTGGGATAGGCTCCAGGCCCCCTGTGATCATGGTCAAGATAAATGTTTAGAATTTGGATGGATGGATAATTAAAGTTATTCTTGATTTTCTTGTATTACTTTTTTACTCTTAGCAGACGTTTTTAACAAGAGGGTATATTGCCTGGTATAATGGCACCACAGAATTTGTATTATTAGCATTTCCAGCCTCTATGGTTAGTTTCCTTGAGTTGTAATATACTTTGAAATGTCCGCTTATTAAAAGTATTAATGGTCCCTTAATAAGTGCACTAACTTAGAAAATCATTATGCACTCATGCAATTGATTTTTTTCTGCGGTCATTTTTATAGTAATTTCTGTAAGGAACTCAAAACACTTCATAAATCAAAAAATTCTAGATTAAAGTGAAGGAAGGCTTAAATTTCAATAGCTTTATCTGAAAAGTAGGCAACATTGATTTCTGCAATCTGAACAACACAACACAATGGAATCTTAAAAGCTAAGAGCATTATCAGCATGAGATTGTATTGTTTAAAGGTCTGTTTTTGTTTATTGGCAAAACATAATACATCTCAACTTATATTTGTTGTCTGTATTAATTCTTTTTAAATTGTTATTGTCAAACAGCAAAAAACAGCATTAAATAAGAGGTTAAAATCCTAAAAATCTGTGGGTCATGTTAAGAACAACAGATATTCTGCTTAGAAATATGATCAGCGGAACTCAGCAAAAATTAAGCAGTTGAGATAGTCATCACATTTTAGAAAGTCAGGAGGTACCTCAAGATGAGATCATTTGAGGCATCACTATTATTCTTGCTGAGATCAATGTTTTAGATATAACTGCACCTTCCTAGAGATTTCTAAAAATGATTTCTCAGGGGTAAAACTGAGATATCTGTGTGAACATAGCAGGTTTCATTTCTGTATTGTACAGCTACAAGGTTCTTGTGTCCTTTTGTAAATTTCTGAGGGTTATCAAAGGAGAAAGATGGCAAAGGACTGTTCCATGTTCTGATACTGACAACAATTGTAACAGATTTATTAAATCAATCAAATTAAATCAATCAAACCAAGGCTATGACCCACCGAGCACAGTCACCTGAGGAAAATCGATATAACTCTCATACTGCAAAGCGTAACACAGTTGAGCTTTTCTTAATATAAATGAATTTGTAATTCAAAATAAATACATTTCAAAATATAACAGAACTCATGAATCAAGGCTTAAACCTTATTTGGCATTGGGGGTGGGAAAGTAATTATTTAATTAAACAATTAAAATGCGCTTTACTTCCAAGCAGCTCTAAACATTTAAAAACATCACCAAAGTTAATATAAAACTACCCCTATGCTTGACCTCTCCTTGGAACAGTCCAAAGAATCCTTTCAAAGCTGCCACCTAACACAGTCACATGTGAGACAATCCACTAAGGCAGCCTTATCCCTAAGCTGTGCATAGCATGTGGTTTCTAGATGAACTGGCTTCCCATCCCTGCTTAGCATCCTGTGCCTCCTGGGATAGGCTCCAGGCTGACCATGACCCCAACCCTATAAACGGTTAGAAGATGGATGAAGGATCAAGACATACTTTAAAACAGTTTTGAAACTATTGTTGTATAATAACACTGATAATTTGTTTCCTCCAGTGTACTTAATGTAATTTTGAGATTAAATAAAAAAAGTATCTCAGTAAATCTTCCATCTAATTGGCTCATACTTCAAGGAAATGGGTGCCAGCCAATGAACAGAATGCCCATCAATCTCAGTATTTAAATCTAGACTGAAGACCTGCTGTTTCAGTCATGCTTATTGTAGCGAGTATTAGACTAGCCTACCTCAAATAATGGGCTTTTCAGTGCCTTACAACGACTGTATGCATGTGCTTGTTTGCCATATCACAGTATTAGCCATGTCTAATTATATGTTTCCTTCCTCTTCCCCCATGGCTGCTGGGACAAACATCAGCTAAATGGGAGCAGCAGGACCTGTGACATCAACTCAGAGCATGGATCTACTGTGGGTTGACCTGCTGAATATCACTGATCACTCCTAAGAGAGGGTTCAACAGCGGACTACCCCTGACTTCTACACTAGCAGCATCTACATGCTAATTTCTGCCATTGTGTTGTCTAGGAACCCCAGAGGATTTTTCATCTTTACCCAAACCACAGGGTCTTATGGTTCCTTTTCTGTTTTTTACCATCTCCAGACTTCTAAGAACCAGCTCTAATAGCAGCTGATCGACTTGTGTTGCTGATTTTTGCAAAACCTTTGTCAAACTTATTGGGGCTACTATGTAGGATGGATGCTTTAGAAAATTGAATTGAACTAAAATCATTAAGCATTTACTGATTAATTATCAAATACAACAATGTAACTCTAACTTTCCAGGGCTGGGGGTTCAGATCCTGCCTACTTCTGTTCCTTTGTTGTGTGAGTTTGTTGTTTCAAAGTTGCTCATTGTGCAGTGGACTGGCATCCCTTTTAAGGTGTTCTAGGCTTACCTAGAACCTGTAGTTGATTAATGATTAAAAGTAGGGGGACTGCAGGGTCATTTATACTATTTTCGAGACCTCAACTGCAGTACAGTTAATGTTGGGAATATAGGTTTTGACATCTAATTTGAGAGAGTTTCAGATTTGGATGGGATTCCAGTCCATTGCAGGGTATACAGATCTATACAAACATATTCAGCGGGCAATCTTGAGATGTCAACAAACCTAACCACAAGTTTTTGGACTTAGGCAGGAAACCCCCATGACACAGGGAGAGCATGCAAGCTCCACACACAGAGCAGAAGTGGAATTCGAACCATCAACCCAGAGGGGTAAACCAACAGTGCTACCCACTGAGTTGCCATTTACTGCAGATATTAAGCAATGTTTTGAGCTATTTGTCATCTCCAGTTGATTTTGTTTCTTGCATTCTTTTATTAAATGTCAATATTTGCTAATAATTTTAAAACAAAAAAAAAATGATTAGAAAAGAGACACCCATCACCCCATTCAGTGTGTTTACATATTTAACAGCATATTTAAGTGAGAATTTTATCTAAATCAAAATATGATGTTAACATTGCACCGTTAAAAGTCTTTTTCCACCCTTTACTCTTTCCCACGTCTTCCTTGTTCTCCATTTCCCCACATCATTTCTGTTTGTTGCCTTGTGTTCTTGAATCATTTCTAATGTTTATTTATTCCTCCTGGTTGATTCAACATAAACCCTAAAGTTTTTTTTCCTGCAATTACGTGTTCATCCAGTCACTCTGATACGTGAGGCTAAAGTGTTTAAGTGCTTTTAACCTAACAAACCGGACAACATTCCTGCTAAACTGTTGAACTTGCCCTAAACCAGTTTTCCTTTTTTGAACTGAGGTGCTCTTCTGATGACGCTCTCCAGTTTTAACATTGCATCCTTGGCATTAACTTCTGTGCATTTACAGATATATCACAGCACCGAGATGACAAAAACATCAAATGGAAAGAGCTTCGTTTTTCTATTCATGGTTACTGCATAAATACCACACGACTTCATTTATCAGTATATATTTTTTATATAACATGTAAATATATGTTCTCATTTCTAAAATGCTAACTGATGTGTCAACGTGTATATATTATCCAGACCTTTATTTTTACAATGTCTTTAAGGTAGAACTTTATTGCATGAATTTGGGAAGTCTAACAAAAATCACATAATATGCTTTTTTTTTTTCTTTTTTTTTTACCAAGAATTGTCTTTATTTCTTGGTCACAGACAAACAAGATCTGCTTTTTCTAAATTTATGCTGGCTATCCCTTGAATTGTATTTTTTAATACAATTTTTGAATTGTAAAATTGCATAATTTTAGCATATTGTTTTGTTCTTAATTACACAGGATTTTGACTGGAATTTTTTGTGCATGCATAGAACAGTACAAATGATGCAGGAACCATTTAATAATCATTGATTATGCTAAATTCAAACAGCTAAATTGGAACAGTTAAATCAGAACCGATAAAAGCAAACAGTTAAATGATTTTGAATTTCTTCTTCATAGATACAAATTCAAGGCTCTTATTGTTGTCTGCTCACAGCTCTGTTTGGAACTCTCTTACATTGTTGTCCCTGTAAATAATCATGAAACGATCACAAAATGTTGCAAGTGCTCACATAACAAAGAGGTTGTCTGAGCACTGTTCTCGCTGGCCTGTTTGTTTTAGGTTTCACGCTCTTGACCGAGGGGTCTTGGTATTTGATTAATGTGTCGCGCCAGCGGAGGAGCGTTTGCATCAACAGTAACCCAAACCTCCCGAGTACAAGAATCTTCCAGCCAGATAAGCCCCCATTCCCAAAGTAACCCCTACATGCTGAAAGAAGAGACTAAACCTGCATTATCTTGAACGCAGTTTGATTATCGGGAGTCACATTGAATAACGACAACTATTAGTAAAGTGAGTGATATTTAAAAAAATGTCCCCACAGAGACGTTTCAAAAGAAGGAGATTTAAGAGGTGAACACAAGCTACAAGAGAGGACTTCTGTCCATAACTGAGCCCAGTTTGTACTGTCTTTGCACTTATCCCATAATGAGCAATGGATTCCTTAAAAGAGGCTATAATGGCATGGAAAGACCCAAATTTGCCAATCTTTCCAACATCTCTTACATACTGGTCATTTAAAGTATAATTTATTTGGACAGAGTAATTCCTTCCATTTCCTCAGTGCTGAGTCAATCTTCTGAAAAGGCCAGTCCAATAGAGAGCCTAAAATCGTGACACTAGCTACCTTCATTAGTGATGACCGGAGCCTTCTCTGCTGTCACCCTACTTTCATCATGGCCTGCAGGAGTCTGAGTTCACAGGGAGACATGACCCCTTGCTGCATGTGCTGACAGGCTGTAAGTTATCTCTCTTCATCTCTCCATCTCACTGGAATAATAATAAAGACCTCAACAGACTATTTCATGAGTCTCTGCTCTCCGCAGACCCAAACAGGTGATGGTGTCTGTAGGCAACGGAGCTGGTTTTACCCATAACTGTCACAACAACTTTCCTGTTTCCAGACACTTTCCCACAAGATAAAAAAGAAAATTGCTGAATCCCGTTGAAGACGAGCAGCTGCCTCAAACCATCAGACTGGTCCCCAGGTGTGTGTACACATCTAATCAGTTGTACTTACAAACCTTAAGGGCAACAGAAAAACATTCCCACTGAGGGAAAGTGCCACACTTTCTGGCACAACATCGATGCTTTTAACAATGCTCTGCTTTGTAACGGGGTTTTGGCGCAACTGCTGTTATTTAACACTACAACCTCGGTGGCTAGTCTATTGTTTTATTTAGGTTTCTATGCCATATTTTGCAAGAAGACATGCACAGAAGTAAACTGTTAACCTGCTTAGCCTTTGTCATCCAAATATCCATTTAAGGGAGTACACAACTCCTAGATTAGACTGTTAGAATATGCCCAGCTAACAATTTTAGGTTAACAGAACATTTTTACAACATTGTTTTTAGGTTGTTGGAATGTTTTTGTCCAGTTTTCTGGACATTCCAGGAATGTTATTTTTAAAAACGTTACTTTAAAAACGTTCCTTCAACGCTCTTCTTTGGTCAAGTTTCCTGATCCACGTTTTAAGAACATTACATGACAGGTAGTTATATAACGTTGCAACCGAACCTTTTAAGAACCTAATGAGAATGTTATTGAAAGTTGTGGGAACGTTCCCTGTTTGCTGGTTGGTTGAGCAACCCAGATTTACTACGTATTGTAATGTAATGTGCTTTATTTAAAAATTTTGATTAACTGTTTAAAGTATTTGACATGATGTGAAGTGAAGGGTCCATGTGTAAGAATGCAGAACTGAAGCTGAACCAGCTGCAAATCAAAGCAGAGGACTGATAGACAGTTTCAGGAAATGTTGAAAGTCCAACAGTTTTACTCATTGCGTTAAAGGAGGAGCCACAAGTTACCGTCTAAACCTGCCCTTGCCCATTACAACTCGATATAATAGATCAGATGACAGTGCATGTCAGAGAACATTAACAAAGCTACTATCCTTGGAGTAGTTGCCAAGCCTCACAAATGCTAAGCAAAATTAAACCGCGCCTTCAAAATTCTACATGCTTGACAGAAATGCATTAATATTCCAACTCAAGATGGCAGCGAATTATATAAGAATGCAGTCATGTTTTCATTCAGCGCTGACAGCACACATAGGATGGGCCTGGAAGGTCAGAACTGTATAAAACAGATAGAAATAAGTAGCTGTAGGATAGGTCCCAGGCTCACCATGACCCGGAACTAGATTGAGTACTCAGAGGAAACTGGCAAAACACAGAAAAAGACAAGATTCAGACCCCTGACCCTGGAGGTGTCCGGCAACAATACTACCCAATGAACCCTACCCCAGCATGGAATAATATAAATTATTTTCACGATGAAGAATCTTCACTGTATCTGGGATAGGCTCCAAGTTCATCCGCAACCCTGAAGAGGGTAAAACGGTTTGGAGGATGGCGGCTTACCTTCAGAGCTGCTTTCAATTCAGCGGTAATGCTGATATATAGGCAGGGAATAGTTCACCTATTCATTTTATCAGGGAATAGTTCACCTATTCATTCTTAGATTTAAGCATTTTCAGTCCTATACTGAAAAACTCTGTGCTGAATGTTCTTTTTATAATATGGAGAAGAGGGTGAACTACTTTGCAAATACTCTTTGGTTGTGATGGGACAAATGAGCCTTCAAAACTTGTAGTGGGTGGGAGAATCCTGAACTAACCAATCAATGCTGGTGTTAAATGAGGCTTCAAACCCTGTGGTGGGTTGGAGTATCCTGAACTAACCAATCAATGCTGTTGTTAAATAAAACTTAAAAACATGTGGTTAATGGGAGTTTCCTGAACTAACCAATCAACACTGGTGCTAAATGAGGCTTCAAAACCTGTGGTGGGTGGGGGAATCCTGAACTAACCAATCAATGATGGTGCATCATGAGGCTTCAAAACCCTTGGTAGGTGCAAGTATCTTGAAGTACCTTTTAATGCTGGCAATACTACTGTTTGGGGAGTTTGCAATACAAGGCAAGCCAATAACTGTCCAAACCACTTTTTTTTAAAACAGGCAAAGGGTCATGCCTCACCACACCACACTGGGACAATATTGAACTCCTGGACACAGTGTATAACAATCTTTTTCGGCATGAGACAGGCAGCAGCCCAGACTTCATACATCCTCATCTGGAATGTTTTCACCATGCTGTAGTCATGGTGAAACCAAACTCAAAGTCTGATGGAAGCTACCATTCTTTCTTTAAGGGGGAGACTGCCAGTCTGAGTCTCACCTTGTGGAGAAGGCCTGGTCATCCTTTCCAGGGTGTCCCCTACCATGTCCCCTGTGCCCTCTGGGCCTGGAACTCAGCCCAGCGTAACTCAACGTTGGATAAGCATTTCTGGAAAATCAATGGATGGATGGATGGATGGATGGATGCCGTGATTTTGGATGATTATGTCATGGCAGTGCATCTTGCCAACATATGGATGCATTCCCCATAAATGCTTTTACTAGAAAGGCGTCTTTAACGCCCAGTTAACGGTGATGGCAAGGAGCTTCTGAGCTGGATGCAGATGGGAGAGGAGAAAAGAAAAGGTACCATGTGCCATGTCGATAAACAGCACTACAAGAAGAGATCTAACCAGATGCAATGTGGAATATTACCAGGGAAGTGAGCAAAGTCACAGTAGCGTAGTAAAAAGATGAAAGGGAGAGCATATACAGCTATACAATGTGGGACAGTGATCCAAAGAAGGGTGGGGTGACATCCTTCACCACTTAGCTCACCATCAACCCAGAGCTGAGAGTCTTCTCTATGTTCAGCACCTTTCACTACAGCAGAAACAAAATCCGTCACTTTACTCGGGCCTTAAACACTGTTCTCAAGACTCGCCATACAATAGGTTCACATTTTATAAGTATAAATTCTTAAACATATATTTTACATCATCAATTGGTGCATAGTTACTGAATGATCAAGGAAAACACCAGTTTGTCCTGTGTGGTATATGAATATGTTCTTAAAGAATACTAAAAACATTGAAGGAACATTTGCCTGTAAACAGCCATGCTTCTGATGATGAAATTCTTCTCTACATGATTTTGCTTTTGCCCCCCACTAGTTAAAGTTCAGCGGTAATCAGATTACTGTAAATCTACTCCAGTCCTAATTAGAAGACTTTGGTTTGGAGCATGACCACAGTATTTCTCGTGGAGGGAAAAGGCGCTCGGTTACACAAAGGAAATCATTTCTATCTTTTAACCTGTTTAAAGCATTTCCTTCCTTGGGGGAAATGACCCTTTTAAGAATTATGGTCTGCAGGTCGTTTAATAAAAATCACAACTTAATTTTAAATTTAACAGCAGCTGTTATGACATTTGAGGAAATGGGCTTGAATGTGTGTTTGAGTTAAGTCCCACAGGCAGCACTAAATAAAACCTCCACATGTTCCTGTGTTACCGCAGAGCATAAACTAATTTCATTGGCCCAAAGAAGGTGGCAGTGCTAGTGGGTGGAGATTAATTTTGCAGCCTCAAAGACAATGAACTTTATCAATGATCTCTTGAAATAACCGACAGAGCTCAGGCATCAGACCTGTCAAAAACACCAGAATATCAGTAAAATGAATAAAACCTGATGAGACCCTATTAATAAGTCATACTGTTATGCCTTTTGTTGACAAAAAGAGGCAGATATTGACATGCTTATATGCTGTTGAGTGCAAAATGAAATCGATCAAGTGGTCATATGTTTGTGCAAAATGACAGGGTGCTGTAAACTCAGAAGGTATCAAGATGTCCTGGAAATGAGCAACGCCAGTGGCTGATGGAGCTCTGAAAAACAGGTGACTACAGTAACAATCCCACTGGAGGAAACCAGAGTACCCTTTAGACACCAAAAGGAGGTTAAAAACATAAATTACAACTCGAGTCAAAGGCATGCACTCTTTGGAATACCTCCTACGTTAATGTATTTCTTTACAATGCACCCAAACTCGGTGATGTTTCGGGTTCCCATGTCTGTTAAGGTATGTGGAGAGCATAATTTTAAATGATGAGCAGTTCAGAAATCCAGCAGCAGGTTAGTGGGAGGGGCCAACATGTGAAAATGAACATGTGGTCTGAGCTCCCAATAAATACAAACACGTCACTTCTGTCAGCTGCTCGGCTTCTGGACCTGAATGGCATAGCTGGTCCTGTGAAAGCACGAAACAATATACACAGCAGAAATGTGCTTTTCTTTCCCAAACACACTGACCATAAAAGTCAACTGACACACCACCCTCCCAGCCAACCAGAAGCAAAAAGAAACAAGCAGATCTGCACTAGACCCTGCGGTGGCTCTATGATTGCACGGCGCCGGTTTGGAATGGCCGCCTTCTTTGTCTCCTGTTCATTCCATTTCGCTCCCTCATCTTCCAAGCTTCTGTAACGTCCGTGACTAAAGCAGTCTGTCACAAATACCTTGCAGCAGAAGGTACCCCTTATCGACACCGAAATCAATTTTAACAAAATGACTTATAATGATGTTTACTTTGCAGATGGTTTTATGAAGATTTTAATGTTATGCTTTTGGAATATTATGCAGTTTATACTTTCTCAAGTGGCTCAAGCAAAGTAGCATGCTGAATAGCATTATTCCTCCTCTGCCCCCCCCCCCCGTGATAGCTAAAGAAATCAAGCCGGCCTCAAGTCCTTAACTACAAGGCCACCAGCTGACTGGTATCTCCAAGATCATTATTTTCTGTAGAAGGCGCATGGGAATCACACTTCATTCTTATCTTGGAAAAGCAGTTCTTCATGATGACTAAATATTTACGTCAACCTTCCACTTAACTGCTGTCCATCAGGGATAAGATGGTGGACTCACCCCCAGGATGTCCTCAGCTTTGCCCAGTCACAAACCACCAACACTGCGAATGACTCATTTCTTGTTTAACTTTTTAGTTTCCTTGGATACATTTAACCATTTTAAACTAAATTATCATTATTCTAAGGAAAAGTCTGCTTTATGATTAACATGCTGCACCAGACTGGGGATATGACTTGAGATTTTATATGCCACTTTCCATATTTGCCTCACAGAAAACGAGTGGTTTTTACGAGCATGTTGGCAACTGAAATGGAACTCTTAATGCTGGGGGAGGATGGAGGAATTGGTTTCAAATACCGGGCAGAAGTACATTCAGTCCAAACCTTCACCTGAGAACTAGTGTGCTTGTCTGGGGTGGAAAGGACTAAAGCTCCCACAGAACTATAATATTTATCATTCACTGACAATGGCGGCCGAGTGAATGATGTTAAAACACTGAGCAGTCAAGCTTTTTAACCTTCAGGGTTTGTTATTGTTCTGGGGCTAATAGGCCTGGAGCAAGCAATGAGCTGAAGCCTCAGAACATGAGTGACGACAGTGAGCATTCATGGGCCGTTAACACCCTCCCCCCAATGGAACAAAAAACCCCCTTTGAGTTTTAACAGGAAGACTAGTCCAGGGATTCTTCAAGCATGTCCAAACACCGATTGACAGATGGCATGGCCTATAAGGCCTGCTTCACCTGAAAATGGGCATGCATGGGAAGGCCAGCAAGGTGCTTGGGTGATTTTCCACACGAATGGGGCTGACAGCACTGCCACGGAGATTTACAAATTAATGGCTCTCGCTTGCACGTCTGCTACAGCGAGCCGGAGACAGAGGCTAAAGATGATTCGCCGAGTCAGACAAACGATGAGACAAAAAGCTGCACTGTGTGTGGTTGATAATCCAGACCAGTTATTTTACTCATAGCCTGATTTTATAAATTAACACTACAAAACCAGTACTTAGTGGTGATAGGACAAATACCACAAGCAAACAAACCGAATCAACTGACATAAGAGAACCAGCTATCAATAGGTACAGTCAATACAACATTTTAGCACTAGCTAGAAGTGTAGCTTGTGCATATTCATCACATGAAAAATGCCATATCGATTCAAGCTTCTCAGCTTCCATGTGCTTTGGTGGAAATTTAAGAACTCTTTCAGCTTCTGACAGCCACCTCCAAACAGGAGCTGGGACGACTGGCAGTTTGTTCATGAAAATGGTGCGTTTTAGAAATGTCACGACAAATTGAGCAAGATGCTAAACGATGCACACACCTACAGCTAACACTGGTTTACACATTTTCCTTCCTTGAAAAGCCTTCCACATTCGGTCTTTGTCCATGTAAAGCTAAATGACCTATACTTTCATACGGATGTGCAAATAAGACAAATTCTGGAATCCTTCAGCGATCAATGGGAGTTCAGGACCCACAAGGCTCAAATATACCTGTCTCCAGTATCCTCAAAATGAAGTACTGCTCCATAAGGACTGAGCTTTTATTTCAGGTAAAGTGCTCTCATGAAGAAAAAATTGCTTCAGATTGTTCCTCCTTCCTTATGGAACAATGTTTGGACCGTAAAGAGTTCAATCTGTTGGAGAAGTTCCAGTTGGTTCTGAAGGGGCGGGTCAGACAAACTCCTGCTTCCGATTGGCCCCGTAGGTCTCCCAGTGCACCAGGGAGAATACGCTCTCCCCACCCGGGACCGGTATGTACGTCTTGTCACAGGAAGGGCAGCCACCATCGACCCGCATCCCTGCCACGGGGCCCACGCACCCCAGGTCCAGTTTCGGCAAGTGGGGAGCTTTCTCGGCACCGTGACGGCGGGCACGGAATCCGTGCTGCAGACGGGCCAGAGCCTGCTGCCGACGCACACGGAGGTGCCGGCTCTCACTGCGCAACATGCGCAGCGCCAGCATCACGAGCAGGGCCAGGACGAGGCCGCCGGCCACGGGCACGGCGATCACTGCCGCGCGGAACCACACCTCCCTCGCCGACGCAAGCTCCTGCACCTTGGTGATGAGGCTCCGGCTGCTGTCCGGCTGGTGTCTGCTTCCATGGTCTAAGGAGGCAAGGAGCACAAGAGACGGAGGCTCAGGGAGACCATGCAACTCTATTTCAATTTACGCCAGGGCTGAACAAGATAAGACGGAAAGAATTCTTAATTTCATCCACACATACAGCTAGAGGCATTCCCAAAGCAATTTGGTTTAAGTGCATTGTACAAAACAGTCATCTCCTAGGGATTAAACATTTTTAACAAATTCAAAATACGTCTATTTTTCTTGAGTGTACTCCTCGGCTGCTGAGAAGCAGATGGATATTTCATCAAAAAGGTACCCTGCTACTACGGGATTTTGTGGTCACTGGAACCATTTAGTCACATCGTCCCAGCTCATGTGCAATGAACGGGCCTTGATTTATAATGCCCTGCCTTAAATCTCTCTTATGGACGTACTGTCTTCCAATGCACATCTCCACACTTCTGTATTTTACAATGTTTATACTCGTATGCAACTGGAAATTTTTATGCTTGGAAATAAGATTTCTTTTTATGCGTCAGCACTGATTCCCAATAAATTACTCCCTGTATCATATCTTGCACATGAACTTATGAAAACCTGACGAGTTCAAAAAAAAAAAAAAAAAATGACCGTGAATCACACAGAGAAACGCAGGGCAGGAGCGCAGTGAACTGAGTCAAGACACTGTGAACTCAAGATGGTGCTTATCTTAAAATAGAGTGAAAGCAGCACTGCTACAGTAGTATCACAATACTATGAAACCCAGAAAGCCTGCACAGAAGGAAAAGCATCATATCGGTTCTAGTTATAAAAGGAGAAACCTTTTTATTTCAGCCACAAACTGGCATGCATAAACATACTATTGATTTTATTCTCCCGTTTCTCCTCTGCAAGTCCTATTAGAGAAAGAAAAAAAAAAAAAAAGACGTATCCGAATCCCAGGACGTATTTCAGGTTGGAGAAATAGTCAGGGGTCGGCCCTGGATGCGGGAGAGCACCTTTGGGCTGCTCCAGCTCCCGCAGTCCTCGGTAATTGCACATATCGTCGTGACAGCAGCGCGCCCCCGCGGAGCCCCCCGGCACGCCGTCCACGACGCCAGGCGCGCACAAGTCAGCGGAGGCGCGCGGCTCGACGCAGCCGTGGGCCAGGGGGGAGTTCACGTTGCGGGGGTCCAGGACCCTGGTGAAGCAGGCGTTCAGCGGCGACTTGCACATGTAGCCGGTGGCCACACAGTGCGGGGCGTCACAATAACATCTGATTTCCCCTGCGAAGGAGATACAAAGCATTTCAAATGTCAGCGTGATTATTTTATTTTTTGTAACGTTGGCTTTTCAGCCATCTGCATCTAGTTACAGCCTGACATTAAAAGAGACGGCAAACGAAATCAGCTTGTTTTATTCCATAAGCTTTCTCGTTGGTCAAATCACGAAAATATTAACTACGTACAATAGGTTTAGGATGCTCTTCAGGGGAAAAAAAAAAACATTTTCAGTAAAAGGTCATCTTACAGATCCGGATTCTGGCTTCTTATAAATATTTAGACTAACTTAAATCGAAAGCACAGCTAGCCCATGGTGACTACAACATTACGACACGAAAACACGCATCGTTACAAGTTTACACTGTAAATTAATACAGCTGTACGGCTTTTGCAAATGACAGACGCACATGGTACAGCTATGCAAGCAAGTTTGAGAAATATCATGCTTTAATTGTCGGCGTTAATCTGGTTCTATTACTACAGAAGCGAGTCTGGTCCGCTGGCCACAGTAGTTTTCGATCCAAATTCGAATATCCATACGTGTCTTTAGGCGAATCTAAATTATAGCAGGACTCGATCGAGCTCCATGTGAAGCCTTATCATTTTACATCACAGTAAGGACTGTTACATTACTACAGCACTGGGATCTGAAGCTATTTACGCCAGTCATTTTTAGTCCGGGAAACCGAAAGCACACCATCCATCTTCATAAGATCAGACAGTAATTATTAACTGCAGCTACGGCGGGTAATTTTTTTTAAACTGACCGAGATGCATTTATTTGCTAATAAACGTTAATAGCGGAGTAAGTCATTAGGTGGCTCTCGGGCAGATGTTCAGCTGAACATCACCTGAAACGGCAGCGTCAGGTCCACCGAGGCAGACAAACACACGCGTCTCCGCCGACTCGCCGTCTTCCACTCAAGTTAACGCACAAACATCGGAAGACGGGAAGATAAGCAGAGTAAAACGGCCGCCTTCTCCCACGTTTCCTTCACTTCATTAGGCAAATAGATGGCTACCTTTTATTAGGAGAACAGCCATAGCGCAAAGTTCCAGCTGAAGCCATATATGAACCAAACTGGAATGGCGATCCATTTAGAAAAAATAAAAAAATAAAGAAGGTCAAATAAATAAAAATCCGCTTTCTTCCGACTGGACTTTTATCGAAGATCGCCTTGGATTAGCATGGATGAAGGAGATGCGCTGCACTCCAGGAGGTACGCGTTTGCGCACAGCTGTCCCAGCTGGATTCAAAGTACATTTAGTACAGCAGACAGCTTTGTCCAGCATTTAATACTACACACACATCAGGGGTGGCACAGTGACTTTAGCATCCCAGACACCAGGTAACATGAATCAATACGCTTTCTCGGATCTGAAAAACGCACGTAAATGAACAGTATTCTCCGGAGATCCCACATAAGTCTGTAGTGACTATGACGTATACCAAAACCAGTATCCCAGTATGTCTTCTTCTCTCCGCACCAGTGATCCTCACCAAAAATGAAATGCTCCGGAGCCTCACTCCCTGCCCTCTACGTAAATTATTGAATGCTCGTGTGTCATTTACATATTAATTAGCTTCCGTTATCTGATTGGTGCACCGGGCAGGCAGACTCTCGAAGACCCGCCCTCGCACGGTTTAAAATCCCGAAATATGATTCAGCTTTGGACCACCAGGTAGCTGAAAGAATGGTTATAAGATCCAATTAAGCTGTATTTTAACAACTTTGGTTAACATATACAAATAGAAAAGTGGGGCACAAACGAATAGATCCTAAAATCAGTTATTCTAGACAGATATAATGCTTCATGACCGCGTTTGGAAGTAGCCGTTTAAAAACGAAATCTTTTCATTTGTAATTGGACATGTTTACACGTATAGATTGTGATATGTAACATTTAATTGATGTTTATACGTGATATGTTATTCGCACAATGTACCAGTATTACTGCGTCTTAATTGCGAGTTTACATAATTAACCATGAATCTCTGTGCGTAGGCCACATGTGCCTTGCAAGAAGGAAAAGATTTTCGGAAATCGTGTTTATCTTCTGTTTTGTAAATGAACGATTCCGGGTGGGCAAAGTACCGGGTTCGTAAAATCAGGTATCATGAGGAAGGGAGAAACAAAAAAAACAAACAAACAAAAAAAAAAAATACCGTGGCGCCACGTAGATGCTACAGATACCGTCTTGCTATTTATACCCAAAACAATTACACGGGAAACGCGTGGATGTCTGATGAACATCTAAAATGAACAGATATCTGCTTTTTATTGGGCCTCTCAAAATAGGTAAAAAGCTAGGTCACGAAATGCGGGGCACGTTTTTTTTTTTCGTGTTAATGAGGGTTCTTTTATATAGCCCCTTTCATCTAGGGGAAACACTTTATCCACTTGTGATGAGCTAAGAAAAAAAAATTATATGTAATCTTAACGTTAAAAGATTAAAGGGCAAACATAATTTTACCTGTGCAACCGCTGAAGCGTCAAAAAAAGCCTCTATTGTTCTGTTATTCATTGTTACTGAAATTTAGACGTGAAAATGGTACCTTCAAATAGTCAATTTTGAACTTCACAAAAGTTGTATTCTCTTGATTCCCTCCAAGCTAAAACCTTAATATCTTCTGCAGTCTCACTGGACACTGTCATACAATGAGCATTACTGTATATATAAATGGAATATGCCTTTAAGAGATCTGTTAGGACACTAATTGCTTAACGTCAAGTGCACTGCGACATCTTATCAAATTGCAGTTTGATTCAGACTGGTGGAAAAGGGTTTCATCTATACCAGATCTTTTTTTTTAATAGAAAGGTATAGTTATGATTTATTAGGACAATTAAATATCAAATGTCTCGTAGATTTATGGAAACAAAATATGAGAATAGGGACATCGTTTTCAGTCATACTATCCATTACGGTTCTGTATAGTTTTTCTTCAAGGATCTTCAGATAACGAGACTACAAACTGTTCTATGTCCTTGTGTTAAATGCTGAATTTGTGAAATTAGAATGTAGTTTATGTACTGGGCTTATTGTCTCGAAGCCTTAACTCAATAGTGCCACCTACTGGCAAAAAATTAGAATGCTCAAAAGAATTTAAGAATGCGATCAAAAATTGGAATGGTCAGCCGTTCTGGAAGTTATATTAGTGACTTTAGCTTATGTTGATTATTTGCTCAAGCATTCTTTATTGGGACATTCCGCTTTATCTGTAGCCTATGAAATCACTCACCTATCCTTAAAGTCTATACTGCCAGGATACTTAAGTTTTCTGTATGAGCAGGGGTTAATCAAGTCAATAAGCCATGAGTACAGGGGCCCATTCCAGAAGGCAGGTTTAACAAATCCTACAGTTAATCCTGAATTCTGATAGGAAAAAACTGAAAGCCCCCTATTAGGATTTGCCGATTCTCAGAATCTCTCCAAATGTTTCTAAACAATTGTTAATTAGTACCCCGGAAAAGTTTCAACCCATTCCAAAATTAAAACCTCTGCTGCAGCTAAATAAAGAGCTATGATGGCACTAATTAGCTGAATCAGGTGTGATCCAAACTTGCCAGGGGTAGGATTTCAGACTCCTGACCTATGTGGTGGTGGGGACTCCATAATACAGGGAAAATGAAATTAGGGTGGGAACTGAACCCCCCCACCACCCTAGAAGTGAAATGAGTTTTACCCTCAGAGACATTACACCATTTTTTTCCATCCGTCTTTCATACCCCTGCAAGTGTTACACAGCCTGGAGTCTAGCCAAGGAAGCACAGGGACTGGGAGAGGGGACACAAGTGGATCACTGTGTGTCCACACACATACAAACATGCACTAATGGGAATTCATTAAGGGCTAGGAAACACAAACAGAGAAGAAGAAAACTCCACACTCAAAAATCCAGTCAGCCCTGAAGCCCCAACCCTGACCTGGAGCAGAGACAAGTACTACCCCTCTGAACTAGCTGACCACTTCAAAATAAATGAACCCACTATACCAACTTCTTGACACCACTCGCTGGGCAACCAGGAAATCTACTGGTCTACCATTAAATGCACAACAAACTTCAGATCACTTAGGACTTCATTTTAGCATGTTTATTACAATACATACATTTCACATTTGACCTTGTGACCTCGCTGCTCCAACCCTGCCACGTGGGGTTTCTGTGCTCGAGTCGCCCTTCTTAGCAGAGTGCCCAGTAGCACGCGCGTTCCATCGTTACGGGGTGCAAAGAAAAATGTGCAGCAATAACTTATGAATACAACATCAGATATACTAGTAATCACTGCAACTATTCATAAAAACTTACCTCTTGTATCACTTGAGCAACTGTACATAGGAATGAAATCTTGGTTCAAGGTGCCTTGAAAACGACCTAAACTTTGCCTGCATGTTCTGAAAGTACAGTTGTGAAATTAAGAAAGGGGCTTCTGGAAACTAAACGGGGATGTAAGATGGTAAACGGACACTGTCTTCTGGAGGTTTCGGCCATATGCGGGTGGGGGGGAGGGGCATCTTGCTTGCTGTCTAGCACACCATCACACACCTCTGCAGTTCCCAGTGCTCCGCCCCCAATGTGACCCAACTGACTGCTCAACCAAAGCGTGGCTTCAGCATACAACAGGATATATTCTAAGAGTCAGCACTGAAGAAGAGTCATCCCTGGTATGGCAATGGGGGGGGGTGATTTCTGTGCCACTGGGTCTGCCATTCCTACTTCTTACCCAAACTTTGTTTGGTGGTCAAGAGCACTTAAAGATCCAAGGCTGTCTTCTGATTCTTTTGGAGCAGATTAGACTGAGGGGCCATCACCACAGATCTCAAACCTGTTCTGAACGGCGCACAAACCCCAGCCACCGACTTTGTGGTGCATGGACAAGAGAGTGAGTTTGTAGACAGTTTAATATGAAGAGAAGGCCAAATAGCTCAGCCACTTTGGTGCCTGTTAGTCTGGACGTTAAAACCCCGTGTAGCTCTTCTCTGAGGCCACACTCTACCAAATATATTTACAACATGAACAGGTCTACAGGAAATCTACATTTAAGGCCTTTTGGAAACCAAACCTAGTTTGGCCCTTTGACACCACCTTGCCTCACCCTAGGTTTGCCCGATGGTCCGAAGCCCACCCACTGGCCCCTCAAAAGCATTAAGACTGGGCACAGACAGTCAGTTCTTCAAGTCCAGCTGCATAGAGCTGCTCTTCCCTCCAGTCCTCACACCATGAATGAGTTCTGATTCTTCAACTTGTCAAGTTCCTTTATCTGCTGTCTCAAGAAGAGTATTCTGTTGAGAGGAAGGGAAGAAATATTTGAAGGCAAAACTGAATAAGCATTTTCAGCTTTCACAACAGTTAACATCTGAAGATTTGAAAATAATCCTTTAAAACTCTATGGCTTCCTAAAGATACATACAAATACTAAGAACTACTAAAAACTGGCAAGTTGCTGGGGGTAATGGGATTTGTCTAGAAACTTTAGAGCTGAAAATAATAAACTGCCTCGTTCATGAAAAATCCCGAGTCAAATTCAGACTCAGTTTGCCTTGGGACTTCTGTGGATAAGAATGAAATATCAAAAGCATTCTGTGACTGGGCTGCCTCGTTTCTACCACCAGGGGAGTGAGCACAATGCGGCAGGCAGCGGGGAAGCATAGGGAGGCATCATCATACCTCTGCTCTCGTAGCGTCGCTTGGATCTCACACACGCGCACTAAGGACCGCAAGTTTTTCAGCTCTGTGCAAATTTCCGACATGTAAATGCTTCCCAGGTTGTGGGCTTCCTCACGTAACCGCGACGCCTGAAGAAGAAAACCAGACGGCACGGTGTTGGGGATTGCTGATGGGTGTGATTTCACTGGCACACACATGCCATCTGAAATCTCGGCAAGACGTATACTCCTGAATTTACTGGTAACTGGGTAATATATAAACTGCAAGATATGTGTGGATAAGTTTATTCTTGATAAAGGGATGAATCAGAAAACAGGCAGACACTGACATGCGGAGGGCGGTGTGGATACCTGCTTCTCAACGTGTTCTGCCGGCCAGCCTTGCACGTGCCTTATGAGGTTCTCGTTAAAGTGGGACGCTAGCGTGGGGGTTAAGGTGCAGGGGGGCCGCGTCGGCATGCCGCTGGGTGCTGGAGCTGCGCTTGGGGCTACGCTGCTGCCAGCGGCAGCCGTGCTGATGTGGTTTGGAGCTGGGGAGGGGCTCCTTTGACTGCTGTAAGGGAGGTAAGAAGGGGGCAGGTCTTCAAAAAGCACAGCTGCACTTATAAATGCCTTTGAATTGAGAGTTGTGAAACCATGATGTCTCTGGCTATTTCAAGACCTTCAGCATATCCCCTCATATGGGTATATATGAAGCCTGAGCCAGGGACATATAACATTATAAAAATAAAATGGGATGTGACATGTTAGAGCTGAAAGGATACCCTATACCACTGCAGAATAACAATGAGTACTTCAAACTTCCAGGTAATGAAAATGATCACCGTGGAGCAGTTCTACAAACAACCAATAGATGGCAGCATAAGACCAATCCATTTACAAAATAAAGCTGAAATCACAAATACCTTACCGTACTCATTTTTAAGCACTGTGACAATTACTGCCAGCGGTCAGAAATAGAAAGAGCCCACACTTGCCAAGTGACATAAAGGCACTACCTTTGCCTCTGAAGGCTGCGAGGAGAGTCCCGCTCGTGAGGCTTGTCAGCTGAGATTGGCTGCTGAGGCACCGCCTGTGGGATGGGTCCGGGCTTCGCTGCCGGTGTGCTGACCTGGACAGCAGCACAGATAGAGAGAGCAAAAGTGTTCATCGGGGGGGGGGGGGGGGGGGGGCGTCCCCCCCAAAGGGCTCCCCCCCCCCCCCCCCCTTTTTCTCCCCCCCCCTCTTTTTTTTTTTTTTTTTTTTCTCGTGGGGGGGGGCCCAGCCCCCCCTTGGGGG